>JANHMN010000004.1:52776619-52797443 GCA_030674055.1 Rhabdomys pumilio | reverse complement strand
TGTGTGTGTGTGTGTGTGTGTGTGTGTGTGTGTGTGTGTGTGTGTGTTTGCGTACATTCATGCATGGGTGTCCTGGTAAGTCTGGAAATAATCATCAAAGAGCTGTGCATATGTGTTTTTAGTGTCTATGTATACATTTCATGCCCTTTCTGCCTTCTGAAAAGCTGTGGCCTCTGTCAGCCATGAACATATTAACATCCACATGATGGTTGATTTGTGCTACGGTATGGTGATGAGGATGCCAGAGAGACCTAGGATAAAAATTAATCCTGTAAGGTTCAAGGCCCATGTTCTGTAAAGCCACTTGTGTCAGAAGAGAAATAAGAAGACTGGAAAACTAGTCTAAATTATAGACAATGAGTGAGGCGTGGCAGCTTTAAGAAGCAATGGGAATAGGTAGGTTCCTGAACCAAAAAGAGCAAGAAATATGACTGGTAACATTGCTGTCTACATCAGTTTGACTTTGCTTATTGCCCTTGTGTTGGTTTTTATAGATTCGAAATTGTGACGTGACTAGCTCATCTGTTCAGCTCTTTCAAAAACTTAGTTACAAAGAGCTTATGATGATCAAATAAAAAGATTGTACACTGTCCCATCTGAACTTATGAAAATGGTTCCTGAGAACATTATACAAAACTTTCATTCTAATGACAATAAAATGAGATCATGTTGATTCTGATGCTCAAATTCTAATTACTTACTTGATGACAGGAACTCTTGCTCAGTACCCTAAGGTGTGTTTTGTTCTGTGTATTCTAATTCTTCATCAGTCCCTGAGCTACTGTCCACAGAGACTTCAGCCTCCCAGACACAAAGACCTTGAGCAGAGAGGCTGAAGAAGCTTTTCTGCTCTCTCTCTCTCTCTCTCTCTCTCTCTCTCTCTCTCTCTCTCTCTTCCTCTGTGTGTGTGTTGTGTGTGTGAGAGTTAAGTAAAAGTACATTCTCTTCATTCTTAGAATGCTTCTAATATCCAACTTAATTATTTTTATGAAAATACAATTTTAGACATACAAGAAGGAAAAATTATTACATTAATTCATTCTTGACACTACCTGAGATAGTTTGAGTTCATGGTTCCCATGCTCTTCATTTATAACATCTCCTAAAGTGTCACCTTATATGACTTCCTGCCTCTGGAGAGCAGATTCTGTCTCATGCCACCACTGTAGGTTCTGCATGTTTCTATAGCCATGGAAGACTTGCCCTCCATCTGATCCTTGCCGTGACTTTTAGATTCTCTTCTTTCATCTATATCAGTATCTTCTAGAATGTATCACTTGCAGTATGAGAAACTCTGACCTTAGTTCATATGGCCTCAAAAGAATAATTTCAAAATCATTCAAATTTTCAAAACACTTTAAAAATATTAGGTTATCATGTGTAGTACATTATTACAAGTTGAACTTTAAAATGTTCATGTAGAAATCCTTGCATCAAATACCTGTGATACATGTGAGTGATTTTGGAGATAAAGTCATTACAAAGTAGTATGTTTAAAGAAAATAATCAAACAAAGTAATTAAGGAAGGCTTCAATTCAATGTGACCAGTGTAGTAGGAAAAGGAGAATTCTGAAGGCAGACATATATAGAGGACATGGAGTCTGAGGACAGAAAAAGAGAGAAGACACCACGTACAAGCTAAGGAATGAAGCCTTGACAGACCTCTTCCTTGATGTCCTTACATAGAAATGCCACTGGCTTGATCCTTGAGAATCAGCTTCCAGACAATAGACAATCAGCTACTGATGTTTAAGACTACTACCTACTGTTATTTCTATAGCAACCCTAGGAAACTAACTAATCTAGCGTTCAAATTAGAATCATATGGAAATCAAGAAAGTTTGTAGTTTGTGTCTCCATCTGTCCCTCTCCTTGAATAGGAAGATAATTGACCTGTGAATAGATAGATAGATAGATAGATAGATAGATAGATAGATAGATAGATATAACTGGATATAGATAGATACATATCATTTTTGCTGGTGAATACTAATGAGGAAAAGAACTTTTATATATGAAGACACAAACGATAATTGTTCATAGGCACAGGCATTCTAAATATAAATATTGTTATTTAGAAAAAAATAAAGTTTTAAATTCCTTTTGCTAACTTTACAGAGATGATAGCAGTGAGTGACATCTCCAAGATAGATAGCTGGCTTAACAAAATAGCTGTTTATATTTTCAGAATAAATACTAAGATTTAAAAATGAAAAACAATACTCCAGTACATTCAAAGATACTGTTACAAACGTAGACAACATGAGATATGAATAGCATATCCCTGTGTCAGACATTCACTGCTGTAACAAAAGACATGAGTGTCTCATTTGCTTGGGACTTATTTGAGGCCACAATATCCTAGGTTTAATTCAACCAGGAAGGGAGAGCATGAGGAGTTACAGAATAGCTTCTATCATCAAGTTAGGAAGCAGTCTCTCTCTCTCTCTCTCTCTCTCTCTCTCTCTCTCTCTCTCTCTCTGTCTCTCGGTCTGTGTGTGTGTGTGTGTGTGTGTGTGTGTGTGTGTGTGTGTGCTAGGTTTTCTTCTTTTCCCTTCCTACTCCATCTGTGCCCCCAGAATACAGTGCAGCCCATATTTAGAGTCAGTCTTCCCCCTTTGATTAACTACACTCAGATGTGTGTTTTGCTAATGTTTTAGCTACTTACCATCCAATCAAGGTAGCAATCAAGATCAACTAGAGAGGAACAGGGTCTTCCACGAATTTTAAATCAAACTAAACTCTACTTTGTAAGACTAACTTTTATTGACGTATTCAACCACTGAAATATTGTAGATATCCTTGTTATAAAGTGTCAAAGCAGCACATACCTCTTTTGCTGCATTTATTCCAGTTATAATCTGGTTTATTTTTTCAATAAAAAGGAATAGGGCAAGCAAAATGGAACAATAGGTAAACATAGTTGCCACCAAGTCTGACAACCTAAGCTTGGTATTGGAACTCACATTAAAAAAAGGAGAGAGTCAACTCCTTCAAGTTGTCTTCTGATACACACACACACACACACACACACACACACACACAATAGCACACAAACCCACATACATACACACAGCGTATGGCAATGCACCCCTACACATACACACACACACACACACACACACACACACACACACACAATCACATACACAAAATAAAGAGAAAATACAATAAAAGAATTTTGTTAAATAAAGGAAGAAGAGTAAAGCTCTTCAATACCGGACTGTCAGCTCAAAAGACAATTCCATGACAGTGTACTCTCTTGCAGGATCCCTCACATAGCTACAGTCAGCCATATGTACTTGCAGTATCTTGAAGACTTCCTCACTCATCTGGCAGTGGATGTGGACACATCAAGTAGAAAAGAACTCTTTATCTTTGCAATCTGTGGAACTGCACAAGGCCACATAATTAGAGAAAATACTTATGTTTGGCTGATGAGTATTCCTTTGTGTGTTTGTACTATATTGTTTTGTTCATTCAGTGTTTGATGGACACTGAAGTTGATTTCATGCCATGGCTTTCAGTGGCTAATTTGGCAATAGGCATGGGAGTGTGGATAGTACTTTGGCATACAGACCTCACTTCCAGGAGTGAGATTACTGGATACTTACTAAAGAGTGGTAGATATTTATATAGTTCTGTTTAAGCTTTTCAGAAATTTTCATACTGTGTCAATAATGGGTGTATTAATTTGCATTTCCAACAACAGTACGCAGATCTTCCCTTCCCCCAGCCACCTTCTCAAGAATAACCATCTGTCTTCCTCCTAACAGGTAGGAAGCAATATCTCATTGCATCTTTAATTTGTATTTTTCTAATGATTAGTGATTATGAACATTTTTTCATATACCTATTTTGCCATTTTTGTCTTCTATTGAGAAATGACTATGTAAGTCATTTGCCTATTTTAATGGAATCATTTGTTTTCCTGCTATTTAGTTGTTTGAGTTTCCCATGAATTCTGGATATTAACCCCTTGTCAGATATTTGGGATATAATATTTTCAACCATTACGTAGGTTTATTCACTCTGTTATTTCTTTTGCTAGAAGAAGTTTCAAATTTGATGCAATCTCATATATACATTGTGCTCCATTCCACGCCTTAGGGTTAATACCCAAATAATTTATCATCCCCAAACCAATGACATATAGCTTCCCTAGCACCTTTATAGTTTAGCATCTTGCATTTTACTATGTAAAAATAGCCAAAAATGAAAGAGTCATATGCTATATGATACTATTTATATATACAAAACAGAATGACTAAATCTACAAAGACAGAAAGGACTGGTAGCTAGCAATTGTTTGGGGACACAGTAAACTAATTGCTTTAATGGTTATGTGGTTTCCATTGAGGATGATAAAAATGTTTAAAAATAAATGGGTGGTAGGTTACACAATAAATGTACTAATTAATGTATAGCTCTTTGATCAAAATTATAAATTTTATATTGAACCACTTTAACTTTCAAATTCTATGAGTTTTTAAAAAATAAATAATATTTACCAAATAGTCTCTTTATATCAATGGTTTATAAAATGGTTTATACATTTATACTTTGTGAAAAACTGATGGTAAAGATTTGAGGTAAAGATGGGTAATCCTTTACCCATTTCAGCAGCCTAATGAGCTGTAGTATGTGGCTCTTAATTCTACTTACGTTACCAAAACCTACCAATAGTCAAGAATCCTTCAAATGACAGCTGTTGCATAACCCGTACATGTGAATGTGAATTCACAAAACCCTCCCCAAGCTGAGTGCTTTCAAGGAACTCTCAATTATGAATCTCAAATACAGTTTCTATTAATGTCACAAACAAGAATAACAAGCAAATTACCCAAGGACAAAGACTTCACAATTCCACTCATATGAAGGATCTAAAAGGCTCAGACTCATAGGTGCAGTGCACAGAAAGAAATTTCCAAGGATGGGAACATACAGGTTCAGGAAATCTAAAGCTCCATTCATGAAATAAGTCAATTCTGAAGATTTAATATACAGCAATGAAGCTATATTTGACCGTATACTCTGAATTTATGATTATTAAGAGCAGTATCTCATGTTATGTGTCCCCACCACAGACATACAAGAATCAATAATGGAAGTTTTGGAACTGATACATAAGCTTATTGTCTTGATTGCAGTAAAGATTTCATGAATGCCAACATTCATTAAATTATATGCATTAAATGTGTATGTTTCTATATAACCACTTATCCCTGTCTCCTGAGAGGCTATTTCAGAGCCTGGCAAATACAGAGGCAGATGCTTGCAGCCAACCATTGGACTGAGCATGGGATCTCCAATTGAGGAGTTAGAGAAAGGACTGAAGGAGCTGCAGGAGTTTGCAACCCATAAGGAAGAACAACAATATCAACCAACCAGATCCCCCAGAGGTCCCAGGAACTAAACCAAAAATCAAAGAGTACATATGGAGGATCCCATGACTTAACCCACATATGTAGCAGACAATGACCTTGTCGGACATCAGTGGGAGGAGATGCCCTTTGTAATGGGAAGACTCCATGCCCTAGTGTAGGGGAATGCCAGGGTGGGGAGGCAGGAGTGGGTGGGTGGACGAGCACTCTCATAGAAGCAGGGGGAGGGATGATGGGATAGCGGGTTTCTGGAGGGGAAACAGGAAAAGGGGATAAAATTTGAAATATAAATAAATAAAATAACCAATAACAAAAAACACCCAAGTCATGTATCACTTCCTTCACAAACAATAAACAAAGACTTCAGACTTCAAGTTGGTTTCATATTTCTATATTTGGACCCACAAATAGATCTTTATGCAGAACTCTAAAGAAGTCTGTGCAGGTTAAGAACTCTAAACTTTGAAAAGTCATCTTTCTTATGGAAAAGGATTTTATTTAAAAAGTGGTACATACATTGAGTGGAAGAATTACTACAAAAACAATCTACAGATTCAGTGAAATCCCAGTACCACTCTTCACAAAAATAGAAAAAGAAAATCTTAAAATACATGTTGAAGTTCAAAAGACCCCAGATAGCCAAAACAATCCTGAGCAAAAAGTCCAATAACAGAGTTATTACTGTACCTGATTTCAAGTTGTAGTACAGAGTCACAGTAATAAAAACAGCATGTTACTGGCACAAAAACAGATACTTAGATCGATAGAACAGAAGACCCAGAAAGAAATGCACTCAGCTACAGCCACCTGATTTTTTGACAAAGATGCCAAAAATATACACAGGAGAAAAGAGAATCTTTAATAAATGGTGCTGGGGAAACTATATTACATATAGACGAATGAAACCATATCCCTACCACTGACAGTATAAAGACCAGCTACAAGTGAATAAATCACCTTCACATAAGACCTGAAACACTAAAACTGGCAGAGAAAAGGGTAGGAAAAGTATTCCAAGTCATCCACACACACACTCACTTTCAGCATGGGCTCAAGTTGCTTAGGAAATAGCACAAACAACCTAGATTTAATGGAATTAATAAAAGGTTTCTATGCAACAATGGAGACAGTGAATTGAGTGTAGACAGCCTACAGAATGTGGGAAATCTTTGTTAGCTGTACCTCTGACAGAGTAGTAACGTGAAGAGCAAAGACTTCAATAAGCTAAACATCAAAAATAGACTAATAAAATGAGCAGCCAGTTCCCAAATGATGAAGTACAAAGAACCAACAAGTGTTCAAGACCATTGTTCATCAGAGACAAGCAAACCACAACTACATTGAGATTCCGTCATACCATGGTCATAATGGCAGTCATCAAGAAAGTGAATAACTAGACTATCAATAAGACTCAATAAATGTGCTTACTACTAATCTTGACAACCCGAGTCCAATACCTATAGCCTACATAATAGAAGAGAAGAGTCTCTGGCAAGTTGTCCTCTGCCCTCAATTCATGCATCAAGGCACATGTGCAAAAATTCACACACACACACACACACACACACACAAACATGCACACACACATGCACAGATATTTGTTTTAAATTTAAAAGTAAATTAATAACAAATGCTGAGACAAAAGGGGACAAAATAAAATCCTTTTTATATACTGTTGGTGGCAATAACCTAATCATTATGGAAGTCAGTATGAGGATTCTTGATAAAAAGCTAGAAGTAGTTATTTGGCTATGAGTGGGGCCTTCATGAGATTTCTCCGTTCTACATTATCATGTCTATTGGTGTTATTCTCCAGATCTTCTTTAGGCCACCATATTATTAAAGTATCTTGACTAAAACGTCCCTGTCATTTCTAAAAGACACAATTTCAAGGAAACTTTTCTAGTTCTTTGGGTCTCACAGTCCTTCTGCTCCTGCCCCCTCTATGTTCTCTGAGCCCTGGGTGAAGAAGTTGTGCAGTAGATGTACCTGGTTACCACTTGTTCTCTGTATTTTGTCTGTGGTTTTCTGTGATGGTCCCCTTCTACTGCAAAGAGAAGCTCACAGGTAAAGAAGTATAAGCAACTAAGAAATGCTTAGAGTCGGAGAAAGTCATTCACAGGAATGAGGACCGTACGTAACTGATTATCCAATACCAACTGGTCAGCCCTGAAATGATATACACATGAGTAAGCCTAAATGAAATGAGCCACTTGTATTTATATATTTAGACAAACCCATACACACAACTAAACTAAAAGGACAACTAAAGAAAAATAATACATTTCTAGAGGGAGCAAGGGGGAGTGCGTGGGAGAGGTTAGAAAAAAAAGAAAAGAAAAGGGAGAAATGATGCAATTATATGGAATTTAGATTTTGTTTTTAAAAAAAACTTAAAAATAGAATTACATATGCCTCAAATAAACCTCTTCTCAGTATTTTCTTGAAGCACATTCACTCACTCACACTCACTCACTCACAAAATACAGAGATTCTTGCACGGGACTGTTATTACAGCAGCTTTCACAATATCTAGGTACTAGATACTGAACAGCAGAGAATTAGTAAAAGACAATGAGATTGATATATACAAATGGAAAATTTGCAACCATAAATGAGAATGAAGTCATGCCATTTACAGAAAAATGGATACAAGTAGAGGGAATCATACTAAATTAATTAAATTAGGTTCTGAAAAATAAATACCAAGTTTTCTCTTAATTTGGGGTCATATACTTTTTAATTATGTATATATAATTATCTATATTACATATATACAGATGCATGACATGAAAATAGAAGTGAAATCATCTGAAGAACAAAGGAAATTAATGGGAATGGGGAGAAAAAAATAACAGCAGGTAATGAGGTATTCTAGTTTTCTCTCTATTCACTATGCCACAATAACCACCATGACCAAAAGCAACTTGGGGATTAAAAGGTTTATTTCATTTTACAGGTTGTAGTCTATCACAAAGGGAAGGAACTTAGAGGCAGACATTGAAGAAATAATGAAGAAAAACTGTTTCCTTGTTTGCTTCTCATAGATTGCTTGCATTTTTATGCAACTCTGGACCACCTGCCTAGGGTGGGCAACACCCACAGTGGGCTAGATCCTCCCACATTGTTAATCAAGAAAATGTTCCCACAGCCTTGCCTATAGGCCAATTTGATAGAGACACCCTCTTAGTTAAAGTTTCCTCTTCCCCTAGCTTGTGTCAAGCTGACAAAAACTAACCAGCACATGAGATGTGGGGGAATATACTCCAACTATGTTAAATACATGCCTAAAAAATTATGTAAATCTGCATAGTAAAAAATTGTAAAGCATTAAAATAATCCCAAAGCTGTTCCCATTTGTTTTCCCATTGACATTGCCACACAGTTCTTCCTGGACTGGAGTTTCATGTCAAAGCAATTAAAGCTGTGTGAAGAGGTGAGCATTCACATGCAGGCTCAGGACCAGCTTACCTACTGCCTGTGCCTGTGCCCTTACGTTCAATGAGACAGGCTTCACTCCTTACAGAAGTTGAGGTCAAGATCGTCCTCTGAATTTACCATGTATCTGTTCAGTAGTATGACCCACTGCATGCCTGGGAGTTTGACTTCAAGATGCCAGTGTCTTGCCACAGGCCATCACATGGCACCATGTGATATTTGAATGCTTCACCTAGTAAAAAACTGCATTAAAGATGTCTTCAATATTTTTTACCTCTTACCTTTCCCATTTTGCTTTTCCCATTTTGCTTTCACTGTTTGTCTAATAACAAAAATAGTACGTAGTTTCATGCCAGAAAATCTTGAGAATGCAAACATTTAAAAAATGAAAGAGTCCCAAATTATATGTACATTTTTTCATCTTGATGTCCCTCTTTGCAACTGAAATCTTAATAATAAATTCTCTTAACAGGGAAATTTTAGAATTGGAGCTTATGGAGTTTATGTTGAATAAGGAAAAGAATTTCAGAACAGTATAGCTCTTTACGAAAATGTATACCTACTCATAATTTTTCTTAGCAAGTGCTAACTTGTGTGTCATATTCACAGAGAAATCTTTCTGATTATTCAGTGAGGTAGGTACCACCCTGCAATCTTATATATAAGCCTTCTTTGGATTCTCCTTCATAGCATGCATCAAAAGTTTAATCCTATAGATGGATGACTATTTCCCACTAAAATTTAGACTCCCAGGATGAAGTCCTTCTAGCTATCTTGCTTTTTATAATTCTCCAGTAGTGAAGAGATGCTAGAGTTAAATGAATGAGTGTATGGAGTAGTGATCTAGTGTGAGGCAATGTCTGATTGAAAGACAAAACTAGAGGACAGAATAGTTGTACCATTTGGGGCTTAATTTGTCATAGGATGGGCTACCGCTTTAATGCTCCTTCTCAGATCCTGGGACACTGAGGAAAGAGTCCTGCTGGGCAGAGACCTTCCTCGGGGAACTGACCAGCTCTAATACATGAAGCAATGTCATTAAGAGACTAGAAACTTGAAACAATTTAAATGCACATTTGAAACAACTAATTTTAAAAAAGCAAAATATAGTGATCAGCTATAGCACATCAAATAGACAGGTAGCCCTGAGACAAGGTAATAATAGGGTGAACTGCTCAGTACTGGGTCTTATTCCCTGAAAAAATTTCAGAGTTGAACATTCAGCAAATGGGGCTGCAATCCAGGTACCAGGTAGCACCAAGGTTCTCCCAAAGCCGAGGAGGCTGGGCTTGTTGTTAGGGAAACCCACAGTAACTAATGTTCACAGAACAGAGTACTAAAGGGGAAAGGAATGTGCAGAGATAGAACCCTAGAGAGCCACAAAGGGCCTCACTGACTCTTTCACTGAGTCCATGCAGGCAAAGAAAATACCGGAATTCGGGGGCGGGGGGTATCTCCATTAATAAAAGTGGAAGAGCCTCATCACTTACACACTTTGGGCAGCATGATGAAATTGGCAGAACTCCAAAGGATGCTCTAAAGGTTGCTACCAACTGTCCATTCTCAAAAGGAGCAAACTGTTTCTACATAACTGTGTGTACACTGCAGCAAAGCTTAAAAGTCATCCAAGCATATCCATCACCCAATGAAGTAAACTAGCATCCCATCTAAACTGATTCAATGTCAAAAGAAGGACTGTATGCCCCATGGTGAGAAGAAAGTGGCACGGGAGAATTGGTATCTAAGAAGGACAAGAACATGAAATGCAAGCCAAATCCCCAATGCTAACACGAAACAGCAAGTGTGGAACATAAGAGAGAGCAAGCACACCTCCACTGTTCACTAAAAGCACACCCCGGCAGCTGTTTGCACAGTTCTCTCTGCTGCTTATTTTCTCCTGGGAGGACTGAAGGAACCCAGGTGAGCAGGGAACTGCCTAAGTCAAGGTAGCCCTGAGTTTTCATTGTGGATGACCAAGTTATCTGTACCAAAACAGCTGCTTCCCACACTCAGAATGCAAGAGCTCACACCTCCCCAGACTCTGGGGGAGGACAGTGACATTTTGAAAGTACTGTAACAGCTACTCGCTGTTCCTGAAGCTTCCACCCCTCTGCCCTGAACCCTGAACTCTTTTTTCTTTGCTAGCAGTTTTCATAACATCATTCAAACAGGATGGATTTTTCATCAATTATGTGACATATCACATTGCCCTCATATGTCATAAATTTCATGGATTTCTCAATATCTTGTCGTGATGAACCCAAATTTAGCAATATTATCAGACAGTGGCTCTGCATATCAAGACACTTAATGTCTGTGCCAATAACCAAGATTTATCATTTCTTGAATTTAACAGCCAGTGCCAGTGGCTCTTTCAAATTGTTTCAGTGTGGACTAAACTTTCAGAAATAAAGAAATCGCTTTTTCTTTAAAGTAAACTTCAACTGCTCTCTCTGTAGGCCAAAATAGTGCATCTTGCATCCAGTAATTTGTTATTTGGAAAAGATATATTCTCAGGCTTTACTCTGAGCCACAGTAAAATTCTAGAAGGGTCCTTAGTGAGAAATAAATTAGCAAAAACATGGATCCAAAATCAAATGAATAACAACAACAAAAATTACCCATTGTCAGTGAAAAAAGAAATGCAAAGGTCTGGTCCCTGTGAAGGCACTGCTCACTCATTAGACATTAGGGAACCACTGATGCTTGCATTGGCTGCTATGGTAGCCACTGAGAAAGTCATTACAATCCTCAGCAACACCTGCAGAACAAAGGGCTGCAGTGTAGAAAAGGAGGGAGAGAGGGAAGGGAGCTTGAATTAAAAGGCAGACTATGAAAGAAACAGGAACAACAAAGGCTTAAAGAGTCATAGGAAAGTTACAGCCTCTGAAAGAGAAGGAGGGAGCCAATCAATGGATTGGGTAGAGCTATCTTTTGTGCCTCTGAAGACCGCAGGGCCAATAAAGTCAATTACAAGGACAGCTTCCATAGTATCCCCTGCAGACCTGACATGTACCTGAGTGAGAGAGTGGTCTTGGTCTATCACTCTTACAATTGGTGAGTTAGGGAATACCTAATTAAGAATGCCATAAAATGGCTAACGGCCATAAAGAGGCAATTAAGGAACAAATATGGATTTTCAGCAGAGGTCTAGTAGAGACAAAAGCAATCCTAGCCCATGGTAAGTCACGTAAGGAGCACACAACCATTATTCGTGCCTGTTTCTGCATACATGCACTCATGGGAACACACACAAACATACACAGACATGCATAAACATACATACAACATATACACACAAACACCCCTCCCAGGGCTTCAGACAACTCCCAAATTAAAGTTAGTTGTCTGCTAAAACTAGTATTCCATCTAGAATTGTCTAAAATCTTACTGTGTAAAGAAAGTCGGAGTTACAGAATCCTTATATTGAAAGTCACATGTGTCAAAGACTTTTGAAAGTCATCCCAGGAAATAATAAAGTTATATGGCCTCTTACTCTGACTTGACAGCATGAATTAAAGAATATATAGAGGTCACAATTCGGTGAGGTCAGGAGAAAGGAAAAAGGCAGTAAAAATAGAAAACAGAGATTATTCGTTGCACTTTCATTAGACAATAAGCTTCAGATAGTAGAGACTGAGCACAGGCTCTATGTCTGGTGTTCGGTGGGTACTCTGAATATAAAAACAGACTTAAGAAGATGTAATGCTGTAGAGAAACAAAAAGCTATCAAGAGACTCATCTCAAAGATAAAGGTGAAATTTGTTTGCTTCCATGTAACTAAGAAATAAAAACTAATGCAGGCTTAAGCAAGGCAGAATGCCATGTCCTGGTCGTATTCAAATGTCAGAAGTTAAAGGATAAGAACCAGAGAGGATTCCAACACTTGCTTTGCTCTTCTTGTTTCCAGCCTTGATCCTCAAGGCCCAATGCAGTAGTTACTGGAGCTCAAGCTACCACATTTTCATTACAATAAAGTAAAGGATCAGAAGAGAATATCTTTTTTGAGATGTCCCACACAACAATTAAAATTACACTAATTAATCCAAACTACTTGTATAATCAGATTCAATTATGTAAAGAGAGCAGAAAATTTAGTCTGTTAGCTAGAAAGTATTATTTCCAATTTAAGATCAGTGTAATAAATATATCAATAATGGATGTTAGATACTTTTTCCTTACCTTGGCAACCAGTTAAAATCTTCACTACATCAGATGCCTTCAATCCCAGCATTTGGGAACTTGAGGCAAGAGGATCTCAGGAACTCTGAGACCAGCTTGGCTACATATTATATTCTAGGCTAGTCTGGACTACATAGTACGACTTCATCAAAAACAAAGCAATCTTTAGAATGTAGAGAGAAAAACAGAAATCACAGCATAGCATTATCTTTCTGTTCAGTATTTTATTCTTAACTAACTTTCTTAAAATGTTTAATAACATAAAATTATCAATGGAGTGGCAATTATGAAAGAATATCAGAAAAGGAAAAGGTGATGGTTTTAGTTTATTTGTGTCCTATTTATTCCATTAAAAAATGTAAACTAAGCTTGGGGAAACTGATACCTTCACAGTCTTGCTCCCCTAAACGTATAGGTCTGGAAGTTGTATTGATCCTGGAGCCAAATCTTCTATTGTCCAACATGCACAAGTAGCTTCTCCCACTTCAAACACTTTAAGTTGTGCTTTAAACACTTTAAGTTCTCCCACAACTGCCCATTGGCTCTGGTTGTGGATATGGGTATGAGAAAGACACTTCCATACCACAGTAAGACGGAAGCCTTCCAAGCCATATACTTATCTTCAACTAGTAATGCAACAATGACAAAAAAAAGTGAAAATGAATTGCAAATATTGCTTTATTATCATTTTCCATGCTCAGGATTTTAGTTGATGGTATCTAATTAATCATTTCTTAGAAAATAAAATAATTACAAAGAAAAACCCATTGCAGTCATCTATTAAGCCTGAAATTTTAATTAATATCTGAGGGTTACTTTGAATGTAAAATCATGAATCAAGGAGAAGTGACTGGATTTTTTTTGTAAAGCCAATAAGAGACATTGTCTTTGAATCTTTGCCTTGTGACAGGGCGGTTTAAAGACTTTAAAATGAAGTGCCTCAAATTCATCCCCATCCTCAACTTTATTATAAGGGAAAAAGTGAAAACCCTGCGTGGCTCGGCATGAAACAATCAAATTTCAATAGTTATTTTTATTGTAAAGATGGTTAAATGATAGAGGATTTACCAAGCTCTCTTATCAAATGAAACATCAAATCTTGACCCCAGGTGTCCTGTTCCTGGGAGAGAGCATCAGAAACAAGAGCTTTCTTATTTGGGAACTGAGGTAGTGAGAATGGGAGCTGGAGCTGTCATCTTCCCTAGTCACTGACATAGAGCACTCTGGGGGTGATGTGCTACAAATTCACCCACAAAACAGGGAAGACACGGTGTCAATAGAGTAGAAGGCATCAGAAAAAGCACTAGCCTGGGGCCACCTTGGGGTATGAGGGCTCCCTAAAACCATGTGCTAGCTTTTTAGTTTCAATGTTGGAGGCAGGTGACAAAATAATAGAGACCAAAGCCCATCAGATATTATGAACCAGTGTTTTCATATGATTTTGTTGGTGCAAGGCATTCCAATTGCATGTCAGATCCAGGCTCACCTCTAGGTACTAAACAGCCAGTTCTGTGACCACCCTGTCCCTACCCTTGCTATCCAACATCATGCATTTTTGGAGGTGCAAAACCTAGCACCTGTTTTGTTACTCTGTGCAAATAGAGAATGTTAGAAGTAGCATTCAGTAAAAACAAATCCTACTGCTTTGCAGACCATTGACAGTAGCTATGATAAGTGAAAATCAGACATGAGACAAGCATCCATGAGAATGACCACAAGACCTTGAAGGATCTCAAAAACAAACAAACAGAGTAAATAGGAGCAGTAGGATAGCTCAGTGAATAAAGACAATTGCCACAAAAGTATGGTAACCTGTGTTGGGTCCCAGAACACATATCAAAGTGAAAGAATAGAACCAATTCCACAAAATTATCCTCCGACCTCTGACTACTGGTCTGTGGCACCAGCACAGACATCATCAGCATGTCATCATAACATTTTAATAAAATGGATTATTTTGGTTCAGTGAGATGGCTCAGAAGGTAAAGTAACTTGTCCCCAGCCCTGATGACCTGAGTTCAGTGCCAAGACTTGCAGAATGTAAAGAGGAAGTCCAGTACATTGTCTACTGACCTTCGCACGTGTGCTGTGACACATGCATGCCCACACAAAAATAAGACAATAAAATATACAAATCAATTTAAGTAATTTTTTAAGTAGTAAGCAATTTCTAATTCAAACTTGCTCTTTGCAAACATGAGTAGACACAAACTCACATATCCAGAGGTAGAGAAAGAGGGTGACATAGACAAAAGGAGGCAGATACCTGATAGATTCACCCCCGACCCCCATGGACAAGTTCCTAATGCATGTGAGTCTCTAACTTTACATGCTGCACCCTTCTTTGAGTCTGACTGAATTCTTCTCAAAAGGGGCCCAAGTACTAAAAGGTCCCTTTAATAATCACACTGGAAACATCAGATGAGAAACAGCTATTTGCATTTAACTGTTTCTATTCTAATATTCACTCTGAATGAAACAGAAATATAAAGCAACACAATGAAAGAAACTACAGAAAATTGAAATGTTTACTTTAATTCTTTCCTCTGACTGCTCTTTACTGTCCTCTGGACAGGTAAATTAGATTGGGATGTGTCCCATCTTCCAGCTAAACAATTAAATCAGTGTCACTTTAATTTGTACTTGTGAATGTGTGTAAATAAGATTATAAAATTATCAAAAGGGGAAACACTGAACAAAAACAGGAGATTTATTGGTGACACCAATCACAGTGCTCAGGATAATAGCCTGTTTAATTATTTTCAGAAAAAGCAGGTACCCTCAAATAACCTTGTATATTTGATGTTTTTCACTACATATTATATCCTTCTCCCAACTGAAGAGTCTCTCAATTTTAGTACATTTTCTTATTTAAAGACCTGTGATGCTAGAAGGGATAAAGAAATTTATTTTTGCTGCTTGTTCTATAATTAATAGGTCTGTTATTGAGTCACCGGCTTTCTCATCCATCCAGTCCTCCTGTTCTTCCCTTATCTGTCTTAAATGTCTCTTCATCTGAATGAGTTCTCTTCTATAATTATTTTTATTGAGGCAAAGTTCACCAGTGCAACATGCACAATTCATGAAAACTAAAAGAAATAGCCAAATGTGTAGAGACAGAGTACAGTGGCATGGAGGGTAAGGGTTCAGTGATACAGAGTAGCAAGAATGCAGACAGACAGGACTAGAGACACATATAAATATGAAAACTATCGTTGCTGAAGCCTTACTGTACTCTGGATTCCTGCCAAATGAATAATTTTAGTTACTCTTGCCACAAAGAAAAGCAATGTGAAGAACTGTCAGATAACAAATAAGTTAATTTTCTTCTCTGTGGTCATTATTTTGCTATCCCTGTGTAAACTGTAACATTGTATTCTTTACCTGTGGTGTGCGTAATATAATAAGTTGAAGGTGGATGATTCCGTGGCATGTAGCACATGAAATATGTAGCATTCTAAATCATTACATCACCCCAGAAGGGAGCCTAGTACTCATTAAACAGCCACTCCCCATTCTCCTCCTTCCTACTCCATAGAACTACCAATGTGTTTCTACTTCGATGGAATCATCTCTCTGGGGAACATAATGGTTGTTTGTATCTAGCCATTTCCATTTACCGTATGCCTCCAAGGTGCATCGGTATAGCCAGCACTTCAATGGCTGAGCATGACTCAACTGCCATATCTTGTGCATTCATTCCTGGACTGCTGGGCAGTTTTGTAGGATTGGGGTACTGTGGATGATACTAGTATGAGTGCTCAGGGAACTGGCATCTGAGGAAACACCAAACGGTTTCCCAAAGCTGCCAAACCATTTTACACTCCCACAGGCATCATACAAAGGTTTCATTTTCTTCATAGCATCACAAAAAAAAATAATAATTCTGTCTGTGGTGGTTTGAATAAGAATGGGCCTGTGGGCTCGTAGATTTGAATACTTGGTCATCAGTGAGTAGTGCTACTTGATAGGGATGAGGATGTTGTTGGAGGTCTTGTTGGAGTACAGGTGTCACTAGGGATGGGCTCTGGAGTTTCAAATGCTCAAGCTGGGTTCAGCTTCTCTTTCTCTTTTCCTGCTGCCTGAAGATTCAGGTGCAGAACTCTCAGATCCTCCAGCACCATATTTGCTTGCATGCCACCACCACGCTTCCCACCATGCTGGTAATGTCCTAAACCTCCGAACCTATAAGCCAGCCTCAGTTAAATGATTGTCTTTATAAGAACTGCTGTGGTGACGGTGTCTCTTCATAGCAATGGAACACTGACTAAGATAGAAGTTGGCACCAGGGACTGCTGTGCTACTGTGACAGATTTGACCATGTTGCTTACTGATGGACTGTGGATTTTGGGACTTTGGATTAGGAAAATAATTGAAAGCTTTAAGCCAGGCTTAATGGGTCATACCAGTAGGAGCAGGGAAGACGGTTGTCCTGAGAGAAATGCAGATTATAATTGTCTGACCCGAGAGGTTTCTAAGAAGAATATTAAGTGGCCCAGAGACCATTCTCTTGTATTTGGCAAAGAATGTGTCTGCTTTCTGCCTTGTCCCAAAAGTCTGCCTGAGGTTAAACTAAAGGTTTTGAATTGATGATATTGGCAAAGGAGGTTTCAAAACACTCTAGTATTGACCGTGTCCTGTGGCTATTAGTGGCCAGTGTTATACAGATCTATACTGACAAGGATCAAGCTAAGCAGGGAAAAACACAAAATGCAGAGTTTGAAGAGAAAAGGAGCATTGGCAAATGTGATAGGGCTAAACCACGTGCACAAGAAGAGAAAAAGTTTAACGAGGGTGAGACCCCACTCTGCTAAGCTTCCAACTTGTGAAAAAGAATGAAAGAAAACCTTATGGTCAAGCTTGGGGGGAAGGTATCACACCATTAATCCTATCACTCTGGATGCTGAGGCAGGCAGACTTCTGGATTCAAGGCCAGTCTGGTCTACAGACCCAGTTCCAGGACAACCAAGCTTAGGCACTGAAGAATACTCTTGCAAACAGAAAGCTGGTGAAAATGGATTTGAACAAGAGATCTAAGTTCCAGCCCCAGTAAACAGCAGAGTTTGGCAGCTTTGGGCATGTGCCTGAGAATCAAAGATGTAAGAAAGGAGTTATGGAATCTCCCTCCACTACTAAGAAAAGCTGCTGAGGTCAGGTGTGTATCAGGCATGTCCCTGTAGGGAGGCCAAGACAAGCCTTTTTGTGAAGTTATGTAGGTGAAGCTTGAATTGCCTTGGAGATGCCCAGGTGTTGGAGATGCCAGAGTTGTGAGATACCTGCCAAGCAGAGCTGCTAACAGGGAGTGGAACTGACCCAAGTGTGTTGCAGTCACCAAAGCTGAAAGAAACTGGAGATCTAAAGAGCACTTTAACATCGTATGTGGAGATGTAGAGTTTGGGGTTTGCCCAGATGGTTTCCAGTCTTGCAGTATTCCCTCACTATGCTCCCTTCCCTCCCTTTTGGAATGATAATGTGTATTATATTCTGTGTCATGGTATGTTGGAAGTATGTGATCTGCTTTTGGATTTTGAACTTACAAGGATTTACAGTTAAGAAGCTGCCATAAATTTCTGAAGAGACTTTGAACCTTGGACTTTTAAATAGCCCAGAGACAGTGATCAACTATGGGGACTTCCGAAGTTGGACTGAATGCTTTTTGCATTATGATATGGCTACAAGCCTATGGGGGCCAGGGAGTGGAATGTGGTGGTTTGAGCAGGAATGACCCCCTTAGAATCAATATTTGAATGCTTGGTCATCAGGGAGTGGTGATACTTGAAGGGGATTAGGTGTGGCCTTGTTGGAGTAGGCATGGCCTTAGTACAGTAGTTGTATCACTGGGGGTGCTTTTTGGGGGTTTCAAATGCTCAAGCCATCCCAATGTCTCTTCTTGCTGCCTGCAGATCCAGATGTAGAACTCTCAGCTCCTCCAGCACTATGTCTGCCTGTATAGCACCATGCTTCCTACCTTGCTGATGAAATGGACCAAACCTCTGAATCTCTAAGCAAACACCAATGAAATGCTTTCTTTATAGGAGTCAGCATGGTCATGATGTCTCTTTACAGCAATAAAACGCTAAGGCACTGTGCCTCCCTCCTCAGTGCAAGATTCCAAGTGTATACCAACATGCTCAACTTTATGTACATGGATTCTGGACAACAAAGTCATATCCTTGTGCTTGAAAAGATTTACCAGCAAAGCGGATTTCCTATTCTTGGATTTGGATATTTGCATTATTGTTACTAAGCTATACATATTAATCATTTTACTTTTTATTAATCAGTTTATTCCTTTACATTTCTAATGATATCCTCCTTCTCAGGTTCCCCTCCACAAACCCCCATCCCATATCTTCTCTTTCCCCTCCCCTCTGACCCTATGAGGCTGCTCCTCCACCTACTCACCCACTCCTATCTCATCACTCTATCATCCCTCTATGCTGAGGCATCAAGCCTACAGAGGACCAAGGGACCCCCTCCCATTGTTGCTAGATAAGGGCATCCTCTGCTACATATGTAGCTGGAGCCGTGGATCCCTCCATGTATACTCTGTGGTTGGTCATAGTCCCTGGGAGTTCTGGGTAGACGGGTTAGTTGATAGTGTTCTTCGTATGAGGTTGCAATCCCCTTCAGCTCCTTCAGTCTTTCTCCTAACTCTTCCACTGGGGTCCCCATGCTCACTTCAATGGTTGGCTGTGAGTATCTGCATCTGTACTAGCCAGGTGCTGGTAGAATCTCTCGAGGAACAGCCATACCATGTTCCTGTCAGCAAGTGCTTCTTGGCATCAGCAATAGTGTGGGGGCTTAATGTCTGCAGATGGGATGGATCTCCAGGTGGTAAGGTCTCTGGATGGCCTTTCCTTCCATCTCTATTCCATTTTTTTGTCCCTGTCTTTCCCTTGAACAGGAACAATTCTGGTTTAAAATTATTGAGATGGGTGGATGGTCCCATCCCTCAATTGGAGGCCATGCCTATCTGCTGGAGGTTGTCTCTACAGGTTCTATCTCCCCTTTGTTGCATATTTTGCCTAGAGTCATCCCCCAGTGGGTCCTGGGAGCTTCTCATTTCCCTGGCTTTTGGAACTTTCTTGTGTCTTCCCCAGTTCCTCATCTCCCATGGCTACATATTTCTATTCAATTTCCTGACCCTCTGTACTTCTCTCCTGTTCCTTCCAATACCTGATACTCCACCACTCCCCTTTGTCCCCCTGGCTCAGCTGTGAAAGGTTAGGCTCACAACCAAAAATATTAATTATCTTAAAACACAATATTTGCTATTATGCTTTCAAAATGTTATTGTTTGCATGTATCCACTCCCAAAGGTCCACAGAGTAAAAGACTTGGTGCTCAGGCATAGCACTATTGACAAGCTGTCAGACCTTGAAGAAGTGGTCCAAATGGAAGGCAAAGGGGTTATTTAATGGGTTCAATGAACATGGTCATAGAACTCTGATCTCCTTCTCATTTTCTTCTTTGTTTCTAGTCATGGTGGAGTGTATTGTGGCCCTACCATGATAGGCTACCTTGTCCTAAACCCAGAAGCCATGGGGTCCACCAGCAATAGACTGAAATCTACAAAACAGAACCAAATAAACCTTTCCTCATTTTAAGCTGACCATCTCAGGTATTTTATCAGAGTTACAGAAAACTGACTAGCACAAAGCAATGACAAAAAATTGTAAAATCAGTTACACAAAGTAGAGAAAGCAAACCAAAAACTCCCACCACCCAGTTACTGTACTCTTTGGTTTTAACATTTGAATTTAAAAAAAAAAGAAAGAAAGAAAGAAAGAAAGAAAGAAAGAAAGAAAGAAAGAAA
>JANHMN010000004.1:52755197-52776609 GCA_030674055.1 Rhabdomys pumilio | reverse complement strand
AAAGAAAGAAAGAAAGAAAGAAAGAAAGAAAGAAAGAAAGAAAGAAAGAAACATAGAAGTAAGGTATTTCTAAGAAAAATAAAAGCTTTTATTCTCAAATTGACAGATGAGAAAATCATCTATTCATGTTTATATTTACCCCAAAAATATGTATAGATTGCTCTGCTAAGCATTTGGATAACTGAAAATATTGTTGAGAATGCTTTGAGTCTTCATATAGTCTACGCACAAGATCATTCCAAAGGAGGTTCATAGAGAGGAGGCATGTAAACCACATGAGAAAGTAATGGTTTGAAACTTATTTCACTTTGCTCTGAGTTCAGAAGAAAACCAAATTACCAAACCGGGTAGTGATCAATTACCTAACGTTTTTATAGCCTTCCTTTGTGAAATATACTGTGTTAAAACACAAAATCTCTCAAGTTGTGCTCAGAGATGTAACATCCAGACTCACCCACCTACACAGTGCCTTTGAGTTGGAAGATATTAACAAGGACCTCTCAGGTGTATTTTGGGGTGGGGGGTGATTTGCAAGGATGGCTCAGGAAAAGTTTGCAGAAACTTGGGATAGCAAGCAGATTTCAATGTATATAAATATATATGAAACCAAATTGGAATTTTTAGATGAATAGCCTATGGAAGAAGAGAACAAAATGCAAGATGAACTCAAAATGGGCAAAAGCTGTGTGTTTTATTCCTTCGTATCTGAGTCTAAAAAAAAAAAAAATTCAGCTGCTACCAAAATGTGTCAGTAAAAAGATTTGATAAGTAAGAGGTAGAATATAAGCATTTCAACAGCAGTATCTAGTAAACAGTTTTGAGCACAGACTTTGACATCAGACAAATAAAGAAACTGAAAACTACCTCTTAAATTTTACAGGATATGTTACTTCATAAAAATTATAATCTCTGGAAATTGTTTTGTGAACCATAAAATAGGAATTAAATATGGATCTCATTTATTTATTTGTGCTTTGTACAATGTCTAGATTATAATGATGATTCTAATAATTGTTTTTGGAATGTGATGTAAATAGCAAGTAGAAAAAAAATAGACTGAGGAGACCCAGTCAGAGTCAAAGAAAGCCTGGAGTCACCAGAAGCTGCGAACTACAGGCAGATTACCTATACAATATCCAAGAAAGCATGTCCTCACAATGCCTTCATTTTTATACTCAGACTTCTAAAGATGAAATTTCTGCTATATTTGGTAGATTATTACAGCAGTATAACTCTTGCCCCAGTATATATTTTGAATTTTCATAATTTGTTTATATTAGTAAAAAATAGAATCATACTTTTCACCCTAGGCCAGAAAGATCCACTAACATAAGTATACAGTCTAAGATAAAATAAAACCTCTTTAATCAAATTGGCTTATCCCTATAAAGAATAACCTTTTTATTCCTTCTGCATCCAAAAACTATGAAAAGGAAACTATATACACAGTACGAACACTCAGTTTTTAAAAGTTTTTATGAGAAGATAAGCATCAGGAGAACAGCAGCGTGTGTGTGTGTGTGTGTGTGTGTGTGTGTGTGTGTGTTCACTTCCATGTCTCCAGGACCAATCACACAGAAGCTAATTATGAAGTATTCCATTAATAAATTCATGAATGTGTTCATTATTGAACATATGTTATATGTTCTTTATTTCATCAGGAACTACAAATGGATGGTATATGGGAAAGTGATTAGTATGTCTCCAGAGCTGTACAGTGTAAATAGAAATACACCAGGCATAGTAATATTAGGCATCAAAGATGAACTTGTAAGGGGTAAGGAGATGCTCAGTCAGTAAGTGATTGACAAGCAAGCATGAGAAACTGAGTCAGACCGGATGACATGTGTTTGTTTACACTGCACTAGAGAGACAGAGACAGGAGGATCCTTGGGGCTCACTGGCCATTCAGCCTAGCTCAAACATCAAGTCCCAGACCAGTGAGAACTCCATCTCAGAAAACAAGGATCCCATTCCAGAAGTTCACAACCAGTCAAAATGGAGAGAACAACTGAATGTGGGTACCCAATCCCAATCGCTACATCAGCAACCTCTATACTTAAAGCCCTGGAAATATCACACAAGAGGGCTAGAGACACTAAAATCCACAAAGTGAAGATGCCTACTGTGAGATGGTGTCTTGTAGATATGAAAGGGAGGTTGTATCCATGAAATGTGAACATTATGATCATCTAAACAAACTTGAACAATGAGGACATCAGTTGACATGCCAAGATGGCTGTGAGAAATGTCTCACAAGGTGTCACCCTTAAAGAGCTGCAGACAATTAATGGCTTCTGAAGGAGAAAGAATCAGCCTGTTTCAGGAAAAAGTCTCCTGATAGGTCATCTTATCTCAAGTGGTGGTCAGCCCTAAACTCATTTATAGATGAATCATATGCATACATACATACATACATACATCATATAAATGTATATATATATATGTGTGTATGTGTGTGTGTGTGTATCATGAGGAGGTCATGGATTTCAGAGGGAGTAGCAGAGGGCGTGGAGGAGTTGCAGTGGAAAGAGGAAAGAGTGGAAACAATGTAAATATAGTACTCATGCATGAAATCTCTTCATAATTACATTTTCTGAAATGTCTACTTGTATAAAAATTAAAAATAAAATTAAAAGCAAAATGAGTATTGCTTAAGGACAACATTGGAAATTAGTCTCTGGCCTTCATGTGCACAAGCACATACATGTACAAACACCCCCACATATACATATTAAATATATACATGGCGATATGCACACATCAGAAGGAAAAGATTAAATAACAGCAAAAACAACAACAATCCCCCCAAAAAACTAAAAAGTCTTTTACGTAATGAACTCAGCAGATCAGTCTTGCTTTATAGACTAAAGAAGTCGGAAAAAGAACAAATAATGTATTGTCTATCCTGTTTTTTGTTTGGTATTTTCATTTTGGGGGTGTGTTTGTGTGTGTGTGTGTGTGTGTGTGTGTGCACGCGTGCACGCATATGTATAATGTGTGTGTGATATATGAACACATTGAAGTGTATGCAACTGTGCACAGACTTGCAGAGATGAGAGGAGGATATTGAGTGTCCCATTCTGTCACCATTTACCTTATACTTTTGAGGCAAGGTCTCTCACTGAGCCATTTTTCCAGCTCCTATATTGGTTCTCTTGAAGTTAATTTCTTTAAAAGATTAACGAAAATAGGATTTTCTGTTGTGTTACATTAAAATATCTGATTCCTAGAAAACTGGCCCTCTTTGTGTGTTTGGGTGCTCATGTATATGCATTTAGCACAGGAGACTCTATATTTCCCTGGTCTAAAGAACCTTGTACAGGAGACTAGACTAAAACAATAGCCTATCACCAACATTACTCAACAGACTATAATTCAAAATTATAAAGAGAGGAAAGCACTGTTATCATATAGGATAGTGATGGAAAATTCAATTAAAGATACTCAGTGAAGAGATACACATACTTCAGTAGAATCTAGATGAGGACTAATGTTTCTGTATTCTAAAGATCTCTTAATGGATACTTTCTTCTAATGAAAATTAGATACCAAGGAGAGATAGGATCAGCTTTGAGGTTCTACCAAGCCGTATTGCCAGCCCACGATAATTTTTAAATCTTTTTTCTTTTATTTTTTCATACATTTTATTAGTTGTCTGAGAGCTCCATAGAATGTAT
This sequence comes from Rhabdomys pumilio, assembly GCA_030674055.1. Classification (NCBI taxonomy): domain Eukaryota; kingdom Metazoa; phylum Chordata; class Mammalia; order Rodentia; family Muridae; genus Rhabdomys; species Rhabdomys pumilio. The sequence goes on along the minus strand of JANHMN010000004.1, from coordinate 52,772,929 downwards.
TTTGATTATATTTATCCTCCCAATTCTTCCCCAACTCACCCTCTTACCTACTTACTCAACTGCATGTTGTGTTTTGTTTGTTTTTCTGTTTTGAGACCAGTTTGTGCTGGTCAAATACTCTTGGCTATGTGGCTTTCCACTGGAGGCCTTGATTTATTATTCAATCTTTTCCCTTAATCTTCAACATCTCTTGTTTTACAACATACAAATCTTGTGTCCCTGTGATAGCGTTTATCTGTGTGTATATGTGCTCATTCATGTGAATGCAGGTGCTTGCATGCCATGACACACATATAGAAGGCAGAGAATAACTTCAGGACAATATCCCAAGACCCACCCACAAGGACACTCATCCTCCTTCAATGTTCCACCTCCTAACAGTTCCACAGTCTTTCCAAACAGCACAACCATCAGGAAACCGTGTGCCAAACACATGACCCACTGCAGAATATTTTACATTCACACTACAACAGAGCTTAGCTTTCTGCCTACTCAGGATCAGTTGTTCAGAGGGTTTGAGTCAAGAGGAGAAGTCTAGATCTTACTTGGTTCCATACTATTCTAAGAAGAGTAAAGTGGAAAAGGAATGGAGAATAAGGTGTAAAGGACTGGGAAGACGCTTTCATAGAAATTAAAGTACAGAGAAAAGAATCTCCTGTAAGGGCTACAAGTCTTAAATGAGATGTCTGGGGTCTTCATGCAATCATTCCTTACTTTCTCTATATCTAAAGACCTATTTTCCAGATTTTCCTCCCAATACTCCAATCAAACCTGCTTTGTCTCTGTAACAGATGTCCATGAAATGTGTGCACTATTTCCTCCTCCTGAAATGTTGCTTAGAAATCCTCCTACACGCTCCTAAAACCTCCACTGACATTCATGGACAATGGATGCAATCACCTGGTTATTTATTTACCTGCCAGTAGGCATTTAGCCTCCATGATACCCATGTACGTCTAGAATGCAAAATATATATGTAGACTTATCTTTCCCAAAGCCAGCTTATTCACCACACTCTGAAGTCTGCTTCCTCTTTTCCACACTCTGCCCTCAGTACCACATTCCTAAATCTGAGATAATTTACAGTCTTGGTATCTTTCAACTTAGTCTAAGCTTCTTCATCTTCACCACTTCTATCTTGGTACAAACCATCCTCATCTTCTGAAATCTAATTCTCAGCAAAAGACCTTCAACTGTCATATTCTATTCAAACCCCCTTATAGTAAATAGATTTTGTTCTATGTTGTTGCGGGGGTTTATGTAGAGTTGGGGCTCTTAGAGCTATTGCTTTTCTCTTTTGTTAACAGCAGCACTTTCAGTTTTGCTGAATGAATATAATATAATGAATGCCAGTGTTTACTTTCATTTTTAAAAGGTTCTCTTTAATTGGCATTCTATGTATTAAATATATGGCAGGTCCCTGTTGACTGGAATATTTGATTAATCAAAACTGTTTGTTGCTTAATAATGGCAGAGAAGAAAGAAATCAGAGGATATGTTGAGGATCAGGGGCTCAAAAATGGTAAAAAAAAAAAATTTCATTACAAAATAAAAGCCCATCAAACCAGAAGATCAATGATCCCTTGGCTCTCCGTTTCTGGTTACTGATAATGTTTTAATATCCTCGGGGCTCAACTGTGTAGCTTCTGTAGGTTTTGTTTTAAGTGAACATGGTTCCTTTCAGTACGGTTGTTTCTGTAGCACTATCTAAGTCAGCAAAATTCTCCATAAGCTTATGCTATACAAATTTGTGCTTTCATCTTTGTAACTCTCCCTAAAAGACATTCTTTATCAAAGTTATAGTTGCCTTAGATGTGTTCAAACCCACCTAAACATAAAGAATTCACTTCAGTCTGTCACATGCTGTCCCCTCTGCCTTATATACTGGAGAGAAGCCTTTTGGTTTGAAAGCTTTGCTAGTGTTTGAGAAAGTAAATCACTTTCAAGTTCAGGGTAAATGATTTCAAAGGGATTTTACAAAGAATCTTAATAACAACAGTCTCCCTTCCTCCACCCTCTGCTCAAGTCTGATTTTAAACTCTTTAAATTCGATATCAAGCTTTAGATTCGCAAACCATAGAGAGCTGAAAAGAACTTTGGAGTCAACCACAATCCCATCTATTCATTTTATAGTCCAGGGGAGAGGAAGCTGAAGAAAAGAGCATTTGTTAAAAGCCTTGATAAGGCTGATATAACTGAGATTTCTTCCCCTAATGGTTTGGGATGTTGAACAGGAAGAAATCCATAACCCTTTCTGCATCTGTCTTCTTGACTCCTCAGGCCTCTGATTCCAATTTCAACATCATTCCTTACATTCCATAAAAGGTAGTCCACTGTCTTCTCTGCTTTCCATAACTTGAGGAGTCTTCTTTAAGTCCTTTCCACAAGGAGATTGGTGATGGAAAGGGTATGATCTAAACTGAGGTTGAGCAATGAGCCATTGTCCTTGGAGACTGATACCTCTCCACTGGAATAGCCTGGTGTCAAGAGATGTTCAGTGACCCTCAGTTCTGAATGGCAACTGAGTGTCCAGAATGAGAGGTATTTGATCTGGCTGCTCAGAGTACTTAGGGTGTGTGTTAACAGAAGCAGCAGAAGTCGAGAACAACTGGAATGACTATGGCTTTTTTCCTCCTTTCTGTATACCCCAATACACACATGCACAACCATTCACAGAAACAGTATCAGCCACTCCCTGCCCTTGCAAGCTCCCATTTGTCATTTTTGCTATATTTGCTAAACCCGAAATCAGGTGGGGAAGCAAAGCAATGGACAGAGAAAAGTGCTGGGAGGAAGGTATAGTGTATCTTAGTCCTATCATTCAAAATGCTTCTGTAGCCCAGATTTTAAATGTTCTTCTCTCCAGAATTCCTGTCTTTACTTTGTACTCTAAGGAATAAGCAACATTCATGAGATTAATGGCAGGTCAATGGCCTTGACTTCAAACAAGTTCATTTCTTGACTCTTTTTTTGTCACCAACAAAGGAAAGAAGAATATGTGTCTCATCCAGTCTCTTTTGGTGGAGAAGCTTCCTAAAGTAACAATGCTGCATTTTAGTCTCAGTTTTACAGCCCCAATGCAGTAGTGGATGGACAATGAATGGTTATAGCATCAACTGAAAACTGGATTGTAAATAAATTTTCATTGAAGCTAGTGATGTATATTGCAAGGTGATGCTTATTCTAAAGAATAAAATTATCAAAACAAAAAGTCCTTCACATAGTTCACATTTATCTTTCAAGGTCTAGAAGTTGAAATGTAGAATTGAGTGCTCAGCTATATTCTCCATATACATAATCGCTTAAACAATTCAAGTTAGGTTGGTGTCTTGGTACATAAAAATTGATTACAGGGATGTTCCTTTTTGCAAAGAAACATTCCAAAGGCAAAAGGCGTGTGGAAAGTGATTATTCTATTTCTAAGAATTGAGTACAATTATAGCTAAAGCAAACAATTGCCATAGAGCTCAACAGCAGCCAATGGAGAGAATATGCTTCTTATGTGAATTGGCTGCAAAAAGCCATTGATCCTACATTGTGTGAGTGGCAGCATAGCTGTCTTCTGTGCCATTCCCCATCACAAACCAGTTGCTTTCATCACTGTAGTCACTGTTAGAGGAAAGATTCCATACTATTTGAAAAGCATCCCCTCCAGGTTTTCTCATTCAGACAAGAAACCAGGCAGACAAAAATGATTCAGAATGGAGTGGCTAAAAACCCCAAGATCCAAGTGGCAAGATCACATAATATAAGAAGAATTAAAAGAAAAAAATTAATGTGTAGCAAAGACCAGAATTGGGCATTCATAAGTACTGGTACACAAACAATAGGAATGTTTTACTATTAGCAATAGAATTGCTGGCTCGTGGCTATAGGACAGAACAGGTCAACATCTCCTCAGTTTTGATATTTGTCAGCTTTAAAGAATTGATCCATTCCTTTACCATTGTACTAGAACAGAACTGTGGCTATGCCCACCCCAGATAAAGCACTGGTTTTGAATTTCCCTTTAATCTAACTACCCAGTATCTGCTAGAGTAGGCAGCCAGGTAGACATGAGCAGGAAGAAAGAAGCTTCTGTGTGGGGCCAAAAGTAAAAAGAACATAACCACTCCCCACTCAAACTCTAACTGGGTCTACCTCTTCAGTAGTTAGACCTAACTGGTTAGGCAAAGATTTAGACAGGAAGTGACAAAGGAAAGCATAGTTATATTTTGGGAGCTATGCTTCCAGATGGCTAAAAAGTGCCTTTGTGGATAGATATCCTGTAAGCTCTAGATAGGCTTCCTCTACTATATCAGAAACCAAGACAATGGAAATAGGACATTTTTCCAGCTACCACATATGCGTGAATGAACATTCTGATAAGCAGAGAAAAGAAAGAAAGAGAGGTGAAAATAGAAGAAAGGAAAGGAAAGAAAAGAAAAAGAAAAAGAAAAAGAAAAAGAAAAAGAAAAAGAAAAAGAAAAAGAAAAATTTCAGGGACTTTACTGTCCTGAATCATGTACAGTAAAAAGGAAACATGTCCTACTCATTAAAGCATTATTGTCATTTCATTAACAGGGCACTTTTTGCACACCTCCACCAGAGTTTCACTTATGTACTCATGGAAAGAAGTAATAAAATTGGCAGGCTGGCACATGAGCAAAAGTGGCTACAAAACAGAACTGCAAGTTGAAGAACCTAAAAATGAAATCATAAAATAACAGGAACCATAGGAAATTCCTTAAATGCACACTATAGAGCTTGGCATGGGGCAAAGTTTGTAAGCATGATACCTAAGAAGCAAAAGCCAAAGAACCACTGTTCAAGTCCAGCCTGGTCTACATGACAAGTTCCCTGCCATCCAGAGCTATATAATGAAACTGTCTCAAAACAAAAATCCTCAATGCATAATCCAACAATGTAGCACCCACCTTAGGTTGGCCAGCTCCTGGGATTCGAAGTTTTATGTTACTTTTTTAAGTAAACCTTTGTTTCAACTACCTCTTGGCTGAATTCTTTCCACTGAGAAGACAAGAAGGGGAGAGAATTCCATCCAGTTAATACCATCTTGCTTCAACACAGCTCCTTCTGGAGAAATATGCCCTGCCTGCTGCTTGTCACTACAGCCTCTTGTTAGTAAAAGTTATTAATAAAAGGATCTAAGAAATGGAAGAAGTTTAGGGTAAGCTTTTTATTTGGAAAGATCTTCATGCCATGTTATGATTCCAATATGAACAGCACAGTGGATTTGAAAATACATAAAGGGCTGAGGACTTGGGAGTCAAGGACTCCTCTGGAAGGCACTTGGTGAGAAAGGTTTGGAAGAAATACCTCAGAAGCCACTGAGCTGTGTTTTAAATGAACATGGCTCACTTGAGCTCTGTTGCTTCTGTGACTATACTTCAGTCAGTAAAGCACTCTCTCTTGTTTAGCAAGACTGAGAAGAACACAAAGGAAGAGATCAGCTACAAATATGCAAGTGACTCCTGTTTTATCAATGAAATCAAAGATGAACTAAATCTTGTAAGTCAGTTGTCTCTACCAATTTTATAGAGCAGCTTTCATAGTGAAAGACTTTATATAGGCAATGTGTACTGTACTATATGTACTGTGTTGACTTTGGTTCCACACAAATTTGTTAATTCAATGTCCATGTAGCTTCTTCGGCTAAAATTAATCTTAGTAATGTTTGTGGCTTTTTCAGTGGCCTAGATTGCCAGGATCTGTAAGTGTGATACCAACTGAGGTGCATCTCTGTTTGGTAAGGCGTGTTCATAGGAGTTCTAGGTGTGGTATGTTCAATTGCAGGTGTGATACACCCATCTGTTTCTATAGGATGTTCAAGAGTAAAATATTTTGGTGAGTCCATATGGTTGGTGGATCACTGTCTGCTCAGAAGCAGAGTGGAAGACATGTCAGTGTCTGAAGGGTTTATGAACAAGAGTAGAAAGGTTTTTATTCACTTAGCTTCTTCTGTTGCTGTTATAAAACACTCTGACAAGAGAAAGAAGGGTTTTATTTAGTTTGAGGTACTCCTATCATAGTGAAGAATTAAAGGTAGCAAGGGCTGGAAGTACCTGGTCATGTGACATCTACCATCAGAAGATAGCAAAGAATATATGCTACTACTCTGCTCCCTTTCTCTGCCTATAAAGTCCAGAATCCCAACAAAGGCATGGTACCTCCCACAGTGAGTGGGAATCCCCAACTCAATTAACACAGGCAAGAAAATCTCCCATAGGCATCCCCAAAGGACTACATTTCAGGTGATTCTAAATTCTGCCAAGTTCACAATTAATACTATCAAAGATGTCTACCTAGCTGCTTCCTAAGACTGAGAATAAGTAAGACTAAGTGCTCCTATGTGCCAATCTTCTGAGAACAAACAACTTAACTACTTTTTATGATCATGGAAGAGTGGGAAGGGCTCAAAGAATTGCTTTTTTTTCATTCCTTTGCAGGTTTGGAGGTAAACCAGCAAGTTTCTTCTGCTTATCTAGGATGCTGGGTATACCAGACCACTCAAGCCTACTTACCTAGATATTTTTGATAAATGAACAGGTCCTCTTAGCTACTTCTAGAACATCATAGAATAGGCAGAACTGCAGAACTACTTTTTGGGCCAAGAAGTGGGTGTGATATTTTTAAGACCGTGGAGGTGAAAGGACTAGCCAGCCTCCTATTTGGCTCGTGGAACAATGTCAGGCAACATGCTAAGTCATTCCTCTGAGGATCTCATATGAGTGTTGTACCTAGATGGTTGCATGTAATGAAAGCCTAGATGAAGGAGGGTAAAACATAAGATGGGTTCTTTCTCCAGGGTAATTGTAAGTGTGGTAACATGAAACTACCAAAATGAGGATTCAGGCCTGTACAGACCTTAGGGTTCTTGTGCAGTAAGTACCTCAGGTGCCTGGAATATGAGTATAGCATACAGTTAGCCACGTGGTTATCCTTCCCCTACTGAATAAAGTCCTAGTTGGTTTAGGAATGATCTTCATGGATGGTAGAGTAGATGCTGTGTGCTTAGCTATGGTGTAACATGTAACTTATGTTTCTCTCTGTCTGCCATATCTCAGAGGCATCCCCATTGCACTCTGATACTTTTGTTTCCATCACTCGGGTGCAGTAGCTCTTTCAGTATTTCTGTATTCTGCGTGATGTGGAGTGCATTTCTGGTTGGCCTCCTTGCTAAGGTCCTTCATCTCTTCACAACAAGTTTGACAAGTATTCACGATCAGTAGCATTTCTTCCAGGAATTTAAAAATATTGCCCTGCTCTCTCCTGACTATAACATCCCATTGAGAGTCTATATATGATATTGCTCTTTTATTCTTGATGCCCACAAAACTTCCAGGTTTTTATTTTTTGTAATCTTATTACAATATTTGTCAGCGTCAGTGACATCTTTGAGTAGAACCAGCTTGGGACCAGTTTAGACCTCATGTACCTTGAATGCTTATGTTTCTCCCAAGATTTGTGAAGTTTTCAGGCATTGTTTTTTTTTAAATAAAGTTTCTGCTCTTTCTATTCTCCTTTTGCTACTTTTACATTGCATGCATTAACTCTCATTGTGTTCATTAAATGATTTGTATCTCTGTTTTTCAATTATTTTGTTCCTGTATTGTTTCACAATTTCATTAAGCATATATCAGTGTCTTTATCCCTTGCTGAGCTTCCTTAAAACAATTGTCCTGAGCTCTTTGCCCAGCTATTCATACATTCCTATATCTTTGCAGTTGGTTAATAGAAAATTATTCTCAAGGTAGGCTGACTCCACTCTTGCTGTTTCCCAAGACTTAATCCCTTAGACTTTTCCTTATCACTCCAACATAATACTAAATGCAGTCTCCCTTCCCCTCTATTCACATCTCCTGTGAATCCCAAAAACTGTTCCCTATCACTGGTCCCAGTCTCACTTCCCACACTCATTACTGCACCCCAGATTCTCAGCACCCCAATCAGGCATTCTCTGTGAACACATCAGCTGAGCAAGACAGTAAAATGTGCAACACAAAGTCATCCCAGCCATCATGCTCTCTAAAAATCAAGGAAGAAAACAGAAACCAAGGAACAAAACACCCACCCAACAAAGATAAACCCAGAATTTGGTACCTAGACCAATAATCAATCTAAACCCAGATGTCAAGAATATAAGAACACAATCAGTTACAGCCAGGACAGTATGTTAGCACTAAAGCCCAGCCATCCTACCACAGCAGGAACCAAATATTTTAAAATAGTTGAAGCATAAGAAGATTGTAAACCCAACTATACGAAGATAATATAGGTCTTTCAAGAGAAAATGAATTAATACCTTAAAGAACACCAAGAATAAACAAACAAACAAACATTGAAGGAAACAAACAAAGCTTTTCAAGCCTTAAAAATGAAAATAGAATAAATTAAACACAAAGACAGAGAGAGAGAGACAGAGAGAGACAGAGAAAGAGATAGAGAGAGAGACTGAGAGAATTCTGGAAATGAAAAATTTAGGAATTTGAACAAGAACTATATCGGCAAGCTTTCCCAACAAAATATAAGAGATGAAAGAGAAAATTTCAGTCATTGAAAAAAAAAACAATAAAAGAAATTAAAAAGGTCAGTGAAAAAATCTTTTAATTCCTTACACAAAAATCCAGGAAATCTGCAACATTATGAAAAGATCAAACCTAAAAATAATAGGAATTAAAGAAGGAAAAAATCCAGCTCAAAGGCTGTGAAAATATTTTAACAAAATCATAGAAGAAATTTTTACTAATCTAAAAGAAGAGATGCCTAAAAGATACAAGAAGCACACAGAATATCAAATAAATTAGACCAGAAAAGAAAGTTCCCTGGCCAAATAATAATCAAAACATTAAACATACAAAACAAAGAAATACTATTAAAAGCTGCAAAGGAAAAGAGCAAGAACATATAAAGGCAGGCCTATTAGAGAATTACACCTGACTTCTCAGTGGAGACTCTAAAAGTCAAAAGGGCCTGGACAGAAGTACTAAAGACTCTGAGACACATTAGATACAAGAACAGATTATTATAACCACCAAACATTTCTATCAACACAGATGGAGAAAATAAAATATTCCAAGATAAAGTCAAATTTAAATAATATCTATGAATTCAGCCCCACAGAAGATATTAGAAGGAAAACTAATCCACAGAGGTTAATGAAAACAGGAAATAATCTCATACTAGCAAAATCAAAAAAAGGGAAATACACACACAAAACAGTACCTCCAACAACAACCACAAAATAACAAGAATCAACAACCATTGGTCTTTGGTATCACTCAATATCAATGGTTTCAATTCTCCAATAAGGTGACACAGGCTAACAGAATAGACTTGAAAACAGGATCCATCATTCTGCTGCATAAAAGAAACACACCTCAATATCAAGGATAGACATTTCCTCATTTTAAAAAAGGATAGAAAAAATACAGTCCAAGAACATGAATCTAAAAAGCAAGCTAGTGTAGCCGTTTTAATATCTAACAAAATAGACTTCAAACTGAAACTGAGCAAAAGATATGGCAAAAGTCTACATTCTCATCAAAGGATGACTCTACCATGATGACATTTCAATTTTTAACATCTATGCCCCAAACACAAGGGTACCCACTTTTGTAAAACAAATACAACAACAGCTTAAATCACATATTGACCCTCACAGATTGATAGTGGAAGATGTTAATACCACAATCTTACCAATGGACAGGTCATCAAACCTAAACAGAAAAACGCTGGAACAAACAGAGATTATAAACCAATAGACCTAACCGCTATTTACAGAACATTTCACCAAAACACATAAGAATATACCTTCTTCTTAGTGCCTCGTGGAACTTTCTCCAAAATTTTCCACATATTCAGACACAAAGCAAGTCTCAATAGACTCAAGAAACTTGTAATAACCCCCTGTATCCTATCAGACCACCATAGATTAAAACTGGATATCAACACCAGAATAGAAAGCTTGCAAACTCATGAAAACAAAACAACTCTGTTCTGAATAATAAATGTGTCAAGACAGAAGTAAAAAAAAATTAAAGACTTCGTAGAATTCAACGAAAATGAGTAGAAAACATACCCAAAGTTATGGGACACAATGAAAGCTGTGCTAAGAAGAAAGTTTATAACACTAAGTGCTGATGTTTAAAAAAAAAATGTAGAGCTCAGTAACAGATTAACAGCCTACCTGAAAACTCTAGAACAAGAATTAAGCACAACCAAGAGGAGTAGGCAGCAGGAAATAATCAAACTGAGAGCTGAAATCAATAAAATAAAAACAAAGAGATGATTCTTTGAGAAAATCAACAAGTTAGGCAAATTCTTATCCACACTAACTAAAATATAGAGCAAGAATATCAAAATTAACAAATCAGAAATAAGAAAGGGGAAATTGAACAAGAGAGCTAAGGAAACCCAGAAAATCTTCAGGCTATACTTTAAAAACCTCTGCTCAACTAAATTGCAAAATCAAATGAAATGGATAATTTACTCAATAGTACCACTTACTGAAGTTAAGTCAAGATCAGCTAAACAATTTGAATATACCTATAACCTCTAGTGAAGTGGAAATAGTCATCAAATCTCCTCAACCCCAAAACAAGCAAAGCCCAGGGCCAGATTTTAGCACGAAACTACCAGATTTTAAAGAAAATATGTTAATATTCTGCAAATTATTCCACAAAATAGAATCAAAAAGAATACTGGCCAATTCATTTTATGATGCCACAGTGACCTTGTTACTGAAACACATAAAGACTAAACAAAGAAACAATTACAGACCAATTTCCCTTATGAACATATATACAAAAATACTTGCAAACTGAATCCAAGAGTACATAACAAAGATCATACATCATGATCAAGTAGGCTTCATTCCAGAGAGGCAGAGATGGATCCAATATAGGCAAATTAGTAAATTCAATCTACCATACAAGTAAAATGGAAATAAAAGTATATGATCACCTCATTAGATGCCCCCCCCAAAAAAAAAGCCTTGACAAAAAGACAACACCATCATGATAAAAGTTCTGGAAAGATTAGGTAAAAGTTTCATACCTAAACATAATAAGCTCAATTTATAGCAGGCCTATAGCCAACATCAAATTTAAAGGAGAGGAACTCAAAGCATTTCCACTAAAATCAGAATCAAGACAAGGATGTCCAGTCCCTCAACTGAATAGTGGATAACCAAAATGTGGGGCACATTTGCACAGTGCAGTTCTACTCAGCAGCTTTTTACATCATGAAATTTGCAGGTAAATAGACAGAACAAAAAAAAAATCATCCTAAGTGAGGTAACCCAGACACAAAGAAACAAAAACAGTATATATGTACTTATAAGTGGCTATGAGTCATTAAGTAAATGATAACAAATCTACAATACATGCACCCAGATTGGTTGGGTAAAGAGGAGGACTCTCAGGTGGGTAATGCATGGATATCTCCCTCAGAAGGGGAAATAGATATTGAAGGTGAATTTGGGTTGAGTAGGAACAGGAAAGGGAGGGATCTGGGAGGGGAATGGGATAGAGGAAGAGATTTCAGGGAGAGACAGCTGCAGTTTGGGGAGTATTTAGGAGAAGGTATAGAAATTTCCTGGAATCTGAGCGTGCTCCTAGAGAGGACTCCTAGTAATGGTGAATATGGAGTCTGAGTTGGTCATCTCCTATAACTAGTCAAGGTTCTCAGTGACAGGACTGGATTGCATTCTATTGAGTTGTTGCCTGATGGGGGTCCCATGGATATCCCCCAAACAACACTGGCTGGTGCTAGGTCATCTCTGTTGTTCTCTGCACACAATCATGGTGCCCCATTCCCAAAGACAACGTCCACACAGCTTTTTGAACATATAGAAGAAGAACTGCCTACATGGAACTTTTACTCCTGTGTTCTAGTCTCTTTGGTATGAAAAGTTACTCTTCAAGCAACAGAAAGATAAAACTGGACACCATCCCACCCACAAACCCTTTGACCTACAGTCTGTCCTGCTTGCAAAATGTGTTCTGGCAGTGGTGATACAGAACTTGTGAGAGTGTCCAAAAAATGTATGATTTAACTTAATACCCACTCCACAATAAGGACCCTATGCCCATCATTGCATGGATGGCCAGGAACTGAAGACTGGATAGCTCAGAGAACCTAGGATAGAATTAAACACAACTGGTATAAATAAAATAAAATATTTCTAATGATTGTTTTGCTATACCTATTAGCTCAGAGCCTTGTCCAGTACTCATCAGAGAGGCTACCCCAGCATCAAATGGGAATGGATGCAGAGACCCAAGGCCAGGCATTATGTGGAGATAGTCTAAATTGAAGGCCTCCATCAAGTCCTTCCACTCAGTGCTTGGGCATTCTTAAGAAAAGAGGGCCAGAAAGGCTATAGGAATCAGAGTGAATGGAAGACACCAGGAGAATAAGGCCCACTGAGTCAGGGAGCATATGAGCTCACAGAGACTGACGTGGCAAACATGGGGAATAGTCCCATAGACCAAGTCCTCTTTGTATATGCTGTGGCTATTAGCTTGGTGTTCTCATGGGACTCATAACTGTGGGAGTAGGTCTGTCTTTGACTCCTTCACCTGCTCTTAGCCTCCTTTCCTTGTGTTGGATTTTCTTGTCTATTCTTGGTGTAAAGGCTTTTGCCTTGTCTTAACATATTTTTGTTTTGTTGTGTTTGGCTTTTGTTGCTTAAGAGGCCTGCTATTTTCTGAAGGGAAATGGAAGTGGGATGGATCCTGGCTAGAGTGTGATGTGAGAGGCTGGGAAGTGTAGGAGGGGAAACAGTGGTTGAGGTATCTTGCATGAGAGAAGAATCTATCTCCAATTTAAAACTGGAAGAAAAGAAGGAAAGTAGGCAGGAGGGAGGGAGGAAGGAGTGAGGGAGTAAGAGAAAAGGAGAGAGGAAGGAAGGTAGGGAGGAAGGAAGGGAGGAAGGAGGAAGGAAGGGAGGGACAGAGGGATGGAGGGAGGAAGAAAGGAAGGGGAGAAGAAAGGGAGGAAGGGAGAGAGGGAGGGAGGGAAAAAGTGAGGATGCTGAGCAAGCCATGATGAGCAAGACAATAAGCAACACTACTTCTTGGCCTCTGCAACCGCTCCTGTCTCCAGGTTCCTGGCCTATTTGAGTTCTTGTCCTGACTTCCTTCAATGATGAACAGTAATGTGGAGGTGTAAGCTGAAATAGACCCTTCTCTACCCACCCCCACAAGAAAGAAAACTACTTTCATTTTAGTGACATCAAGTTTCCTTGTTTCCTCTGCTTCCCAGATCTCCCAGTCACTCAGTTTTGTTGGTCTCTTCAGGTTATGGGTAGGCAAGAAGTAGGTTGGCCTGGGGGAATGTTCTGCATAATCAAGGAACCTGATATCTTTCTTACCATCTTCTCGCTCTTTTACGTCTTTTATGTCAAGAATAATGGGCTGAAGAATTCTGTCACTTTAGGTGGGAGTAAGACAGCTAAAGTGAAATTGGTAAAAAAGCATCTATTCTCTAGGGCCTAGAAAACATCTCAGTGAATAAAACACTGCTGTTCAAGCACATGAACCTGAGTTCATATCCCCAGCACCCATGTAAAAGCTATGGCATTTACATGGTGTGGCATTGCATCCACCTATAACTCAGCACTGAGCAGCCTGAGCAGGCAGATCCCAGAGGCTCACTGGCCAGCCTATCTAGCCAAAATGATGGGCTTTGCTTCAGTGAGAGATCACGTCTTAAAACATGAGATGAAGAGGAATAGAGGAAGACTCCTGATGCTGATCTCTGAACACACATACATCCACAAGCACATACAGCACATACATACAGGCATATGATACACACATTGGCACCCACAGGCACACACATATCAACTTTCTAAATTTTTGTTCTAATAGTATCCTGGACCTTCTCTCCGGGACTGCAAAACTCCTACAGAGGCAGTCTTTCCCATGGGTCACTATCAAGGTCAAGATGCTATGGAAAAGAATGGTAAAAAATAAAAATACAAATAAATAATTTTAAAAATGTCTTCTACTCTGCCATCTTGCTAATGACAATATTTCTAGCCTTGTATTAAAACTATTATATTCTCAGGGATTTGAGTGAAAACTTTCTTTTCTCAAGTATTCACTGACTTACCTCCCCTTAATTCTTTGAGTGTCCAGTAGTTCTTGAATACCATCACCCCTTGGAGATGTTTCTTATTTGAAACAACTGCTTATAGCCATAGTAACACCTGCAAAATCTCTGTCTTTTTATTTTATTTTGTTTTATTTAGATTTAATTTTTTTAATTTATTTATTTTATGTATATGAGTACACTGTAGCTGTCTTCAGACATACCAGAAGTGGACATCTAATCCCATTACAGATATGAGGCACCATGTGTTTGTTGGGAATTGAACTCAGGATTTCTGAAAGATCAGTCAGTGCTCTTAACCACTGAGCCAAATCTCCAGCCCTGTCTTTAGTATTGTGAGGGAAAGGTCTTCTTTTTGCTTTCTCTCCTTTCCTTCTAGCCCATTATATCATTGCATTTATTTTACCAAGGGGTTATTAGATATCACTTTGCTATGGCAGAGAAATAATTCTAAATTCAATAATACACATTAGATACACATTAGAATATGTTGACCTTAAAATCAAGCCCACATTCCTGAACATCAGACGTATGGTAGCCCCTGCATGCTTCTCTACTCTTATGTGGTGATAATCCCTGTGATGGGAGCCAGACCATATAATCCTCAGCAAGCATGCTGTTAGTTCTCATCTCTAAGGCTTTTTACATATTCATTTTCTCTATCTCAAATGCTCTTTCCCATCTAATTGGCCTGAGAATATCCTTTCATTCCCCAAATCCCAGCTCAAAGCCTTCTCTGTAAGAAGCTCTGCACTTCACTAGGAAAACATTCATCTACTGGACCCTGGTGCTCTGCTATCTCTACAGCCATTTAAAAAAATTTTTTTGCCATGTATTCTGGAATTTTTCTTGTCTTTTCATATCTGTAAGTCTTCATAACACATATTTACCTAAGAGACTTTCACAAATGAATAAGTGAGTGAGTGAGTGAGTGAGTGAGTGAGTGGATGAATAAATGCCTCCGTTTCTTTTAGAGCTGAGTAAAATTCAAAGTCATTTAGGCCTTTTTCCCGAGACCTAGAGAGTTGACAACTTTGCATCATCATTATTAAAGTCACGTAGGTTATCTGATTCCATGCAGAGAAAATTAAAATAACAGAAGCAAAGATCTTATCCACTAGGAAATGTGTGTAGTGCTGACACTCTGATATTTATCTTGCTCACTCCTAATTTCTTCAGATCCCTCACATCAGAGTAGTTAAGATCTTCCCTTTTCTTATCTCTGAATAAATTAAATTTCTGATTAGCGCCAAAGGAAACTTTTGCACAAAGGAATCTTTTTAAATGAGAAAATTCTTGCAGGGCTGATTTCAAAGGTGGGTCCTTGACTGCAACAGGACACTGTGTCACTGGCCTTTAAATTCAGTAAAGCTCACCCTCTTACAGAGTCATGATGCGGGGGGTTGTGGGCATCCTATTGAATGTCTCCTTTCTCCTGTTGAGGTCTACAAGGATAAATAGGAAAGCAATTGATTTTATCCATTTAAATTATCATTACACAGTCATACCTGAGCATGCTGGCCCTCACAAACTACTCTGTCTCTATACTTCTGTGTTCAAGTCATTTGTGGTAGATCAAGGAATAATTAAAATATTTAGAAGAGATAGTGGTGGGTGGGTCTGGTCATATTAAATGTAATATTTCTCTAAGTCTGTAGAATAGAGGGGAAATTTACAACGGTGGAAAATGAGATGATCAAAGAAAAGGTATCTTTAGAAAAATAGAATTTCAAAGTACAGGTAGTTTGAATGAGAATGGTCCTTATAGGCTCAGACATTTGAGTGCTTGATTTCCAGTTGGTGGACTGTTTAGGAAAGATTAGGAGGTATGGTCCTATATGAAGAGGTGTGTCACTGGAGGTGGGCTTTGAGGTTTTAAAATCTCACACCCAGTCCAGTCTCATTCTCTCTGCCTCCTGCCTTAAGACAAGAATGTAGGCTCTCAGCTAATGCTCCACAGGCATACCTACCTCCTGCCATGTCCATAATGATTATAGAATATACCCTTGAAATTATAAGCAAGCCCTTAGGTCAATGCTTTCTTCCATAAATTGTCTTGGTTATGGTGTCTCTTCACAGCAGTAGAACAGTAAATAAGACACAAATATTTTGGTAGATAATTTCTGCCTTAGTCTTCAAGCCCCAAACAAATAATCCCTTGCTAGGTCCAGAGACTTAGAGGCTATCAAGCATCAAATATGAAGGATTTTGGTAGTGATACTTACATCTTGCAGGTAAACAATAGCTATATAATTGGACATGAGACCTGCTCAATAAGAGGAAATTCATACCTGGTACTATGAACCAAGACAACTACCACTAGCTAGAGACATCATAGACTCAAGAGAAGAACTGACTAGTGCCATTTTACACTAACTGTATTCTAAGTAGTTATTCTTATACCCACAGATAGATATATCCCTCACTTCTCATCAAAAATGCTCATTTCTACAGCAGATGGAGGCTACAACAGAAGTCCACAACTCACGAAAAATGCATATAAGCATCATAGGATGCCCAGTCCCAACTGGTACATCTGCAACACAATCCTTAAACCTAAAGTTTGCAGAGTACCTGGATATCTACTGCATGGTGGTGTTTTCCAGACAGAAAAGCTGTATCCATGAAATCTCAACAGTATAGCTGCCTACACAAAACCTACATAATGAAAGCACCAGTGGATATCGGCCTCATGATTCAACCAGAGGCATTCTCATTTATATAAATCTGATTATTAAGGACATAATAAAGGAATAATTCCTACAAACTAAAGTTCCTACTAGATTCCAATAAAAAAGTCTAGTAGTTTAAAACAGTCATGTTATTGATGGGGCTAAAACAACTGTTTAGAATCTATTTATAACTCATCCTTTCTGTGATTCTGGTAGTGGCTAAATAATTCAATCTGTGTCCATGGTTCCCATACTGAAGAAGTCTATTCATATGTAAAGGGAAACATTCAAAATGAATGAACAACTTAGAAATAGGTCCAACTTTGATATCTTGGCAGCATCAGACAGGACAAGGTCCTCCCAACAGTTACATCATCAAACCCCTTATATTTAAACTAAAACAAAAGCTCTTCAGTCTCAGAGTGTAAGCATCTTGGACTGACTAGTAACTTGTTGCCAGAGCTGCCCTATGCAATTTAGTAGCCTCTCAGGTAAGGGTGATTATCATGCAGAAGAATTTAGAGTCGGTCTAATTTTAAAAGGAAAAGTAGGAGGAGAGGCCAGAGAATAGTTGATTGCTAACTACTGGACAGGAAAATATATGCTTAACAAAGGTCATGGGATGCTAAGATAGTTGGTCCAACATTATTCTTGGTATTTGTGAAGGTATTTTTAAATAATACTGACATCTACTCAGACTGAGTAGAGAAAATTGTCATTCCTACTACACAGCCCAGACCAATCATGTGAATACCTGACTAGAAAAAAGACTGAGACAAAGGAATGTTTTAGCTGAGACATTGGTCTACTCTGACTTTAGTCTCAAATTTACTAATGGCTCTCCAAAAACTTAGCCTCAATAATTAATTGCATAACCAACAATTACATGAACTAATCTCTCTCTCTCTCTCTCTCTCTCTCTCTCTCTCTCTCTCTCTCTCT
>JANHMN010000004.1:52681232-52752947 GCA_030674055.1 Rhabdomys pumilio | reverse complement strand
AAAAAAAAAACATGGCACTGTTGAGCTTACCGTTCCAAAGAATAAAAGACTCTTGGACCAGAGACCCAAATGTTGCCTCTTGAATGAAAAAAAACCTTCGGTCCCAGCTGGCCACTGACTGAACTCTCAACAGAATGTAGACTTGAGAAAATATAGATGTCATAGATGGAATTCTAAGTATTCTGCATGATTAAGGAGGTTCATTCTGTTCAATTATCCTCCAATCCTGTCAGGCTATGGGCACCAATCAATGGCATTCCCATGACCAAATATTCTACTCTATGTTTATGTTCCTATGGAATAGTTAACATTTTACTCATGTTTTCCTTGTAATTCCTAAATGTCTATTTCCATTATTAAATAAATTTATTGGTAAAAAGTAGAGCCCAAACTACCCTCAGTATGTAATCTAAATAACCTCATGATGTCTTCTCCTGAAGAGAAAGATAATTCACTCTGTTCAGACCTATTAATCCCCATGTGTGAGCTACTGACATGCCAGGTAGGGCAATTATAGACTCTGTGGCTATAATCAGATTACTTTCATGATTTTCATAAATTGAAGTAATACTTTGCCCAGCCTGAAACTCAAGTAAGGCTCCAGGCCTACAGGCACAGACAATACCCAGGTTAAGATCAGCAGACAGACTTACATTGCCTCCTTGTCATGAAGATGAATATTGATGAGTATTTATCAATAGGATAGATAGCATCCTTCCCAACTTGGTCTGAAAAGGACACTGAAACAAATAAATCACCTGTTAAGAAAATAATTCTCAATCTGGCTTCTCAAACTCTCTTTATAATAATGGCCTGTCCCTTAGCTTCCCAAGTCCCTTAGTCTACAGTTAAATCTCTGGGAACTGGATCTTCATTCTTTTTGGAGATTTCAGTCCTTCAAGAAGTCTGACAATGTTAATCACATATCAAAAATATTCATTAAAAATATATACCAGGAGACTAAGTTCAGCTGGAGGGTGATGTCATTGACAGTCCATTTTAGCACTCACAGCTCAATCAGCTATGAGTCTACATCCATTCAGGATGCTTTATGGGCACATTTGTCTATACTCAGATCTGTGATGGAAGTATAAATGCTGGTTTTTGTGTCAACTCGCCCTCTGGGCTTAATGAATTGGAAAAGTCTATCAAAAACTATGGGTTCCAAAAAACAAAATGGGGGGTGGGGTGGGTGAGGGCACATTCTCATAGAAGCATGAGGATGGGATAGGAGGTTCCTGGGTGGTGGGGGGAGTGGGGGAAGGGGATAAAATCTGAAATATAAATATAATATCCAATAAAAAATAAAATAAATAAATAAAATAAATCAATTTCCAAAAAAACAAAAAAACAAAACAAAAAATAAAATAATAAAATAAAATGAGGTACAGAGCTAAACAGAGAATTCTCAACTGAGGAATCTTAAATGGCCAAGAAGTACCTAAAGAAATGCTCAACATCATTAAGTCATCAGGGAAATGCAAATTAAAATGACCCTGAGATTCCCCCTCACACCAGTTAGTATGGCTAAGATAAAAAATAAAAAATAAAAAATAAAAATAAAATAAATAAATAAATAAATAACCTCAGGTGACAGCAGATGCTGGGGAGGATGTGGAGAAAGGGGAACACTCCTCCATTGCTAGTGGGAATGCAAGCTGGTAAAACCATTCTAGAAATCAATCTGGTGGCTCCTGAGAAAACTGGAAACCTGAAGACCCAGCTATACCACTTCTGGGCATATACCCAAAAGACACTCCAACAAGAACACACATTCTACTATGTTCATTGCAGCCTTATTTATAATAGCCAGAAGTTGGAAACAACCCATATGTCCCTCAACAGAGGAGTGGATACAGAAAATGTGGTACATTTACACAATGGAGTACTACTCAGCTATTAAAAACAATGACTTCATGAAATTCTCAGGCAAATGGATGGAACTAGAAAATATCATCCTGAGTAAGGTAACCCAGACACAAATAATACATATGATATGTACTCACTGATAAGTGCATATTAGCTCAAAAGCTCATTAATACCCACCATACAATGCACAGACCACATAAATCTTAAGAAGGAAGATCAAAGTATGGATGCTTCAATCCTACTTAGAAAAAGGATCAAAACAATCACAGGAGGTAGAAGGAGGGAGGAACCTGGGAGGGAGAGAGGGAAAAAAGGTGGGATCAGGTATGGAAAGCGACAAAAGTACAGAGGGTCTGAAAATTGAACAGAAATATAAGCAACTATTATGTCCAGTATTTCTATCATGAGCATCCCCTCTTTCAAAGAGATGATTGAAATTGATAATAAAAGTACACTAATCAGGCCAAAGTTAGTTCAAATGGTATGTTAATTTAACTAAAATTCAGAAGAGACACAGATGGAACTTTTCAAAGGAGAAAACAAATACAGAGCTACAGAGACATGCTCTTCCTCTCTCCTCCCAATAGTTGGAGAAAATAATTATAGAAACCATAATGAGCATTTTCAAATTTGGAATGGATATATGTGATGACTCCAACAAAAGTCCATTTAAACCAGACAATTCCTTTATGAGAGAAAATTATAATTCTTAAGTGTGTTTCAGTGATATTTGATATCTAGGATGAATCACTCTATCCTTCATCCATTAGGATCATGTGATACTGAGTGGATCATGAGGATAGAAATACATTGAAGAGCTCCAAATGTTGTAGTCCACCAAGAGAGGAGATAGGGTATGCTAAACAGACAACATAGCTTGGTCCTCAGACAATTACACCGAACGCCAAAAAGTTAAAATTTCCCCAGCAACATCATGGAGAAAGTGAAACGGATGAAACCTTGGCTCCAGGCAGAGGAAAACCTTACCTCTCAGGAAGATGTTTTAGTCCTGAGAATTTATTGAACTGCTTTGACAGATTCTTCAAAGTATTAGTCAATGATGGGCAGGACCACGTGACTAGGGCTAATAGTGTATACCTCTTACTTCCAATATTTAGGTCTAAATTTCATGTAATTATACCAAAGATGAATGAATTGATATATCACTGTATCCCTTATATATTCTCTTCAAAGTAAAGCCAGTCACATTCAACAATTTTTTTCTCTGTTTCTATTACTTATCTTTTTAATTGGCATACTGTGCACAGGAAAGCCAACTCTTATTTGTTGGGGCTATCAAGTCCCACCCTGGCTTTTGCCCTAAAATCTGGGAACAATGGTACCCAATGGCTCTGTAAAACTAACCTTTAGTTTTAATTATCCCCAGCATGGCTTGTCACATTTAAAATTTTTTTGTAGGTAGAGACAAAGGAAAACTCTACACCATTCTACAAGTTTCCTACATTACAATATAGTGGAACCCAAAGTTTTTGCAATTGATATAATTATCTAGATTTCATATTTATTTCATCTACTATGACTAGAGGATGTCATTTGGCATATTAAGACTCTTACTAAATGCACTCAAAAGACTTTAAATGACACTGCCTAGGGAAGACTCTTTTCTCATTCTGAAATCTGAATGATAAGAAAACCAATTATAAAACGTCATTGGCTTTAGATATCCTCACAGCCAATCAGCCCACTTATGCTAATACCATGATTAAATGTTGTTTGGATATTCCTGATAATGTCTCATCTGTTCTACACAATCTACGAAATCAGATTCAGACTATCAGACATTGTCACCTCTTTTAGTAACAGCTTTGGAATTATAGCTCCAGATTTTCAAAGTAAAAACTGATTAAGCCTGTTGTAATCTGTTAGTCTTCGAAGCCTACATGTTTAACTACTACTTTATTTCCTCTCATTATTAGATAACCCTGCAACATATATCCATAGATCAGGGACCCGTTGGTCTCTTACGAATGTTTTTGCCATAAGTAGCTATAATGACCCAATATCCCCCTCCTAAAACTATTTTAGAGTATAAGTCAACTCTTGAATATTGTTAGACATCTAGTTAGATGTTAGCAGGCTTGAAGGACATTAGAGATGGACCCTGACTTCATTGTCAATATATTTAAGGCAAAGAATTGGAATGGGAAGATTTTAATCACTGGCCAGAATGGTGTGATCTAAGTCATAGTTCCCAGAAGACATGACATTTTTTCTAAAAGACATTAATATCTAAATCTAACCACAGAAGTCATAACCCTTATAACATTATCATATAATAGGATGATTTCCGATGTCAAGCTAGCCTTTCAATCATATTTACAGAGCAAAATCCCTCAAAACAAGATGCTTGCTCTAGACAGTCTTTGCCTGTCTAATGTATATTAGGACAGTGGTCTCTTTGACCTTTATCCATTCGTTTTTTGTTTTTTGTTTTGTTTTGTTTTGATGGTGTACTTTACTCTCCAATAAACTCTACATTCTATACTACACTCTGTGTCCCTATAAATCATTTTAATGGAGAATCACAGAGACCAAGGAGATCTTAGGAGTCCACACCAAGATACTATTGGCAATATGTTAAGTTCCATGAATGGTAAGGAAATATTGGCTTAAACACACACAGGGGACTGTCTTATTACTTTTCATAGGAAGTAATGATCAGACATCAAATCTTCCCAGATATACTGATGACAAACCAAAGAAATGATTCTACCCAAGTCCAATTTGGCAAACCAACTAGTTTATTGAATCAGTTATAGAAGTATGAATGGAAGGTTGCTTAAAGGAGCATGGATAACTGAAATGCATATACATCATTGGACATTCTCTCCTCTACATAAGGTGATGGCCTCCATTCAATCAACCCCCACCTCCTGTATTCTCTAGTACCAACTAAGACATTCTAGAGTCTATGACTCTCCATTACCAGACACTTGGCTATCTATGTGTTATATCGCTTGTCTTATTGCCATTAATAAAAAGGTATACATATTCTCTAAGTCATCTCAGCAATCTCTTCTCTATCCACCCTAGTGCATCAAGTCTCTGCAAGATTAGACTCATCCTCTTCCACTAAAGCAAGAAAAGGCAGCCTTCTGCTACATATGTGCTAGAGATCTCAGTCAAGCTCATGTATGCTCTTTGGTTGGTGATTCAGTCTCTGAGAGCTTCCACAATTCAAGGTTAGTTGCCTCTGATGATCTTTCTGTGGAGTTCCTGTCCCCATGAGGGTTTTCAATCCTCCCCAAATTTTTCCATAAAGGTCAACAACCTCCTTCTAGTGTTTGGCTGTGAGTATCTGCATCTGTTTCAGTCGGCTGCCAGGTAGAGCCTCTTAGACGGCAGTTATTCTAGGTTCCTGTCTGTAAGTATAACAGAGTCTAATTAATAACATCAGAGGTTGGTGCTTGACCATGAGATAGGTCTCAAGTTTGGCCCATTATTGGTTGGCCATTCTGTCAGTCTCTGCTCCATCTTGGTCCCTGCATTTCTTGTAGATGAGACAAGTTTTGTGTCAAAAGATTTGTGGGCGGGTTGGTGTCCTTATTCCTCCACTGGGGCTGCTGTCTGACTACAGACTTCAGGTTCCATTTATTAATGAAATCTTGCATCAAGGTGGGGTGGGGGGAGATGGCTCAGCAGTTAAAAGCACGTACCACACTTGCGAAAGACCCAGGTTCGGCTCCCTGAACTCACACTAAAGTTCATAGTGACCTATACCTCCAGTTCTAGGGTACGCAATGGCCTCTTCTCACTTCTGTGGGTGCCTGAATTCATTCACTACATAAGCATACACTCAAGAACACACACAAACATTTAAAATATGATTATTTTTTAAGTTTTTTTTTTAAGTTTGGAGAAAACTAAAACAGCACCTTAAGGCTACAGGGGCATTGTAAGTCCACACTCTGAGCCTGCTCATTCCACTATACTTCATTCCAAAGAGCAATGATGGATAAAGTCCTTTAAAAGAAGATCTAACACACAGTAATATTTATAGAGCATAAAATAGAGAACAGTATAAAATAAGCAAGTCTGAAGTCTCTCAGGGGCCAGTAAGAGTTGTTAGAATAACTCTCCCATTCCATCACATCCCATAAAGGACCTAAGCTGCTCTCTTAAAATGAGCAGCCAAGGTGGAAATTATTTGCCACAAAAAAAGAGGCTAAAATGTTTTGCTAGGCCATCACAAGTGAGATTGGCCAAGTTCTGTATAACACACCTGAATAACCAAGAAATGTAGAGGACACTAAGTCGGATATAGCTCTCCATTTATGACCAGAACGAACCGCTTCCTTAGCTACTGTTGACAGTTAATGCCACAGATCTGAGGCAGCAAACTTAGAATGTTCTGAATGGAAAAAAACAATATTTTCTATGAGTTTGTGAGTGGCATTCCCTTGCTTTAACTCTTTTTTTTTGAGTCTTAGCTAAGTGGGAAAGTACTTTGTTCACCATGTCACATCTATCCCGGAGCCTGCTGAGACAGATGGGTGACAAATGGGGGAATGGGGGAAATTCATCCACTCTGCTGACAACTTCTTGAAATTAGCTCTGCAACTGCCTTTCAGAGGACTTCTTGGATGTGGCAACTTGCTTCGTTCAACACTCTGTCCTCGCAAGGTCAACTCTATATAAAACTTAGCCCCTGGTAAGAAGAGCGAAGAGCTGGCACTATGTCTTTGCCTCTGTCTTCAGATACAGTTTAAGTTTATTTCATGCAACCAAAGCCTCCATTTCTAGCAACCATTGTTGTATACAGGGAGCCCTTTCCTTGACACCCTTGGCCTTTCTTCACTCTGGTGCTTGAGGTGGCTGGCCAATCAGTTTAGACTAACTGAAAATCTCTAGCTGGAGCTTCTCTTCAGTGGGACCCCAAATTTCTGGGATGCATTTCCAGACTGCCATTGCCCATCATAGTGTGCATGAGTCAGCCCTTTTAACCCTTTGTGAAGAGTCTTACATCCCATTTGCAATTGATGGATCCTAGTCGTGGCTACCCTCCTACTAGAGAGGAAGACACTTTGTTATCCTGAAAGAAGAGACAGTGAAACACTACTAAATATATACTGTTCCTTTTTCACTTCTAACTTGCCAAAAGTCCTGTCACTGGGTCTGCCCACTTCTTCAATGGACTGACCCTGTCAGGGTCACTTCTCAAAGTCTCATTGTGAATTGGTTCTTTGTATCCTTTTCTCCTTTTAAGAAGACTCTGGCAGAGTAGGAATGTCCTTTTCTAGGTTCCTTTCACCAATCAGGGTTAATCCCTCTCCTCAGAAGGCCACAGAAAGTGGTCCTTTCTGAAGTGCCTTCTGTAGGACAAATGGCAGGCCTCACTGATGAAGCAGTTGCTACCACATAAACTTCTGGGGCCGCACAGCCACAGAAGCAACTTCTTCATAAGGTCCTAATTGAAAACTGCCTGAGAGCTTAAAGGTTGGTGATGCAGACAATGCCAGTCCATCCGCCCATTTGGACCTGCCTCTTGGAAGAGATGCTTACTTGGAACCAAGGGTACAAGGATGTAAGGTATAAAGGGCATGCTCGAGGATTAATAAAGGAGCTTGAGGCAGCAGTTTTCAAGAGCTTGCTGTGGCTTCTCACATGCTCCTGGAGGCTGAGCCGTTGATTCCGTGCCACCTCAATCCCAAGCCTCAAGGGCAAGTATGCTCCGGTAGGCAGGAGGTTCAGAGCAAAACAGCATCCTCCTGTTCTTTTCTCTCCTCCCTCTAGGTGCTGACAATCAATACATCAGAGTATTCTCCTTTGAGATGTTCCCAAGAAATCTCAGTGTTTTCTCATTAGAACAAGATATTCAGCCCAAATAACTGACTCTCTATTGCAATGTGACTTTGGCCCCAAAATGTCTCTTTTAATCACAAGGCCCCACTGCCACCCAATTTTCACTGATGCCATCTTGCCAAATGATTTAATGATTCCTATCTTCGGGTTTTCCCCTGACTTGCTCACTCTTCAGACCATCCCTCTGCTTGTCCTGTGTTTCTTCTTTTCCCCCAACCTATTCTCTCTCTCCTTTTAATTCCTACAGACTCTGACTCTGACTTTGACCTCACTCATCAGGGGGTCCTCGCCTCCTTCCAACTCTGAACAGTCTCCATCCCCCTATCTGGCATGACTCCAGAGCTTTTTGTCACTTCACTCCACCTTGTTACCCATACCTACTCTGCATGCTGCTTTCAAGACAGCTTTGTCAATCTGCCTCTCCAAGAAGTAGTTGGAGCTGAGAACATTCTTCATACCTGTATGCCTTTTTCCATTTCTAATCTTTCTCAAATCGAAACTAAGTTAGGGTTCTTTCCCTATTAATCTGTCATAACTTATAACAGACTTCGAATGACTTGGAAATATACAATTTCCTTTCATCCTCCGTCACTCCAGAAGAGCAATCATGCATTTGGGCTAAGCCAACATTATGCAGGAATGCTCTACACTGTCAAAAGCCACACCACTAAGTGACACCACAATCCCAAAGAAAGGCCCAAGATAGAACTACTATGTATCCTTCTATTCTAGATCAGACTAAAAGAATCCTATGCTTTCTTGCCTGGTAGAAGACATGAAAAGGACTATTTCCAAATTCATTAATTTTAGTGAAGTTAGAGGAATTGGATGGGGAGCAAGTGAAGACCCATTTTTCTTACTAACCTCAGAAGCCCTTCAAAAATTTACCAGGCATAATCCCAGATCACCCTAAAGGAAGATTCTTCCTAGGAATGCACTTTGTCTCCCAGTCAGCACCAGGTATCAGATACAAATTGTGAAAAACAGAAAAATGCCCACAAGTCCTGCAAAACAAACTCATAAAACCTGTCCTTTCTTTAAGGCTTAACAACTGGAGTGCACAGGATAGGGAAGAAAAAAAACAATATAAAAGAGTCCATAGGAAGGCCTAGAATAAAGAGCAGATCTATCCATCTAAAGAGCTCTTTAGGTTCAAACTTAACCTAACAGAAAACCATCACCTTTGTTCGATCCCAAACACACCCTAGCTCCTGTTTAACAGATGCTTACCCTGGTCTTCAGAGCAACAACCTCCTGCCCCCAGTTAAAAGCCCCGTATTCCTATGTCTTGCCTAAAAATTAAGACTTTGGAAGACGGTCGTCCCCTTAAAAAAAAAAAAAAAAAAAAAGACAAACTCATTTATGTCAAACAATGATAAAATGTACTCACTATTCTCCAGCAATGAATCATCTGAGCCTACTACAGAAAACAAGCTGACATACCACAGGATCATAACAAGCTCCATCTTGTACCATCTAATTGGCAGACCCCAGAGTAGCTCTCTCCTGTAGCTATACATATCTTATTGTTCTATTATACATTGGAGCTGCTTATTCTGTCCTGCCAAAATTATAAAGACCACTCTTTCCCTGATACCTCAATAGTTGGAGTCAATGGCATCCTCTCTTACCCCAAAGGTAACTCCTTTGTTACTGTGTGCTCTAGGAGATCAGGTCTTTAGCCATTCCTATCCAATTTTGCCTTCCTGCCCAATTTCTGTGTTTAGAAATTGTATTTCCAAGCTGGACACCAGGCTACATTGGAACACTGAATTATCTCCAACTCATTTCCTTAGCCTAACTATGGTCCATCAGAACCTAATATTCTCTCTGCCCTCCAAAATACACCTTAATAACCCCACAAGCTGGACACAAGTCCCCTCCTCTATGTGTCACTCATCAAACCAATTCAAAATGTCTTATATTCTATTTTCATCAAATTAAAAACTCCTATTTGTTATGCAAGCCTTAATACCCTTTTTGAATTCAAGGTCTTCAAAGAACTCGGACCCTTATTTCTTAATGACTGAAAGCTAACTTCCTTAATTCCCCCGTGTAATACTCCTATTTTCCGTGTCAAGTAGCTATATGGATCCAGCTCTTAAGATCTTTACAGATAGTTGTTTCTCATTGCCCCAACCCATATGCCCTCCTCAGTTCTACTTTATGTAACATGCAATGTATCATTGTCTCAGACCTTAACTATGCTTTCTTCATCATGCCCCTATATTATGTTCTTAGGGTCATTTTTTCACTCCCAGTCTTACCCCTGACATTTATCACTCCAACAGCACACTTGGACAGTTCTTTTCCAAAGATTCTGAAACAATCCACGTTTGTAGGAGGAACCTTGCTTCAGATCTTTCTTCTCCTTTCCTCATAACTCTATGAGGACTGTAGATGACCTACTCCTTCATACTGCTTCCCCCGAGTGTCTCTCCAGGTTACCATCACTCTCCTAGATTTCCTAGGCCCAAAGGGATACACAGTTATTCTAAAGAAAAAAGAAAAGCCTCAACTCAATCAACAATTACTTACCTGGGCTTCCTTCTCACATCAGACTAAAGAGTTATTATAACACATGAACACATTTCCTTTTTAAACAGCTTGATAACATGGCTAAAGGATGGCATCCATGCCTTACTCCAGTGACAGCCATTGTCCTACGGACCCAGTATTCACAATAGACCCTCCTATTGTGAACTTGATACTTCTACACACAAGTAAAAGCATTAAATCCCATACCTCTTCTCCATAAAAGAACCCACTGCATACATGCACCTGGAAGTTTTAGGATTTCCGCAGGAAGACTGCACAGGTTTAACAGACTCCATACTTCCAAATCCAGAATACACGGTACATAGATGGCAACAGTTTTTATTCTAAATACAATAAGAAAGGATATTTGGTAACAACTATGGCCCAAACTATAGAAATCCCTTGAACATATCTGCCCAAAAGACACAACTGATTACCCTTAAGATCTCTCATCCTGATAAGAGATAAAAGATTTAGCATTTATACTGACTCCAAATATGTTTCCCTTGTTCTGAACTCACATGCAACAATCTGGAACAAAAGAAGGTTCTTAAAATCTAAAGACTCGCCTATTAAACACACCTCTTATGAGGTTGCTGTATCCCAACATAGGCTACAGTCATTCATTAAAAGGGTCAACAAAAGCCCAAATGCCAACAGGAATAGAGGCAGATAAGGAAGCAAAGAAGGGTACCATCTTTCTACTTACAACCTCTGAGGCCTTTGATACTCCAATGATTATCTACTAATATAGACAAACAGTGTAAGAGGGCCTAATAGGGGAAGAAGCTTTATAAAGATGGGAAAACCATCTTTCCTGCTGGTCACCAAAGGGGAATTCCCAGCCGACTGCATAATTGTGTGCCCAACTCATTGAAAACCTCGCCACAGCTTTTCAGTACTTATACTCACTATCTATTGTTGGAAGCAATAATTTTCAAATCTCATCAAAATGACCCTTCTATCAGTCCTCAAAGATTTCTCAGGCCACCTACTTCCTTGCCCACTCAGGAGTCAGAGTACTTGGACAGGGCAGACAAATGGATTTCACCTATATGCCAAAGTACAAATAATACAAGTACGTAGTCAATCTGTCTTTAATTAGCAAATAAGGTGTTAGAGAGCAGTATAAATGTCTAACAAAGTATCTTGTAGTGATAATCCTTGCCTCCTTGTGTCCATTACCACCCTGCTTTCCCTGAACCTCTTTTGTAAACATTGCCACATCTCTCTTTTTTTTTTTTTTCATTTCCCATCTGTACCTACTGACACCTTTTCAGGCAGACTAGAAGCCCTTCCAGTGAAAACAGAAAAGGCCTTTGATGGCACTCAAGTATCCTTCTCAGAACATATTCCCAGACTTGGGGCCTATACTTCCTCCAAAGATGTAACAGTCCAGACTTTGTCCCTCAAACAACTCAACATGTTCTACAAGGCTTGGATATCACCTTCAACCTTTGGGAAAAATAGGAGAAACATGTTCCACCTCAAAGCAATACCTCACCACATTATTGCTTGAGCTTCAGCATCTGTAGCCCCAACTCTTCTTTTCACTCTTCTAAAATTTGAAACCACACCCAAGGTCTATACACTTCCAAGGTCTATGCCCTTTGGAAGCTATGCCTCTTCTCTAGCGATCTCCTTTGAGCTTGCTACAAAACCCCTCAGAAACCATGCTGACCAATATCAGAAACCTAATCACACTCCACCTTAAATCTTAAACCTGACAATTAGGTCTACCTTTAAGACCAACCAAGACAAATACAAAAGGAACCCTTGCAAGTTCTCACCACTCCAACTACAGCTAAGCATATAGAATTCCCACCTTAGACCCATGTTTCTCAACTCAAACTATCCTCCCTGGCACACTCTCCACCGGATCAAGTTCCCAGCCCACAAGTGAAACCTATACAATAGCCATCAGACCTGCAAATGACTTCAAGCTCCTCTAAAAAAAAAAATGTTAAATTATTATCTGCAAGGGGAGAAAAATTCTATATATGGTCTCATCCGAAATGATAACCAGCTTGTTTAGCCCTCTGAATACCCAAGTAGCTTGCCCACAGATCAGACTGAGACTGCCTAAACTCTAGCCCGGGACATATCTTCAGCAGGATTTCCAAGATTATAACCCTTAGAAATATTGTATTTAGAAATCACTTGGTATGATGGAGTATGCTTCATAGCACGCTTTGTTTTAGCTTATTTTGTCCCTCTGAGTATATGAAAGCCGGTGAATTTCTAGCCATGTGAATCACTTCTTCTGCTCAGACTGAAAACGACCATGTCTACCCTCTCACTTGACCTTTGTCTTTCATACTTTCTCCTGGGACTTCTGTTCCTTTGTTATTCCCAGATTTGGGGTCTATACTTCCTGTAATCCCTACTATCAAAGGATCTGAAAGATCATCTAAGCACTAAATGAAGAATTCTAGTTTCACAGCCTGTTAAATTTCTGCTTCTAAATTCCCAACTAAGGACTCATCCTTATCTCAGTAAATCAAAGTTTTAGATCAAAATATTCTCAATGCCATCTTCAATACTATAAAAAAAAAAAGTCATAGATGATTCCAGTGATATTTTTGTATAAAAGTTCAAATCATTACTTTCTTCAATAAATTCTATTATCTGAATCAGCTCTTTTCGGATTAAAATCAGCTTGCATATGTATAAATACTTCTGACTCTGGTCTTCTCTAAGTGTTCCATAGAACCTTTTGTTGCTTTCTTCTTCCTTAGGCCTTCATCTACTTTTACAAACCAAATAATTTTTTTCTTCTACTGTAACCCTTTTCTGAGTTCTATACCAAATCAGTAAAATATTCCTCAACTTCAAGGTCTATCTTACTTTTATGTTGTTTTTTTTCAAAAATAGAAAAGGAAAACAAAGAAAAAAAAAAAAACCAACATCAAGTCAACTAAATCTAGGGGGAAAACTATTAAGAAGATAACTCGTTCTAGAGAATAGATTTCAGCAGAGGTTTCCATCCACACCAGGCCTAGCACCAATCTATGGCTCTCTATTGGCAGCTACATCCAAAGAGGTGCTTTATCCCTATTAAAACAACAAAACTTAAATGTAAAATAGAAACCTGACTTCACCCTCAACAGTGTAGATAGGAATTCTAATAGTCTCTTCTTGTCTCAATCACCCTCTTAATTTTATTTATTTATTTATTTATTTATTTTGTGGAACTGGGGCACTGTCATGCCTTTCTACAGTGTGTTGAAGACTTTACTCACCAGCTTACCTAGTATCTGATTTAATCTCTTGCCAAGTACTTATTCAACTACCTTTTCAGAAAATCTTAAGAATGAATTCTTGATCCTGCTATTAGACTCAAATGAAATGAACCAGTTGCAACACTCCTAGTTTTAGGAAGTCCCACTGGCTTGAAACTCAGTTCTGAGGGTACAGTCCACTCTGGCAAGATGAAGGAACTCCCCCAATCTGTAAGCCGACACAACAGGGAACTTGTCTACTCTATTCAAATAATACAAGAATAACTAAACTCCTTGGCCTGGCAGAGGTACTTCAAACCAGAGAAGCCCTTGATTGGTTAGCATCCCTCCAAGGAGGAGACTGCAGTGCTCTGAAATTCTGTGTTGTCACACCCATGAATCTGGTCAGGCACTAAAAAGCCCTCAATACCACATTGAAAGAGGCTAACAATCTAGAAAACTGCAAAAATTGGGGCTCAAGCTGGTTAAAGCAGAAGCCAAACATGGTTTTGATTTTCTTGGTTAGCTCCCTATCTAAACCCCATTGGTGTCTTGCTCTTTATCCTGGTTTTTGGGCCCTGCTTCCTCAAATACATTTTATCCTTTATAAGTCAAAATTCAAAATTGTTTTTGATGTTCTTTAACAGTAAAAAGAAAACTTCTCACACCTCTTCCTCAAAATTTCTCTTCACAGACAGGCAGGGGCAGCTCTGTTTCTCTGGTTAAATGAAATTATATGCAGAGAATGCAGCTTCAGCCTTATTCCCCAGTTACGCTAATTCTATTGCAGCTATTTATTTAGTGTCTGTTTACATGCATAGGTATATGTGTGCCACAGTGTACACGTGGTGGACAGAGGACAACCTGAAGCAGTCAGTTCTTTCTTTCCACCATACTGGTTCGAAGCATCAAGCTTGGGTCATTGGGTTCACCAGCCAGCGTCTTTACCCACTGAGTCATCATATGTGTTCTAAAGTTAATTTTTAAAGCCCAAGAGAAGGGACTAAGAGGGCTGAAATTAATATTGCTGTTAACTTGGAAACAGCTTCTCTCTTGCTTTAACTCTATCTTTCTTTGAGTCTTAGCTGAGTGGAAAGCTACCACATCTAGCCTGTGACACCAGCCCTAGAGTCTGCTATGCCAAGTAAGATGAGGATGATGTGGGAATTCAGCACATACTGGAGCCTTTGTCAAGGGAAGACTAACAGTTACCTTTGTCTATTGGCCCCCCCTTTAGTTTTGCCAACTTGACACAATCTAGAATCACTTAAGAAATGATTGTCCAGACATGGTTGAACTGTGGACACTTATATAAAACGTAGTTTTGATTATGTACGTTGATCAGGGAAGAAACCATCTGAGCAGTAGGCATACATGAATTCATTTCTTGCAGCCCTTGATTTTGGGTGTGACTGGCTCCTTCAAGTTCCTGTTTGACTTCCAAGTAATCATGGAATATAACCTGATATTGTAAACTAAACCCTTTCTCCCCTAAGGTGTTTCTGGTCAGAGCATTTTATCACAGTAGCAGAAATGAAACAAATACAGCCCCTGTTGGTCTATGTTGAATGAAGAAATATCTTTGCTTATGCTATTTCTTGGTGCAAATCTTTGCTCCCCATGATTCTAGACTCAGTTTTCACCTAACAAGTTCTAATCACAAGGTTGATCCTTGACTGGCAACTACAGATTTGGCACTCAAATTATGCAAATAAAAAAGACTTGTTCTGTTTTTATAGACCCAATGATTTGCAGTTAACATCTTCTGCTCTCCCCAGGATCTGAATCTAAATAGAAGGCACTGGCATATAATCAGAGATTTGAGGGTAGAAACCCAAGCTCTGGCAGTCCAAACAGGCTAGGTTTGGCTACCTTTTCCTGATGTGCAAAGAGACTTAGAGGGGAGCTAGCAGAGCAAGTTCAGATCCTCAGCACTCAAAAAAAAAAAAAAAAACTGAGTGAAACAGCATGCACCTGCACTCCCAGTGTTGGGGGGTTGGCGGGCAGAGAAAGGAACCTCTCTCAGCTTTCTGGCCAGCCATTGTAGCTGAATCAGTAATCTCTTGGTTCAGTGAGAGACCTTGTTGCAAATAATAATAATTTAATAATAGGAGGGGGAATGGGAAATGAATGTTTGAGGAAGACACCCAATGTGTACTGCACACACACTGCAGCCTGCACACACACATGCACACATGTGCATATGGACAAACACACAGGGAAGCCGGCAATAGCAGAAAACAGAAAAAGAGTTATTCAGTGTGGCCATGTTAGGAGGATGAACAGATACAGGGGTTGAGTGACCATAAATTTTTGTCACTGAGGGGTAGTAGTGTGAACTTGAGCCTGAAGTAGAGGAAGAATTGGGTCCAAAGGAATGATACAGATGTATGCATAATTAAACAGTCTTGCTTTAGACGCTGTCTCCTTGTTCACTGTCTCAATCACAATCCCATAAAGTGGTCCATAGATGTCCTGGCTGCTTGAGGGGACAAGGTGGTTCTCGGGACACTATTACTTTTTCTCCAGGGTAGAGCTCCCCCTTTATAGACAATTGTCCTCACTTGGTAGAGGGGATATGTACTGTTTCAAGCACCCTAGGTAACTTAAGAGCAAAGGGAAGGACAAAAAAATGTCCTTCATGCCTTCAGCCAAAGTAAAGGAGACACACAAAAAATGAAGACACAAATGTCATACTCTCTTTTTCTGCTAGGTACCCTGTGGGTCTACTTGACAAGCAATGTCTAAGCAACTGTTTCAAGCCTATTTAGCTAAATGGAGGGTGCCTCCCTGCTAAGCAGCTCCCCCAAAAGGCCTTTTACTCAACGCTGTAGTGTAACACTTCAAGTCCAAACACTGTATACCTACTTCTACAGCTTTCACTACTACTACACACACACACACACACACACACACACACACACACAAGGACTCCTTTGATAAGCCTCATGGAAGAGAAACAGCATGGATATTTCTCTGGAAGTCACCTGCTTTTCCTATGATGTTTGAATCACATGTCCTTTCTCTACAATGAACTTGAGCTACAATTCAAACTAGGTAGGTAGGTCTTAAACAACCTTCACATGTGTGTGGCCTTGAGGATTCCTAAAATCACCATGGCTCTGGGACTCACTAGCATAAATGCCACTTACTGACTTTGGCTAAGGAATTACTTGAAAAAAGAAGAAGAAGAAGAAGAAGAAGAAGAAGAAGAAGAAGAAGAAGAAAGAAGAAGAAGAAAACATGATTTGAATTCTACTGCTTGGATGATTAGGGTGCCAACCATGTTCAGATCAACATGGTTGATCTATTTTAAAATGTAAATGTATTAGTAGGATTTCCAAATTCCATAGGAAATTGTTAAAATTAATCCCAAGGGACTTGGCACTTTGGATTCACTGTTTCTTTGGTCCATATTAGTTAAAATGGAAAAGAAATACATCCAGGCAATGTTTTATCTTTTGAGCTCTTCTCCAACTAGAAGGTGGCCAAATGTTCCCAAATTGCCTAGTTAACTTCTCTCTACTCCAAACTGAAAGGCCAACATGCCCACTTCTTTACACTCCAGCAGACATACCTAGCAGCTGTAACCTTAACCCTGTAAATGCTGAATTCACTGCTAAGGATGAAGCAAAACATGCCATGAAAATACAAATGGCTTTGTAGCTATTTTATGCACACATGATAAAAAAAATGAGATTGTAAAATTATAATTTCATAAATGTTATAGAGAGGAAAGCTCCATGGGGGGGGAAATGTTACAAGCTCCTTTGCTTTTTTGCCATGCATGGGGAGCGGGCAGCAATTGAAACTTAATACTTTGAGTATTGGAAACAGAACAAATTCCCATAACTGATGCTTTGCTCTGGGGCCCATGGAGCCTCTGTGAGAGAGAGAAAACATGAAGACTAAACAATGCAAATGCACTCTTGTGGCTTTGAGAAGCATTTTTTCAGTCTGCTAATGAGTTCTTGTTCAAATCAAATGTCTGACCCTTAAAGGCTAATGCTTTTCTCCCATATTATAGAATAGGTCAATTTGGAATCTCAGAATGGGTTTTTTTTTTTTTTGAAACAGACACACAGAGAGAAAGAGAGATCTTAATGGAGCCTCTTACTTTGACTTTCACCACTGTGCCTTGCTTTTGCTACAATAGTAGAAAAAAGCCACTGCCATTTTTGACGTTCTGAACAACAAGAGCCCAGTTGCTCATATCTGGCTCTTGGCTGAAGTCTAATAGTGCCTGCTTTGGACTGCTTCAACCTTAACATTAATGATGCTCAATGGAAATCAGAGGAGATTTTTCTGATCAATAAACTAAACTCAGACTCTGGGACTGTTGAGCATTTAGCATGCCCTTCAGTGGGCATTGTAAGAATTATAAGAGCATTGTGGATACTAGATGGCTTGTCTGGGGGTTAAGAGAGAGCTGCCCATGGAAATGGATTTATTCTCAAATGAGAAAATTTTCAATCATGCTGCTGCCTGGCTCTATACTTCCAACGCAGAAACTTTTTCATTCAAAACTGGAGGTTCCATCCAAAAGTTCTACCTCTTGGGAAGACAATTGAGAAGCTCTTTTGCTGGGACATCTTCATATGTTAACAGGATTATTTTCAGCTGGCTAAATCCATGATCCTCATCCTCGAGTATATGAATGAGGTCAGTACCACAGGTTAGTCCATGTACCATGGGGTCCTAATAAAATGTTTGCTGTTAAGATGCCTTCGCTAAAGGCAAGGGGGATGGAATGCACAGAGAAGAGTTCTTGCTGCTCTTTTTAGAGCCTACTTGCAAAAGAG
Source organism: Rhabdomys pumilio (assembly GCA_030674055.1). Taxonomy (NCBI): domain Eukaryota; kingdom Metazoa; phylum Chordata; class Mammalia; order Rodentia; family Muridae; genus Rhabdomys; species Rhabdomys pumilio. Next base: position 52,734,694 of record JANHMN010000004.1, on the reverse strand, counting down.
AGGGCTTGTGTGGCAATAAGTATGTGACATTCAGACAGGTCCTTAACTAGTAAAGGAAGTTCACTTGCCAACATTATTTATTTAAACACTATAATTTATAGTAAACAATAGCTTTTTCTTCTGAGAGTGTCGAGTTTTCGAACATAACAAATCGCTGGGGTGACCTGAAATGAGCCCCCAGTAAAAACCTCCAACATTGTAATCAAGTGAATGGTGTGACTCCTGAAAAATCCGTGTTCAACTCTTAACTTTCTAAAACTCACATGAGTGTGATTTATTTGGAATTAAAAAAAAAAAAGCCTTTGCAGATGCAGTTAAGCAAGCATCTTGTGGTGAAATCATCCTAACTTAGGGGATGACGGTTATCATTGTAAAAGGAAAGCAAAATAAAATTTCATAAAGAAGGTGGTCCTGGGCAGAGAGAGGCAGAGATTGGAGTGATATGTCTGCAAAAAGATTCAAAACTACTGGCTGCCAAAAGCTGGAAGAAGACATGAGAGCGTGTCTCCACAAATGCTTCCTTAGTAAACTGCATGGTCAACAGCTGAGCTCGACCCTGTGGGTCGCAGGGTAGCTTTCTTCTGCTTCATGCAGTCAATTTTACGGTAACTTTCAAAGCATCTCTAGGAATCTTAGCCAGGCACTGAGTGGCTAATGGGTTTCCCTTGGCAGCGAAATGCATCATAGCTTTTGTAGTATTTCACTGCTGGGAAAAGAAACACCACATGTGAGATGTGTCTCCTTGCAGAAGAAGTAGGCCATAAGGAAATCTGTGTGTGGATTTCTTTAAATCTGACCTTGGGCCTTCGAACCTCTGGATGTGTGGTTAAATACTAAGAACCCATAGAGTGGACTAGATGGCTAACATTCTTAATGTTTCAATAAAGCAGAACTCTGAGACATCACTCTAAGATTTGGTGGACTAGAGTCCTCCATGCTATCTAACAAGGAAAACCTTTGAAAACAGCAATGACAAACTGTTAGAGACAGCATCAGTAACAAGAGAAAAAGAAAATTGCCAGTAAGATATAGAATGCATAGTAAATTCACATTGAATAAAAAAAAATTAATTCCTACTCCAACCCCTAAACAAGAATAAGAATTTACAGAAGCAAGGGCTTGTCTGTGCACTCCCACACCTGCCTATATATATTCTTGTGTGTGTGCTAAGCACATGGATGTGTGTTGCACACATACACGCCAAAGGCATTTCAAGTGCCATGTTCCCTTTACCTTTGATTTGGACCAGGGTCTCTCACTGACCTGGAATTCATCAAGGAAGTAAGACTGGCCAGCCAGCAAGTTCCAGGGATACTAGTGTCTCTACCTCCTCGGTGCTGGTGTTAAAAGCATGTGCAAACACACTTGGATTTTTTTTACATGGGTTCTAAGGATCAAACTTAGGTCCTCATACTTGCAATGCAAGAACTTTACAAAGTAATAGTGTGTGTGTGTGTGTGTGTGTGTACCTATATGTGGAGGTGAGCATGCATATTGAAGACAGAGGTTGACATCAAATGTCTTCCTCGATTTCTTTCTGTCTATGATTTGAGATAGTGTCTCTTACTGAGCCCAGAGATGATTTGGCTAACAAGCCCCAGACATCTTCCTACTGTTGTCTCTCCAACAATGGGATTAAGGTAGAGGCCTCTGGGCCCAGCTTTTATATGACTGCTGGTGTTGCTGCAGCAAGCACTTTCCTAACTGTTTCATCTTTTAGGCTTCTGTTTTATATTTTTAAAGATTAAAAATGAATAAATGTGTAAAAGACTTGATTCAGAAACACGCATGAGACTCACCAAAGAAGAGAAGCATGGCTCATGACTGGAATCATAGCATGTGGATGCTAAGGCAAAAGAATTGACATGAGGGCAAAGACAAATTAGGAGACTTAGTAAGACCCTGTCTCAAAACAAACAGGTTGCCAAAAGAGAATTAATCAGAAATTCTACATGTAACAAAGATTCTGAAATTTTAAAATTACCATGAAATAGATGCCAAAGGCAAATGAAAGAGAGTCTAATAGTATATCAGAAAAGAGTATACAAAAAAATCCATTTAACTGTTGGCATGACCAAAAGGATATCAAAATGTGAATGAAAAGGATAGACATTCACAAGTAGAGTAACAGACAAGAAACCTTTAAAGATTAAAGTCTGAATGCTGAACAAATTGAAGTCACACTAAAATGGACTCAAAGGGATTCATAGACAGGTATATGGATTATCTACTGCTACCTAATGCTGTGTTATAAACAATCACAAAACTCCAATGGTTCAAAACAAGTAGCATTTGCTTAGTTCGTAGAGTGTGGGTTGACTGAAAGAGTTCCCTCGGTTTCTCTAACCTAAATCTTGAAGTCTACCAAGTACATCTCTAATGTCCTATTATAGCAGGGGCACTCTTGATAATATCATTGACTTTCCCAAAGGAAACAGCTATTGTCCTGACTCTGTTTTGTTTCTTTAGCTTATTCTTCCTCTTCTTTGTCCTTCCTTGTCCCCAACATACATGAAATTACAAGAACATTGAAACTTGCAGTCAGTACAACACAGGAATCAAATTGTTCCTATCAAGCATTGGCAAGACCCCACAAAATCAAAATTGAGGTCCTACTAACACCAGAGTTTAACCATGTCCACGTGGTTCCTCCTACTTCCACTGTGCTGTTTTAATCCTTCTGTCCTAACATCACTGTAGAGCCAGTACCTAGGCTCCCTGCTGCTTTGCAAAGCCGGTCACATTGAGTAAATATATTGTCTTCCACCACCACTTTTCTCTTGCCAATTGGATTGCCATAGTGAGAGACTGGATCTAGTCTGCTGGGATGCTTTTGGAGTCAAGATCTTTGGTTTAGGACTCCAGTAAGAGCTTAAACTGGTTTCAATCCCCACCCCATACCCTGAGTTCCAATCCAAGAAATTATTTTGACCCTGTGCCCTTGAGTCAAAAAAGCACAGGATCAAGAGAAAACCAAAAATAATCAAGGAGATTTACAAGCCTTGTCAACCAGAGAAAGATGCAAGGCTAAGCTCCCTACAATAAGAGGAGAAAAGACCAACAAGGTCACACAGGCAAATGGCAGGGAGGCTATTCAGTGCTAACATCCATGTGAACCCACCCACAACAGCTTCCAAGATATTAATATCAGACACTCAGAAAGAAGAAAAATGGGCATGATATGACAAAGAAACTCTCAATCATGATTATCCAGAGATACTCAAAGTAATTTTCAGAATAATTCATGAAAAATACAGAAAGATGGTGTCTACATAAGGTAGGAGGACCATTAGCGGTGAACAGAATTAGAGAGATACTGATGTCTGTGGTTGTAACCCTAAATTTTGGCCTATCAAGATTGCTATTGGGAGGACCAATTAGAGCAGCAACTCTTACAGGATTTTCCAGCAAAATAGGTGACTTATTTTAAGTGACATCAAATTCAGAGTGTCACTGTTTCTCAACTGAAGGGGAAAATATCTGGCTTGTAGCTTCATCTACTGAGTTTCCAGGTGAGAGGCATTCTAAATAAAGTGGCATCTGTACCTGACTGCTGGAGACACCATTTACTCTAGAACAATCTTTAGTGATTCATTTCACAGCAAATCACAGAAATGAGAATCTGTAGAAAGTACTTACTGAGCACTACTCACCAAGTAGCCAGTACTTGGTATTTGATGGAGGGTACAGAGAAGTGGGAGCCTACTTTATTGATAGTTTAGCCTCCCCTCCAAAGGTTAGTCCAGGCTCCATTCTTACTCCTTTGTGCCCACATAGTCTATCTCTTGGAGTGTCTGGTTTGGTTCCTGACCACATTTATTATGCATCAAGTTGTGTCTATCATGTACAGGCTTCCTAGAAAAACAAGAGTAATCTTTACTACTGTAAGTTAAGTCATAAGGATTCATTCTCCTTCCCTCTTCTAAATGAATAAGTGAAATCACATTGATTTTGTTGTTTTGCTTCTGACTTGTACCTTCCTCGCATACTTTCATGGGTGAACACTAGTAAGACATAATAGATGGCAACCAGTGAGCATCGAAGCCCTGTCTTCCTTGACCAGTCAGTATAAATGGAACTAAAGTGGGCGATTAAACTATATTGAAATTAACACCTAGCAACTCCATAATCGCTAATCTCTGTCTTCTGTCAGAATTATATTACAGACTCAAGAGCAGATGAGTCCTCTTTGACCCTTTCAAGGAATAAAATATCTCCTTATTCATTTTGACTGAAGTGTATTGTAAGCAGCATCGAGCAGAGGAAATGTTTTTGATATTTAACTGATATAAAATATACAAATCTTAAGTGTATAGTTTAATGTATGAGCACAGCCATATGAAACCACTCAAACTGAAATATAAAATAATTTCAGGATCTGAAAGCCTAGTTTCCCACTAGCCATCATTAATATTCCTGAGATGTAATTTTAATTTCAACCCCTATTGCTGTCTTTTTATCTACTTTTGGGGCTCTTGTATGTTTTCTACATCCACACTTATCACATCCAATCTTGCCTCTGTCTCCTTGAGCATATGGAATATGGTTATAATAATTGTTTTCATTTCTTTGTCTAGTGATTCTATCATCCCTGTTCATTCTAATCAGTTTCAACTGACTGGCTTTTCTCCTCATGTGGGTTATATATTTCAGCTTCCTTTCAAGCCTGGTGATTATCATCCAATGCCAGATATGGTAAATATTATTTTGGTCAGTATTGGGTGTTTTTATCTGTATTCCTGTTCTAAGACATGATAAATTTACTTTAAAACAGATTACTTGGTAAATTTACTTAAAAACAAATTACTTGGGGGGTCTTGCTTTTAAGAAGCTTCCGTTAGATCATCCCAGAACAGCACCAATCTCAGCTTCATTAGTATTCTACCCAAAGCCCCCACAAATTGTGTTTTCTACCCTATATCATGAAAAAATAAATCAGTCTGTGTTAAGAAGAGATGCAATGATTGTTCACAATATTTTTACTTGAGTGACATCCTTCCCTGAAGACTCAAAGGAACCCCTTCGGACTTCTTCCTATGCCTAATTCTCATCCTTGTAGAATCCATCTACCTTGACTTTCAGATTCTCAGTTCCAGTTCCTCCCTAGGGAGACCACAGAGGCCTCACCTGAGTGATCATTCTGTGCCCTAGTCTGAAAACATTCCAGCAGAATACAGGGCACTGCCTGCTTTCATTGACATCTCCCAAGGATGGTTGGTTGTCTTTTGGTGCTTGCTCCCAATGTCTTAGAAACCACCATCACTTTGTATAAATTTTAGTTGTTTCAGTCAGGAGAAGAAATCTGATTCAAGTTACTCCAGCTTGAATTGAAAGTTTGGCCTATTATATGTTATATTCAGTGTTTTGTGACTTCATTGACTCAGTCTTATATTTGAACAATGCTGTTATATGTGTCTTGAGGTTTTTTTTCCCTTTGGTTTTGTTCATTACTACTACCAATAATAACTAAAGATTAGTATAGGAATAATTGTAATGCCATTTATAGGGATGATATAGTGGCCCTACTTAGAGATTATAAATTTGACTACTGGTTTTGTCAATCACTATGTTCTCTTGAAAATAATCACTTGACCGCTTTAAAATTTGCTCAAAGTTATTTTGTTCCAAGCTTTTTGTAAATTAAGGTCTCTAAAAATATAGCATGATTTTTATTTGGTAGAACCAATATTTTTACATGGTTTTATTTCCTACAACAACAAATAAAGAATTTAAAGTTTAACCTAAGTAATTTCAAACTCACAGAATTCACCGATTAGACATGTAGAAATTACTTTCTAAATACCCAGCATTAGGAAATTTATAAAAATAATAATCATATGTAGTAGCCAGATATTACCCTTCTATCATGAAGTTTATGGTGTTGAAAACTTTATGAATGCCTGTTGAACTCAGAGGCACATTGAGTATGCACCAGAAGTTTGGTTTTTATATTATGATTAGCCTTCTATGAAACACTGAAAGTGGAGTTTGTGCATTTTTGCCTATTGGATGTAACTTTTATTCCATTAATGAGGTAAAAAAAATTCCATTTATATAAAAGATGAGTGTGCTCTGATAATTCAGTTATAATGACATTGAGCTCAGTAAAGATAAATACACTGAAGGAACCTATTCTGCAAATACAAATTCAATTTCCTACACCGCTTTGAGTTTTCTTTTCTTCTTAAATTAAGTGGCAGAACATTAATTATTTCACTATCAGATAAGATAGCTTCATCAGTTTGAGCACAAAATACTCTCATCAAATCAAAGTGTTTGAGAAAATTTATCTTCAATCATTATGTTCTAAAAAAAAAATTATGTATTATGTCTGAGTGTTCCACCTCAGTCAAAGCATCTCAGGATTTCCAAAGGCTCTGAGAGAAGTTTGCTGTTCATCCACCACTGTCAGCCTTTCCTACTGGCAGGCAGATGCATAAGCTGCTGCTTGTTTTTGTCTTAGGCTAGAAGCAAGATAAAGGAAAATGCATTGGAGAGTGATGTATAATATGTTTGAGACACATGGATCTGGACTTCGTCTGTAAGCTTAAGCAAATATCACTGAGAAGCAACTCAACATAGCGGCAGCCTTATAAACCATGGGACAGATCCAATCCTTACATATAAAGCTCTTGGTACCAGGCCTAGAATGGAAGTCCCATATTAACTACCGTTTGTATCGCTAATGAATATACTACATTGCCTTTGAGTCCGACATTTTTTTTAATTTAATCTATCATTTTAACACTCCAGATTTTGTTCCCCTCCTGGGTCCACCCTCCAACTGTTCCACATTACAGCAGTACAAGTGCTACAACAGTAAGAGATCTTTCAGATTCCTTCTGCTTATCCACAAGCCTACTATGAGCTGAGAGATTACTAACAATGAGAATCTTCCTCTAAACAAAACATTCCTACTTCTGAACTTTGTACAGTATCACTATATAGCGTCTTCTTTGTCATTCTTGCTTTGTTTAATGCCATGAATGTTTACACATTGCGGTGTTTGCAGAAAAAGAAAGGTTAATCCAACGACTTGGGTTTAATCTGTATCTACAACCTACCACCAGTGGAACTCATGCATATTAGTTAATCTTCCCAGCAGTGTTTCCTATCTGTAAAATTAAGCCTAAAAATACATTAGAACACTGTACAGACTAAAACATAGCAAGGACTTAGCATAAAATAGTAATTAACTAAATATTGTCGTCCATTAAAAACATAAGACCTGGCTGGGCAGTGGAGGCAGAGGCAGGCGGATTTCTGAGTTTGAGGCCAGCCTGGTCTACAGAGTGAGTTCCAGGACAGCCAGGGTTACACAGAGAAACCCTGTCTCAGAAAAAAAAAAAAGAAAGAGAGAGAGAGAGAGAGAGAGAGAGAGAGAGAGAGAGAGAGAGAGAGAGAAAGCCTGCATTATCAACTATAGACATGATGGTTTCTATTAGTTAGTCTTCTGTCTGTTAATAAGAGATAATCTCTTCCCTCTTCAAAAATTGGGAGTGACAAAAGTTCATTTGCTTAGAAAAAGTGGTTCAAGGAACGAGGCGCCTCTTGTTATATCCAACTACTCAAAATATCCTGGACCATTGCCCTTTTATGACAACAATCACCTTTTAATAATTATGTCTTATAATTGGACTTATGTAAATGTGTGTATAAGTGCATATAAATATCTTCACAGAGGCAAAAACTATTGTGGCTATCCCTACAAAATGTTAAGCTACATTCTAATTAAAAGTTCAACTGAGAACAAACACACCCATGCCTGTACTTCTTTTGTTAGATGCTGTGAAAAAAGCCTCTGAGCTTCTAACCTTGAGAGATTATAGACTGGTTTGATGCTATTAACACTGAAATCAACTTTTAAAAATTCCAGTAGTTGATTGTGGCTTTTCTGTGGAGCCCTCATCTACAGAGGCTTCCTGGCTAATGTTTTTAAGCTGTTTTTGTAAAATAGTCATGAGGAAACCCCTGTGGTGTCTTGTTTACTAGCTCTTTAATCTCTTTATTTCCTAGATCTATTCTTTGCTTTCAAAATAATTTGGTGGGCATCTTTGATCTTGTTTTTAAAAGAAATTATAGGGAGGGGAATGCCTAGAAAAACCAAGCAAGTGGCCAATTCCCAAACACCAACTCTGTGTGGTCCAGTCTTTGGGGAAGCAGGAGTGTGGGTGCACCTTCTTATACGGGTCAACTTTCTTCTTTTTATATAACTGGTTATCTATGGGCTAAGAATGTGGTTCAGCTCTAAGGCGTTTGCATACAAGGCTCCAGGTATAATCTCCAACATCCCCAATTAAATAAATAGGCATTAAGTAAAGGATAGGAAGCATGTTTTACAATAGAAGGCTCTCCCATCTACCCTTGTCTTTATTATGACTCTGCCTGAGACTTCTCAAGGATTTTGTGTGCATTAACTCTAGCTGGTGTCTACTATGAAGATCTCACTGTGCTTTGAGTTACACAGCAAGATCTACATCTGTGTAGATGTCTTCTCATCTCTCTTATCTTTATCCTCTTTTTCTATTATTACTTTTTTTAAAACCCAATCATTAGCCCCCTCCCGGTCCACCCTCCCACCTCATCCCATTCATCCTCCTCCCACCCTCCCGCCCCGTCTCCATCTCCAAAAGGATGCCCCAACCCCACCTTCCTACCAGGCCTCCCCATTCCCTGGGGCCTCAAGTCTTTCCAGGATTAGGCACATCTCCCACTGAGGCCAGACTAGGCAGTCCTCTGCTGTATATGTGTCAGGAGTCTTGAATCAGCTAGTGTATTCTTCCTGGTTGGTGGCTCAGTGTCTGAGAGACCTCAGGGGTCCAGGTTAGTTGAGAATGCTGGCCCTCCTATGGGGTCGCCCTCCTCCTCAGCTTCTTCCAGCTTTTCCCTAATTTAACCACAGGGGCCAGACTTCAGTCTATTAGTTGGGTGTATCTACTTCTATCTCAGTTAGCTGTTTGTTGGGCCTCTCAGAGAACAGACACGCTAGGCTCCTGTATATAAGCACACCATAGCATCAGTAATAGTTCCAGGCCTTGGTGCCTCCCCTAGAGATGGATCCCAATTTAGGCTGGTCACTGGATCTCCTTTCCCTCAGTCTCTTCTCCATTTGTATTTCTGCAGATCTTTTAGACAGGAACAATTCTGGATCAGAGTTTTTGACTGTGGGATGGCAACCCCATCCCTCCACTTGATGCCCTGTCTTTCTACTGGAGGTAGACTCTACAAGTTCCCTCTTCCCACTGTTGGGCATTTCATCTAAGGTCCCTTTCTTTGAGTCCTGAGAGTCTCTCACCTACTAGGTGTCTGGTACTTTCTAGAAGGTCCCCATACCTCACATTGTCACACTCTGACATCAAATCTCAACTTTGTACATTGGTTCAGATTTACATTCTTGCCCACTTAGCCAGACAGTTTCATACCACAGGGAACTATGTGGCACACGTGCATACACTGAATGTGTGTTTAAAATAATCATCAAACGTTAAGTAGAAAGAAGTCATTTGAATATTTAATTATTTAGCAAAGAAAGTGCCAAAAAATAAATACTTGCCTCTTCAAAGTAAGTTATTAAGACTCTTATTTCCTATTAAGCTACTAGCAGAAGATAAACAATAGGGATTTCCTGGACACATAGGTAAAAAGACGTGTGCTTTCTGAGGCAAAGGAAGAACAGTACACAGAAGATAAAAGGGAAGAGACTAGTTATTCAGTCAATCACCTAGGTTTTGTGCTTTATATATCTAAACTTGCTTGTTTAGTTAAGAAACTACTTCTCCACCATCTTGTTCTTAACTACCCATGGAGTCTATTCTCCATTCGGATCCCCTCAATGGCTACAGGAACATGCCAGACCTCTCAAAGTGAAACGAGACTGACAGATTTATCTCCCTAGCAAACAATGATAACAAAAAAAGTCTCAAAGGCCTTAACATTGATACCTTCTGATCTAGTATTCTAATTTTTTTTTCAATTTGACATAAGCTACAAACAGGAAAGAAACCTCAGCCAAGAAAGTACACCTATCAGATTTTAAGCAAGCCTGTAGATATTTTCTTGCTAAATTATTAATGTGGATGGGTGCCCACTGTGGGAAATTCCATCCCCAAGCAGATGGTCCTGAGATACTTAAGAAAGCAAGCTATCCAAGCTAGGTAGAGAAAACCAGTAAGCATTCTGCCCTGACTATCTTCAATGATTGACTCTGAAATGAAAGTATAAATTAAATAAACTCTCTTCTCCCCAGATTACTTTGGTCATGGTCTTTATCACAACAACAGAAACAAAATAGGTCACCCAGTAATCCAAGCCTAGGGAATGTGATCGCATGGCAGAGATGCTCTATGCATTAATGTTTATTTTTAATATAAACAAAACCAAAAGAAAATGGAAAATACTACTCCCTATTGGGGAAACTTCTCTTTGTAACACACAGAAACCACAACCAATCAATACACAGAACTGTAAAGCCCAGTTGCAATAGATGCATTCATAAACCACAACCATACATGTAAGGCTCTGGGAACAGGCAGAAAACAGAGAGAAAAATAGTAGCAGCCAGAGGATTAGGAAGTTTGCTGTGAGATTGTGTGTCCTAACACTCTCAATGTCAGAAGCTACACCCTTAAAGTACCAACATGACTACTGAAACATGAACTGAGCAAGGCAACACCAATGGTTATGCCAAAGTGGACAGGGAAAAGCACCTGAGGCCTCAATTTTACACAAAAACAACTATAGGTAACTAGGGAAAGCTGGGAGCAGATTTTTTGATGCCAAATTGTCAGCCCTAAAAGCATGCATATGTGTAACATGACACAAATTGAGAATGTCAGAAATTTAGGAATATGAGTATATAAACATATATGAATGCAGTGACGTATGCATGCAGCAACAGTGAAAAAGGAGGCCATGAGTTTGAAGGAGAATGGGGAGGTCTTTGTGAGAGGGCTTGAAGAGAGGAAAGGGAAGGAAGAAATGTCACAATTATCTCAGAAATTTAAAAAGAAAAGTCAGATTCTTCTTCCCAAAAAACCTTATAAACTTATAACAAAAAACTTTACTAATAAATGCATTTACACAATAAAAGACAGTAAATTTATGTATATGGAGGAAGTGTTGCTTCAAAGAGAAAACAAGGAATGTTTGCAACAAGAACAAAGTGAAAGCCTTCTTGACAAAGGGCATGGATGGGGAGAGGACATCCCATTGTGATGGTTTCATCTATTCAATGCTAATCAAGTGTCTGAACATCAAAAACAAAGAACATATCAGCCTAAAGACAAAAGTGTCCATGCTCCAGAGGACCAACCCAGGATATACTTATCCAGGAGCACAAGGAGATCTTTAAAGAGTTATCTGGCTACTAGGAAGATAATAAATGTATCCAAAAGTGTAAAGAGAGCCATTGGAGACAGAGGTAACTAAGTTGAGTTTTCCTCAGAAAAGAATATACAATTTCACAGTGCAAAGAAAGGAGTGAGCAAGACAGCCACAGTAAGTGATGGGACCTTTGACCTCTGGGAAAGAATCAGAAAGAACAGAGTTCACAAATGGTCCTATTCTAACCAGTAAGCCTTTTTCTTTCCTGTGATCTACACTCTTCCCACCAGAAAGACTTCTGTGAAAGAAACAATAGGTTCTGACTACTTAAGCTGGAACTGATAAAACAAAGTTAAATCAACTAGATACTAAATGTTATCACTTGTTTGAATTAAGGAGGAGGAGGAAGAGAAAGAAGGAAAAGGAGGATGAGGAAGAAGAAGAAAAGGAGAAGAAGAAAAAGAAAGAAGAGGAGGAAGAGGAAAAGAAGAAACAACTATGACATAGAAAGGGAAACTGCCAGATATAAATACTTTCTCCTAGCAAGGTGTGCAATAAAATTTATCCTTTACTCTATAGAAAAAAAGACTATAAATTGTCTCCAATTTCTCAAGAAAACGGTCTTTATATCCATAATGCTGAAATGTTATGCATGATGCTGTGTTATGGAGAGAGGCATCAATGATTGTTTTCCATCTGTGAGCTCCATGTACTATACATCCAACTGCCATGCAAGATGAACCCACTAGTGCAAGAGTTGTATGACTCTTATCAGGAGAGTAAGTGCTTTCTGACTGAACTTGAGTTCTGCTTCACACAAGGGAATTCATGTCTAATACCATACAACTGGTCAAAAGTCCATGACTGGGTAGATTCATGAACCTAGAGAGAGAAGCTACTTGTTCAATGTAAATATGCTCATCCAGTTGTTTTTTTTTTTAATACGTATGCCTATGCCCATAGATTAGTGTGTCTTTAAATCTTGGGCAGAGAAGCCTATCTTGGCAATGGACAGCAGTCACCACATAAAGTTAAGACCACATAAGAGGTCCAAGTGCTGAGAATAAGCAACTGTTAAGTGTTCAACCACAAATGGAACATCCATTTCACATCCTCCTAGACTTATGAAACATCAGGAGGAGGAGCATAAAAGCAAAACAAACTAAGAACTGGGACATGGGCAGGAGTGTGGTGGAATGTTGTCCCCTGGACATATCCTGACCATCACGCCCACTAACTAACAGCACCTGTGATTAATTGCGTAAGCCCTGCACAAGATTGGATCTATCAGTATTCAGCCATGGATGAGGGAAGATCCGTGGGCCTCTAGCCCCTCCTTGAGGAGCTGCTGGCAGTTGATGATTGGTGTTAAAATTGTCAGAACACAGTCAAAAAAAATGACTCGTGGTGAACAGTTCCTTGAGGAACTACAAGAAAGGCTCCAGGAAAATAGACAGAGGGTCTTTTCCCTCTGGAATACATTGTTCCCTGGATTGTCCCTGGACATGGTTTCATGCCTCCTGTGGCAAATGTTAACATTCAATTTATAAGATATATTTATTCTTGTTGGATATCAGAACACAGCTATCAAATTCAATCTGGTCAGTGTATCCTGAATCTAGATATGGCCTCCTGCCTTTGTGCTTTCCCAGATACAATCTATAGAATGTGCAAGGCGATTGTGTTTAAATTGGTCTGTCCTGAGAATGTTCATGGAAAGGGTTGCTCTGGATTAATATTTAATATGCACTTACTGACATTTAATTAAGTTTTTCAGATTATGTTTTTCTAAACGTGACCTTCCTTGGATAATTGCTTTCTTTGTTACATTGATGTATAAAAGTACACTGAAATAGAAGTGGAGTTGTCTACAGCTGTAGTCCACCCCACTCTTTCAAGGTCCTCAGATCCCTGGTCTCCCAGACACAGATTTACATAGGTCAGCAAAAGTCGATAGGGAAGGTTTTGTTTTGTTTTGTTTTTTCAGTTGTGTAGCCACTAGTAAGTTCCATACATGGGGGGAAAAAAAGCATGCCACCTATGTGAATACCCTCCATGCATGCTTATACCAACAGGTATAACTAAATTCAGTGTCTCACACACACATACACACTGTCACAAAGACCTAAAAGTAGAAAGGAAACTAGTTGAGGAGAGATACTGTGATGGGGATGAAAGTGCCTGGGAGAAAAATAGGATCCAAATATATACGTGTATGATATTGGGGAAAAGGAAGAAAGTAAAAACAAAGAATAAGGCTTCTCCATGCATTATATGCATTCACAAGTGAAAAATATCTAAATATTGAAAAGGTATAGAAGGAACTAAGATGACTGATTTATACAGAAGAGAATATGGTAATTATCAACTTCTTTTCCAGCAGCTGTGTACCCACTCCAGATTTCCAGACAAATAATGAGAAATTGCCCTTCTTTCTTAAGCTGAGCAGCCAGATATGGGGATCATGCCCACAGCTCTTTGTCTCTGACATGGGACTCAAAATCTGTCAAATACCACCAGCCTTTTATAATGCCAGATGGGCTCTATGAGTTAATTTTTTCACTTAGAGAAAACAGAAAAAGGTTTAATGCTCGCTTCCAGAATTCTAGAAACAAAAGGATCTGAGGGACTCCTGTTCTTTCTAAAGGAAATTGTTCATTGTAGTCATTGTAGTGACCTTAAGGTCACTTTGATGTGAGGAAGTAAACTAGTTCGGGTCTGAAAACTTGCTCCCTCTGGACTATTTTTCATGGTACCAGGGGGTAACATGTAAGCTTCCAATGGAGGAAAGGAGTCAGTAATCCTGCACAGCTATGATCCCATTAATCAAGACATTGACCAGTGTGGCACGTGATCTTAAGGGTGCAACAGTGGCACGCATACTTTGCTAGTAAACAACAACTCCCTAATTGAACTTACAGGTGCCTCATATTAGAAACCTAGCCAATTACCCAGGTATAGTGAAGTCATAGATCTTGGAGGAGAATCTATAACTGCCACTTTATTAAACCAGCATAATTTCTAGCTAAACTGAATCCTTATACCCATTGGTAAGTCTATACTTACCCCCTCTTCAAAAAAAAAAAATAGCTCTTTGAAACAAACTGAGACCATTATGTAAAGCCACAACAGATAAAACTGCAAATAACAAGTGACTGTGTGGTACTCAACCCCAACATCTACAAAGTAATTCCTACATCTAAAGCTCCAGGATAATAGTGGAAGAGGAGGCTGAAAGATTGTAGGAGCTGGAAGAATAGAAAGTTCTATATAAGATTGTGTCTCCTAGAAACATCTAAGTAGCTTCATCCATTTAGGTTTGACACCATTGTTGTTTAAGGAAGACCTGAACAATGATAACCAATATACTTGTTAACATGGAAGAGGGAATCATCATGAGATCTCAATCTCAGATGAAGAATTTCATGCTGTAAAGAACAAGAGGGACTTTCTTCCCCAACAAAGAGTCCACAAATTGGTTATCTAATGGTTAGCCCTGAAATCACATATATACAAGAAAGATTATATGGACTGAATATATGTGTGAGTGTGTGTGTGTGTGTGTATACACACAAATAGAGCCCATGAGTTTGAGGGAGAAAAGGGGGTATGTAGGAAGGAGGAAAGAAAGAGATGAAACAATGTAATTATATTTTACATTCAAAAACAGAAGGTGTCTTCCATAGGAAGCATTGAGAATAAGCAAAAAAAAATAAAATAATAAAATAAAAAAAGGAGTGTCAGTGAAAGAGCCCAAAATGGCTGATCCCAGGGTTGGACATGGAAATCAGAATCAAACAGGTTCCAAAATCCAGGTATATTACAACTCCAGAAAAATAATCTGAATTCTTCCCTCGGGAAAATGGGGGCAGAAGGCCTTAACTCTAAAAGCTTAACTCCAGCAAGTGTTCATAGGCATCTAAACCGCAGGTCGGTGCCAACGTAAGGAGTTCACGATCTTTAATTCTCCCAATCTGGAACATGTCACCACACAAAAGAAATCGCGGGAACTGGCATCTACCTAAGAAAACCATTCAAGAAGCTCAAAGAAGAAAAAGCACTGAAGCAACATTCATTGATTTCATTTCATTCCCGGGGATCCTGAAGGCAGGAGGAAAAGACGCTGCAAGGTGACTACACCTCAGACCCAAGAGAGAAAAGGGACATTCAGAGCTTCGGGGAGCTTATATTAGAACTGAGTTCTGTTGAAAAGATTATGGTAGTGTCCCTCTGATTTTCCAGGAGTAATGTACAGACCACATACTGATGGGTGAGTAATAATAAATGTTATTAAATTATAGGAGAGCAGATAAGTCCCCTTAATAAGTCAATGCTGTAAACAGAGAGATGTTAGAGAGCTTCCAAAACCTTCAATTCTCCAAGAACAAACTACTAGAAAGGCCCCCATAGGCCTCTGTCCTCCAAATTGTAGTCCAGCCCTCCAATAACACACAGAATGAGTCACAGCTTCACTGTGTAGGATAGCAGTTTGCAATGGTCAAGACACAAGCCAAGGAAGAGCAGTACAGAACCTCCCAAAAAACCAGTTCCTGAAGGTTTTCAGCAAGTGCCACTGCTGCACATTTGACCCACAATAGATCTGCGTAAGCAAAGAAAGTACTGTGAAACAAGGAATGATTCTCTCCAGCCTCTCATCCCAGTCCTGAAATACTCCTACCAAGATCTAACAGCTACAGTGATCACGCCAAGATTGAAATATCTTCATTAAGACTATCCTGTGGTTCTAAAAATGAAAAGGACAATCCTATTCTGGAGAAGCAAAACTTCAACAAGACTTCACGTAAGAACCATGGTTACCATCTCCATCCCCTAAGCAGAAAGGCCTGCCTACTTGGCAGGAAATAAACAAAGATATCAGAAGTAAGAAGGAACCAACAGTTCCCCAAAATGAGCAAGGAAGCAAGCATTAGCAGGAAACTACAGTAGGGTCTCTGAGATATCTGATTCATCCACCAATTGGAACCAGTCCATGTACCTTGAAGTCCAGTAAATTCACATCCTGAGTCTGGAACATCAGAGATATATGATGCCTTTTATAATTATAAAAGGTGCACATAAGCCCAAGAGAGAATATTCCAGAAATAAATCCAAACTTCAAACTGCCTTTGGGTCTCTTTTGTCTATGCCATGTAAAAACTATATAACGAAAATAATAAACAAATGGATCTCTCTTCTTCTGTCTCTGTCTGTCTCTCTGTCTCTGTCTGTCTGTCTGTCTGTCTCTCTCTCTCTCTCTCTCTCTCTCTCTCTGTGTGTGTGTGTGTGTGTGTGTGTGTGTGTGTGTGTGTGGTGTATGTTTCAACATCAAAATCATTTTATTCCCATATATACCCTATTATATATACCCTATTATTCTTATCATCTTTGGTCACTAGTATACAATAGGTTACTGAACATATAAAGAACATAAACTCCACTCTAAATTTGGCTCTGATGTTTATGCCTCCTTTAAAAAAAAACATAGAAATAATGTCCTAGTAAAGAGGACTCCTGTTGACAGTGGAGCAACAGAGAAATGCAATTTAAAGAGTTTTAAGGTAGGAAAGAGTATAAGTCCAGAATAAATAAAC
Organism: Rhabdomys pumilio; assembly: GCA_030674055.1. Taxonomy (NCBI): domain Eukaryota; kingdom Metazoa; phylum Chordata; class Mammalia; order Rodentia; family Muridae; genus Rhabdomys; species Rhabdomys pumilio. The sequence continues at coordinate 52,717,781 of JANHMN010000004.1, read as the reverse complement.
CTCTAGGGTACAAGAGTTTATTATAAGTCACAAGATATTCACCTAACCAGCCATACTCAAAAGTCTATGAAGACTCAGAAAACAAATATTTTCTCCCTGGTACCTGTAACTAGCAGATGCATAGTCATGTTGATACAAGTTTCAAATAGTATATAGGAAAGAAGCCTAGTGTAATGTGAGGACAAGTCAAGTTCAAGTGCTTCTTGGAGGAACCAACTAGCCATCCTGTTTATCAGCTCTCATGCAGGTATGGATTCAGTCATGGACCACTCCATTTCAACTCCCGTCAAGAGCCATCTAAAGTCACTCTATTAGTAAGATTTTGGCTGAGTCCTTCAGATACAGATTAGTCGCAGGCTAGGATTAGAGAAGGGATGACACAGAAGAGCTAGATCCAGCTTAAATCCAGCTCCCAGAATACTCTTCCACCCTGAAATTGCTAGTTTGGTATTCCTATACTCTTTGATAAAATTATTTTTCATGACAATTTTTTTCTCTGCCAAAGCACTAGAGGAATAATACATTGATTGGCCATACAAGGGTGAAGAATGATACCTAACTTCGCTTAATTGGCAATATTCATTCTGGGGCTCAGTTGTGAGTTGTATATTGATGTAATTATCAGCTCCTGTGATGATCAGAGTCAACAGTCTCCAAGTACAGAAGTTCAAACTCCTCATGATGTAAGCCTTACGACCTCAAGCTTATGGTATCACTGTTAACCTACAGAAGGTACTGTTGAACTACATTGCAGGGCCAGCTGTCCACAGAACCAGCTGGACAACTTGAGTTGGCTCTTTGGTGTTGCCTTAATCAATAGAACGATTTAGTCACCTGGTGAAGTTACTACAGCAAGTGAATTAGTCACCAGATAAACTCAGATGACTACCTACTACACAGTTTGAATGTTCTGACAGTACATAATGCATACCTGTCTCTGTCTACAGTGTTTGAGAAGACAAAGCCAAATAAGAACACACTGGACCATCTTTTTCATACAGTAGGACAGGCAGGTATCTGGGGATGTCAGAAATGTCCCTAATAATTGTTTCAGACCCTCTTAATAGCTACTGACTATTGGGCCAAGAGATTGTATCCTACTTAGCAAGATTTAATAGCTGGCTCAATTCCTGGTGCAGGTTTAACACTGCCTCTGTCTAATCTAGCTGTCTTTAGCACGAAAGATTTCAAGAAGAGTTAGTGCCAGTGTTGTGGGCCTATGTCCTCAAGATGCAGAGATCAGTAGCTACAAATGAGTAAGTCTGAATCAACCTGTATGTGATAAAGCATGAAAAATAAAAAAAAATCTCATGGAACTAAGGAGACTTCTGGATGACTGTACTTTTTCTTAATCAAAAAGTGTGTGGTAATAATTACCCTTTCTTCTTTCAAGTAGGATAATCTAATGTTTAGAGTCAAACATGTAGCTCTCCTCTAGAAAATACATAATATATAGGCCAATAATCATTTGATGGTTTCAAATTACTTTTGTTTTTTTACAAAAAAAATTTTTTTTAAATCTCATTCCTTTATAGGATCTTGTCTCTATGTGACACTTTAAGCCCTTTTGGGAACAAAACAATTTCTTTTGTAAAAGAAACCAATCTACTGAAGAATTTGACCTGAACCTGAGAAAGAGGAAGAGTGATGGTCACTGGCTATCCTTGTCTCAGTGGGGTGTGGACCTGCTCTGTAAAAGCCTCTCCCAGTTTGAACAAATAACTGTAACTGTACAAGTATCTCCTTGTTGTATCCTTCACTTTATATGAGTCACTCCACCTTCCAAGAGAACTGTCTCCAAGATATTTTCATTTCCCATGAAAATGGTCAAATAAGTGAAGGACCCATAAGAATTCTCAGAAGCTGAGGAACACTTTGGAGTTAGGTGAGGATAAGAACAAGAGATTGGAAACGAAAGAAAACAGAAGGCACAAAACTGTGGAGACATTGTATGACTGGTACTGGTGAAAAATTCATGAAAACATATGATGGTTATGAAGGGATCCCCTCATTAAAGGCTTTACCATCTAGGGATTCATTCTGTCAACAATAGAGAATCCACAAAACGTTTTTATGCAAAGAAGTAATGAATCATATTTGCATTTTACAAAAATAGTTTTGACAGGGCACAAAAGATTGATCACTTAGGATGGGAAATAAAAGCAAGGTAGAATTTAGCAAAGGCCTAAGATAAGGTAATGCCAGTGAGATGCAAAGTAAATTGCAGAGGCTTATAGCACATAATTGATGAAACTTGGTGGACAGATTGATAAGGTGGGTATTAATCTCGCTCTAGGATTAGACTCATTTCATTCAGACTTAAATAACTTAACACTTGTTGATTTCACTCAAAATAGGAAGTGGCTCAGATTGAATAGAAGATTAACAGAGCCAGATATTGAATACACATTCATAGATGATATGCCCTAAATACTTTCCATAAAAGTATCAGTCAGGAATGTTGGCTGTGATCACATTATTATAAAACAGTATGTATTTGTCAAAACTCAGGGTATAGGGAGTATCTTTAAGGAGAGAAAAGAAGAGGTTAGAAGAACATGTGAATAGGAACTAACAGTGACTGCATTCTCTGTCCTTTTTACCTCTACTTCCTGATCTTTCCATTATGATATATATGCATAAATATAAAACAAAATAAAACATTTTTCAATCTTAAATATATCAGAAGACACTGAGAACAAGGTGTGTAAAACAGGTCATGGTTTTGCCCAGGATGATCCAGGAGTGTTCAGGGTGATATAAGAGCTGTAAATAGGTAGGTCATTGAACATCAAGAAATGATGGAACTGGAACAAGCTGTGTTCCAGCATCCCTTGTTGTTTAAAAAAAATCCCTTGCTATATTATTCAGTATCTGATATTTAATATCTAATATCCTGCCTTCTGTGTTTTTGACTGTGGGACAATTTGTTGTTTATTTGCTCTCCCGCTGGCAAACTTATCTCCCAGCCAGAACTAGATGCTTATAAAATGTGATCACATTTGTGTCTTCTCCTCTGTCATCCAGGCTCTTACGGAATATGCTATCTGTGACATTTTTTTTCTAAGACTATAACTAGAAAGAGTTTATGGAGCTCTTGAGATGAGAAGACTTCACAGCCCTTAGAAGATTCATTCTCCCAGGATGTGGGAAGAACATAAAGCATAAGAGAATAATTTGTTCCCGGTCTTTTGTGGTTGTAGATGCCTGAAAATGAAGGCAACAATCGTGAAGAACATGGGCAGAGTCTGACAGGGAAGTGACTACATAACCTGTTAAATATAAGCCTCTCACTGGTAAACATAAACACAAATCCTGTGATCCAAACATCAATGTTTATATACTCTTAGCTCAGCCCTGACTGATCCCATGTACAATGTGTTATACTGGATGACAAAAAAAATTCAAATATATAAACTAAGAAAATGTACCATTCATTTATGAATGAGTCAAGGAGAGGAAGAAAAATGCAAATGTATTACTTAAGCTTGTTAGGTTTACTCTTAAAATATTTACATTGTTATAATTTGGTGCAACACAGATCAAAGAAAAAATGTAAAAAACACAGGAACTGAGGAAAGGTAGCAGGCAGGGAAAGGGTTCAGCTGGGTAAATGTGAGTTCCTGGCAAAACTAAGCAAAAGATAAGGGGTGCAGAACACGGCTTGAAAGGTCTAAGAAACAATGAAGAGAAGAAACTAGAGATCTTCCCTGCACCAGGAAGGTATTCGTGTATTCAGCAATGGTCCAGAAAAATCAGTGTTCCCCGTAGAGATTTCTCCTTAGTATAAAGGAACTTACCACCTGTAACACAGGGAGTAAATGTGTTCCTTTAAAACCACACAGTCCTCAGGTCCCTCCAGTGAGGACAGGGAAAAGCACAAAAGCCCTGCTAAGTATCAAAATGGAATAAGAGTTCAAATGTTTCTTCTTTTTATTCCTATTGAGTTAACAAATCTTGCATCTTATCCCAAAGAGTGTAAATCATCCCAACTGGAAGTCTGAAAGTCAAGAATAGTCCAACTCCAGGGACATGTGGACTTTCATCTGAGACTTTCCTAGAAGCCAGTCATGCTGCTGCCTACAGAGCTCTGCCAAAAGAAAAGCCTCAGAAAAAAAAGATGGTGTGGGGTGAACTGCACTGCTGGCCAAAGGAGAGGTGGCTGCCTACTGGGCCAGAGGGCAGGATCAAGCCTTCCAAGAAAAAAGTGAATTGTGGATATCTTGACATCCCCAGTGAAATGGATAGAACCATACAGGCACCTGCTATGGTCCTTCAGACAGACTCCAAATATGCCTGCAGATATATAAAACTCACAAAGCACCCAGTCCTTCCTCTTTGAAGATTTCTTTTGCAACACTGACCATGACAGAAGCCTGTGCCTAATATCCCTTCAGCACAAGGTTGTAGACTAACTGAAACTTACATGTGGCTTCAGCTGCTGCAGATTCAGTTGCTTCCCAGGGCTGCTGAAAAAGCAAACAGAGCAATAAACAATGCTCAAAGCTCAGCCCTTCGTTTCACAAACAATAAGCATAAACCAAGTCTTCAGTGATAGAAAGTCCTGAACAGAAGTGGAGAGTCCAACAAATTATTTCTCTGAAACAGAGTGTATGCTTTGGAGAATTCTATGGTGATAGGCACCATTGTAATGCCTAATGGAGGAGCGCCCCGTGTTTTCTGATTTGAAACATGTTTTGATTTTTGTATGGGAAAAAAATCAGAGGAGAGATGGACATGAGATTCTAGCTGTAAGAGTTCACAGGAATTGCTTCCCAGCCTTTTATCCAATTTATGTAAAGTATTCCTAGGATCACTCAATGTTGTTGGGAAAGTGGAAACTCATGGTAGATGCCAATGTGGAAAAGACTCCTGGGAAAGTTCCCAAGTAAAATGCAGAAAATCCAAGAGGGAACAGAAAGAATAAGCTGTGATTGGCAATGAAGAAACAAATGATATAGAGGCAGCAAGGACGTGTTCCTCAAGGCCAGAGACAACTATATAAATTAAAACAAGTGTATTTAAAATTCATGGTTGGGTAAGACAAGAGTAGGAGGAGAGAGGTAATATTAAGGCCAGGATAAAGCACATTAAAGGGCATGTGCTGAGGTTGACTTTGCTACTACTGAAATTATACAATACTGATGACAGCCCTGCCAAGAGTGATGCTCCAGGCTTTGGGGTCATAAGATCCCACCCCTGAGGCTTAAGACAGGGTGCAGAAGACAGTGTGCTACCTCCAAATCTTCTAAGACATGAGAGCGACATCACAAGAAGTAAATTCTGTAAACAGAAACTACCTACACTTTTCATAGTCAAGACTCAAAACTCATGAAACTTTTCTGGATCAGGTGGTATTCAAAGATTTAACTATTACTTTGCTCCAAAACCTGGAGCGTGGAAGAAAGTACCTTGGCTCTCTATGGAATTCAAAATGTACACAGAATTCAAATCTACAACAGAAAGAAAATTTGTTTTTCTAACTGTTGCTGCTGCTCAGGTACTGTCCCTTAAAGTTCTTTATAGTTACGTTCAAAGGGACAAAAACATAACTATATGTCAGCTGGGCGGTGGCGGCGCATGCCTTTAATCCCAACACTTGGGAGGCAGAGGCAGGCGGATTTCTGAGTTCGAGGCCAGCCTGGTCTACAGAGTGAGTGCCAGGACAGTCAGGGCTACACAGAGAAACCCTGTCTCGAAAAACCAAAAAAAAAATAAAATAAATAAATTAAAAAAAAAGGAAAAATATAGCTATATGTCAAAGGTCAGTTGAATCTGGATGATGAAGAGTGATGTGCACTAGACAATTTACATGGAAAATTCCACAGGTTTTTTACCTTGGGGAAATTTCCATCAAAACCTTCCTAAAAGCAGTATACCCTACAAGGAAGACAAAGACATTGACCTGACCCAGGTAGCCAGAGAAGACAGGTGTGGTGGGTCACCCTGGATAGAGACTTTCTTTGGCTCCTCATGGCCTTCTATGCTTCAGACATACCTGGAACCCTCTTAGTACCTGGTGAATGTAGGCTTTGCCTGCTCTGGAGAATCAAGGGCAGACCAGATAGATCAGAAAGAAGGACAAGATCAAGACCTCGACATGACCAAGAAGGTCATGTTGTAATAAAGCACTTCTGTGCAGTAACTACTTTGTGAGCCTCCTCAGGGTAGTTCATAAGATTGTGATTCTATGAGTTGACAGAGTTGACTTTCCACTTTCCCACTCCAGTCACCAAAGAACAAGAACTCCCCGGCACCAAGTAGACCAACAACACTGAGACTAAAACAATTACAAATCCAATCCACAATGCACCTATCATTAAAAAAAAAAAGTGAAGGATACGCAGTTCAGATTATTAAACTGAAGATAATCACGTCTTTACTGCAAGTCCATGGGTTACCCCTTGTACCAAGAGCTAAGCAAGATTGAGACCAAGAAGAAGGGGCTTAGACATCAGCAAGGAACAGTCTACAATGGTCTTTAGAATGCTGGGTTTTGCATCCTAGGAAGACATAGTAGTTAGAAGATTCAGTGTCATTTCATCTATGTTTGCATCAGTTTTAAGTAGAAAGGGTCCATCACCCTTAAGATTCAATCTTTGTCATGGATCCTAGATATCTAGAGTTTCTTGAGACAACTAGACAATCTGTTTTAAGTCAGCTCAGTACAGAAGCATTTCATAAATGGATCAAAACATCTTTTTCTACAAGTACTTTTCTTCTTACTTTTGACAATATTTAAACAAATAGGGTCAAGTTAGTGACAGAAAACTGTTAGGTGGGCAGAACCCCCTCAGAGAGTGAGAGTTTCTTTCTTTAGAAATTTGTCTTTACTAGCTCTATGAAAATACTCCTTAAAATGTGTCAAATATAAGCATAAAACCAATTCCTCCTGATTGGCAACCTTACTGGTTGGCAACCTCATTTCTCCAATTTGGAAATCGTATGCTTGGCCATATAAATACACAACTATGAAAAACAAAGCTGGTGGCAGTCAAGAAGAGGAATATAGTGATCATAGGAGGCATCTCTCCTTCTATGAAGAGATAACCCTACCTTATGCTAGAGGAGAGAGGCAAGGAATGAAAGGAATGCTAACAAGACAATCTTCATGTGTCCTATAAGGTGAAGAGAAATCAATGTTGAAATCTCCAAGTCATAATCCAACATAGTACCTTGTAAGCAGAAAGCATTTGCTACATTTGAGCTGTTATGTTTAAAAACTCAAATTGGTCTTTCCTTTGCTTAGCAACTCAGAAGGGAGATGGTAAATTTTCGAACCGGTTCCCTATAGAGACAGAATATGGGGACAACTCTTGGCCATAAAAGAAATTTGGTTTTCCTAACTGCAATGTTGCTTTTCAGGCATGGCCTCTGCACATCTTTCCTGGTTATATTACAAGGAGGGAAGACACACTGCTATATCATAGGTCAAGATGACTAGTATGAACTAGGATTATCAAGCCACATCTCCAGGAGACTATGGCATTTTGAAATCTCCCTGAAAAAAAGGATATTTCCACCTCAAACTTCCCTAAAAGCAGTTGGGCTTCACGAAGTAAGAGGAAAACATAGGAAAGCAAATATAAGACACCAGCATGCCCTAGAGCACCAAGGAGGCCTAGACTGGGCTGTTCATCCCAGAACCTTACATCTCTGCATGCTTGCCTACTCCTGGTGACCTCCACTGCTTCCAGATAAGCTTTGGATCCTCTCAGTACCTGGGTCAGGGAAGGTTTTTCCTGCTCTGTAACCCGTTCTAACAAGGGTAGACCAGCTAGATCTGAATGAAAAGAGAGAGAAGTATAACCAGAATGATAAGACTAGTAGCATAGAAGGGGACCTTTGCTGTGTGAACCTCCTCACGGCAGTCCATAAGGTGGAGGCAGGAGACTGAAAACTTGGTTTTCTAGTTTCTACACACTTCGAGTCACCAAAGAGCAAGAACTTTCCCATATCAAATGTTCAGACCAACCACAGTGAGACCGAAACAATTCCATACCTAGCCCACAGTACTTCTGAATGTAAAGATCTGCACTTGAAGCCTGTCATTTTTAACTAAGTCCCGGGCAACAGCTCTGTCACTGGGGCAGACAGATGAAGATGCCAGTGTTGAAAGCAAAAGAAGAGGATTCTAGTGACAAGATGCTGTGAAAGTGATTTCCTTATATATGTTAGACATACAGTAATCTATGGTGAAGGCCGCTCATTCTGGTTCTGGTCCCAAGGGACTCTCTCTAACACCACCTTCTTTAAACTGCAATGTTCTGTGTGAAAAGTGGGTTTTAAATGGACAAAGAATTATTTGGAAATGAGTCTGGATCATTCCTCTTGCATATAAGAGAGGAGATAGTATGTGCTTATCTGAAGAAGAAAACCATGGCCAACAAACAGTAAGAAGCCCTGAAGTTGACTATCTGAGGCACTGTCCTCTGTTCTCAGACATAAGAGGAAACTCTAAGAAATCAAGTCTCGAGTATAACCTTTACATTCTATATAAAAAATATTATCTATCTCGCATAATGGAGTCTTCTAGCTGATAAGAATACTACATAAATCTAAGCATAGACGACAGAATCAACGCTGAGATTATTCCAATTCTTAAATTGTCAGCAGAGGTCTTTAGAGCTAGTAGGCTCCATCACATCGGCCTGCTTCTCCTCTTGCAACGCTGGTGCTAAAGCTTCATATGAGAAAGAAAATAATTCTCTGCTAATATTAGAGCCAACTTAGAGGAGGAAAATATTTAAAGCAACAGCTCCTGAATGGCAGAGAGTTGCTGGGCAATCAACTCTACACATTTTCTTTTAGAGGGTGCTAAGGAATGTGTGCTGGGCTGTCTGTATGACTGCATTGTTTCAACACCAGCTGGAGAGACTTTACTCTCTCCCAGTTGGCTGCCTCCTGAAGCTTCTACTTAGTGTTAGGCCACTTTTTAATCTGTAAAAAGAAGTCTATGGACTGTAGACTTAGAAAAGTGGTCCGGTATGTAGGCACAAGAAGGAACAGGGTGTGACTGTCTTGGAGGTAGTGAGATAAATAATGGCTGTCAGGCACAGTGAAGATATGTTCTTCATTCAAGTTCTAAGGGATCTGTAACAAAAAAACAGGAGGTACACATTCCCAGCCACCAAGAAGAGAGTGTGAAGAGCAGCAGAAAGAAAAGGAGCTAAGCAAAGGGATGGAGAGAAACAGAAAGATGGAGAGCATGTCAGTGTGGAGCACAAACAAGAGCATTCAAAAAGCCAACCTCAACACTTCCAGGGGAGAGGATGCAGCGGAGTGTAGAACACCCAAGGGAAATGTCAGAAGGCTTCAGTGAGAAGGATGGGAAATGAACGTTCACAAAGTATGTGGCTTCTCACCCAGGAGAGGGTCAGTACCTTCTGCTCAAACCTGCACACCCTATTGTCATCCCAGACAGCCACCATATCTGCATGCCCTTCTATTCCTGGTGGCCTTCCATGTTGCAGACAAATTTTGAATCCTCTCAGTACCTGGTCAGAGGAGGTGTTGCCTGCTCTGGAACCTGCTCCATCACAGAGTAAAGGATTGAGCAACTAGATTCAATTCAGAGGATGGTTTTCTGTGGAGCCTTTATCCAGGCAGAGTTTCCAAAATCACAAATATGCCATAGAACTGCAATTTGTGGGGAAACATATTGCAATTAACTTAAATATAAAATCCCCATATTTTTCCAGAACACGGGCTTTTTTATAGAGGAAGGAGGATGGGTGCAATGAAAAGGAGGGGAAAAACGGGGGAAGCCTACTCCCCAACATATGCATGGGCCCCGAATAAGCCAGTCTAGGTCAGTGCCTCCTGCCCTTTTCAATGCTTCTGTGGAAAGCCCTCAATTAGCATGAACCAGTAGAATTAACAGGCCCATCAAGATTTCAGTGAGCCCGAAGATTCTTGATAGCAATGAGATTCTGGAATGCTCTTTGTATAATTCCTTTTGTCCGTCTCTCTAGAATAAAACAATAAATAGTTGTGAATGGATAGTTATGATTCTTCCCAAGTTCCATGTGTGACAAGGCTGAAGAAGTGAACTGCTCTGAGGCAGCAAAGCAGAACAGAGGAAAGATAGTAGCCCTCCTGAGGCAGACGCAAGCCACTGGGATGTTTCGTTCCCAGATGGTTGTCTAAGTGCAGGTTATCATCGAGGGAGGTCCATGTTGCAACAGACGGCCTCCTACCAATAAGAATTCCTATTGGTGTAGAAACCAAATAGCTAAAGATCTACTGGTTTAAAAAGAGCCATTGAGTGCAGATTATCACTCCTGGCAGTTCATAATGGCTATGTGCAACCCATTCCATCTTGAGGAGATTGAGGAATTTAAAGGTAGGGCAGGGAATGAGTAGAACAAGTCATCCCTCCACAGATTAATGGCAACCAGTTTAATACTGTCCTCAGAGGATTGTCCGCAAGAGAATTACGAAGCTGCGTGAAGAAGGGGTCATTCGAGATCATGACCTGCGGGACTGCATTGCTGCTTTGAGTATGATTGCATCTGGCATTGACCCACATTCAGGAACCTTCATGATGGACAAACAGGTGATGGTACTACTAAATAGCATCAGAGAGGATTGCATTGGCCTCAATGGAGTCAGGGGTATAGCAGAAGTGAATGTGACCAGTCTAGGAGCACTGTGGCCTCAAAAATTCCTGGTACAGCCAGTTCATGGAGTTATTACCTTCAATGCAGCTCACTGGGAAAACTGGCAATATATCGAGACCCACCCTGCCCCTGGCAAAGACCCACCAATCCACCTGGAGGGGTACAGCTTGAGCCCACAGATGCAGAGCTTCATCCTTGGGAACTAGGTGTGTGCATCACTCCTGATATTAACACTGGGCAGCCTGATGGCATTTGTGGACCCCTGGCTCAAATGATGCTATGCTTGCCTTACTGTTAGTGCTGCTCTCAAGAACTCAAGGTGCTTCTGCGACTCGCAACTTTATAACAAATCTCATGGTCCTTGCTGTTGCCATAATAAGCAGCCAAGGTTATTATGCCAACATATTATACCAAGGTGTGAAAAATCCTGGTCACAGCATCTTGTGAGACCATGGTAGATATGTTAATTACATGTGATCAAATTCTTTCTAGCTGAGACTGACAGTGCACTGGCAACAGGCTGAACGACCTGGGGCTGACTTTAAGCTGCTGTTTTCATGGATTGGTGAGGCCTTTACTCCCATGTCCCTTCGACTTAGACTGTTATGTCAACAGACAGAATACCGATTGTTAACAGGCATTGTCACAACATTTCAAGCCATTTGAGGGTTTAGGGATTTTCTTTAGACTTCACTTTTTTATTTAGTTCATGCCCAGACAGGTCTTGACCAGTATACAAGTGTGCTAGCATTCAGACAATACATTGCTGGAGGACAAGCTTCCAGTGGACACTGGAAAGAGTAGTAGTTTGCATTCCCTGAGCAGTCTTGGACAGTGTTTAAGATAGCAGAGTTTGTCAATCTTTTGTATGCTGCACTTCAGTTAGAGATCAAGGTTGGGGAAAACTTATCCATGCAACAGTATGAGGGGCTGGACAGTCACACTGTCCAGCTAAAGCCAATAGTAGATCCATGGCTCCACTTATACCAGCCACCTGCCACTGAAATTGACCCAGTTTTGAATGTCATTTATGACCTCCTGTGTAGCACAGGTTTTTTTGCTACAGGGTCTTACCTTGATGCATTCTCCATCATTGAGAAAGCAATCACTCTCACTTGATTTTTTAAAAAATAAAAAATAAAAAAAATAAAGAATCCCTATGGAACGAGCAATGCTGTTTTATCCCTTTGATAGGTGGAGAATAGATCTCAAGAAATCCAGCTCTCTAGTAAGGACTGTTTCTTCTGAGTATGTTGACTGCGTTATAAGCTTTACCTCCACTTGAAAGCTACTTTCCCAGATGTACCAACTGTGCTGGAGGTTGACTGGGTCTCAGTGGGAGATCTGACTCCATGGAGTTGGTCTACAAAACAGAAATTCCACACCACTTCCCGTCTCCATGTGGTATCAACACCAGCAGCTATGGGTTGTATAACTTAATGAAGAGAAAAAGTAGAATAAATCTAACTTGGACTCACATGAGGATCTGTCTGATCTTGCCAAATAAGACAACCAAGAGTGATCAAACTAAAAGCCAATCTCTTGGCAGGACATACAGACAGAAGATGAGAGCAGTGGCAGTCCAGAGACTCAGTGTTGAATACAAAGTCTGAGTGAGAGTTCTGACATATGCTCAGAATTGGTTTATAAAACTGAGCCATCACCACCTTTCATTCTTGGCCATCAAGACTACAAATGTGTCCCTTTTTTATTAATTGGTTATTTTATTTATTTACGCTTCAAATGTTAGAAGGGGTTGTTGTACTTGTCCCAGGATGGATTATAAATAGACACACCTTAGCAGATATCATCAGCAAGACTTGTTACTGCCCTGCCTGTTGCTAAGTTACCCAGTCCCTCTAACAACCTTTGGTTTCACCACTGCTAGGACAAGTGTACAGCAACCACCTAGCATGTACAATAACTTCCAAGTTTATTCCAGAATTCTGCCCAGCCCTGACCTAGAGGAGTCAGGCATTTTTGACAGCCATGCTCATGGTTGAGCTTCTTTTGTGTGCCATCCACAAGACCTCCCTCATTCTTCACTTTAACCTTAAAAAAAAAATAAAACCTGTAGGGGTAAAAAGAGATTTGATTCTACAACAGAAAGATGTAACAAGGGAGCAAATTTGTCAGGACTGGAAATTTCTACAAAAGAAAGGATGGTAAGCCAATGCTGTAAACTCCAAGAGAACTTTCTTTGCCTTAGGCTGCTGGATTTGCTAAGATCCAAAGCACTAAAGTCTCTGTGAAGCATAGACCGTGTCTATGTTCATCAGTTCAAGTGTTTTAACCTGCTCAAGGTTCCAGATTAATAAGGCTGCTGAACCTAAGAGTGACTAGCCATCCCATGTCTAAGCCTAACCTATGCACAGTAGCAGTTTTCAGTAAAGGGGCTCCAGAGATGTGTATGATTCTCGAACCCTCAGTAGGAAACTATCTACCAATCCAAAGGCTGGCCCCTGGTAAATAAAGGAGAACAGACCCATTATAATAGTACACTGATACTGGAAAGAGTCAGAGGAGAGGTGAGGAGGCTGTTATACATGGGGCAATTCTTTGTTTATGGGGGGAAAAAGACTCTTCCCACAAAATCCCTTTTCCCCTACACTCCCATTGAGTGGCATTACTTGAAGTAGGATGAGGTTTATTATTCCATGAGATAGCAAGTTTTTAGGGCAGCTGGTCCTCTGTTAAAACCTACTAACAGAGTAGGCAACATGGATCTCTTTTCAGAGCACAGGTTATGAAAGGGAAGAGAAGGGTCATATTATAGAAAATGATCCACCTGAAAGGCGAATATAGAAAATAAAAATAAAGGGATGTTGTGCTATAAAAAAAAAAAGAAGAAATCTTTTAAAGTTTGTATTCCACAACAAAAGAAGAAAAAGAAGAAATCTTTCAAAATTCTGTATTCAAGATTTGGGGATGTACATTATGCATTATCAAGCTACGGTGTGGTGGAATCAACGCTTTCTTGTTCCTAATTAACTGTAACTTAATACCCCCTCTATCCTCCCCTATCATCTCTCTTTTCCTTATTCCTTATTTTTCTTATTTTTTCTGTTCTCTTCAGCCTTTGATAATCACCATTCTACTTCTCTGGAATTATTTTTACATTTCATATATGAATGTGATCATGTGACACATGTTTAGCTGTGCCTGACTTATTTCACATCACATGATCATCCCCAGCACCAAGTGTGTTGTCACAGATGACACAACTTCATTTGTGTTCATTTGTCTTCATTTGTCTTCATTTCTAATGGCTGAAAAATATTCTACTATGTGTATAGACCTCATTTTTATCCACTGATGGATAATTGAGTTGCTTCCATCTCTTGGCTATTTCGAATAGTGCTGACATGAACACGGGAGTTCAAATATCTCTGACATGCTAATTTCTCTTTCCCAGGTTACATATCCAATTATGGGGACTGCTGGCTCACATGACCATTCTCTTTTTAATTTTTTGAGGACTCTTGATGGTCTTTCCCATAAAGGCATTACTAATTTTCATTCCTGCTGCTAGCGTGCATGGGTTCCTGTCTCTCCACATTTTTGTCAGCTCTTGCTATCTTTATTCAGCATTTTTGAGACTAGCCTTAGAGACCTCTTTGACTTGTGTCCTCCTAACTGGTGTTTTGGTTTGGTTTTTCATGTCTGTTGTTTATTTGATGTGTCTTTTGTCTTCTTCTGAGAAGTATCTATATACTCTGCTTTTGAGATCATTTTTCCTCAGGTTCATCTACATAAAAAGCAGAAAGCACTCAGTTTTTTCTAAATTTTTTTACATCTAGAATAAATATGTGTGTGTGTGTGTGTGTGTGTGTGTGTGTGTGTGTGTGTGTGTGTGGTGTGTGAAAAAGATATATCAAACCCTCTTTGGGGTAAATTAGTGTTTTAGTTACCAAAACAAAACATATGCATTCCTACTCTGACAACTTTACGTGGTTCTAACACTTAACACATTCGCATCTAACTTCCTTCGACTTTGGCCTCAGATTCTTTGTGTCCTTTAGAACGTCTCTGACACCTCGCTAGCACATCTTTATCTCACTGCAGTAGCAAACATTTTTCTCTTCTTTTCTCTTCTCCTAATTCTTACTAATCAAATCTGCTACATTGAGGCTACTTGAGGTCTCTCTCTCCAAGTATAAGTAAAATGCTTCCGTCACCATCTTGTTTTCCCACTAAATACTATACTGACACTACCAAGCTCGGGACTTGCTCTCAACATTCCCAGCCTTTCCTTGGTTCAGAGAAGACTGTACACTATAAAGAGAAGCTGGGAGGAGGTGATACGTCAGACTCGCCACCTGCTTTCGTCATGCTCTTAGTCTGTTCAGATGGTGAGCTGGCTCTGGACCCACACCATTGTACTTCTTACGACATACAAAACAGATGACTTTCCCTTGGATATGGTGAGACAGACAATGCTCCCTCCTCTTTTGTAGCAGACATACCAAACGTCTGCAGTAGCACTTTCTTTTAATTTTCAGCATGACTAAATTATAGTGATTGCTCTGTGATATTACCCCAAGAGGACACGTGAACCAAATGAGATAAAACAGGTAAATAAAATTACTAGTAGTAGTATTTCTTCCAGTCCTGCAGGCGAACTTTTGGTGCCACACATTCTCAGACTTGTCCTTAAATCTGTGACTATAACTCTTTATCCAATAAGGTCTTGATGATGCTGGTGACATGGAGAGTTTGAGACATATTTATTAACTAGCATTACTTCTTGAACTACTAGTTATCAAAATTGTGCTGAAAGAATCTATCTGTCTGTTGCAAGGTCAGGCTCTATTCCCCCAAACAACCAAAATAAAACTATTCAATGGCATTCAGAGGGAAGTCTTTAAATTTCTAAGCCAGAATGTCAACCAAAGGACTTTAGTGGTTTGTCTTCTGTGAGATTACCTTTAACCATGGAAAGTCTTCAAAGTCATATGTTAATCAGACACCCAGCCTGTGGGCAAAAGACCTTAAACTGTGCAAATGGGGCTTCTTTGTGTTCAGAAATTGAATTACCGCTTCAACTAGCCACCACAGATAACACATGGAATCATTTGTCTAATCTAGCCTAGCTAAGAAAAGTTTATGATTTTTTAAAACTATATAATGAATAAGTGCTCTCAAAGTTCTGCACTCGGGAAGCACTTATTTGCAAAGATAGAGTGAAAGGGAGTCTTCTGCTTGTGGCCAACTACACTGTCAAGTGGCACACTTAGCAGGTCTACTGCTAAGTCACTGCTAATACATCAATCATTGACCTTCCTAAGCCGCATACCCCAACTGTGTCCAACAGACAAGTACTGATGGTTTGCATCTTGACATCACCCTCAAAACACAAAGAACAGGGATTTTCTAGGGCCTAAAACTCAGTTCTCTCATACAAGCTTCCTAGTCTTAAAGCTGGAGGTCGGGGGGGGGGGGGGGGGGGAAGGGGGAGGAAAGACAGGTGAGACATGAACTTGACATCTGTGCTTCTATCATGCTGTGGATGATAAAGCCAAAGATTCAGACACTGTCATCATTTCTCCTATTGATACAGAAAAGAGACAAGAAGTTCCAACTCAAGATTTTTTAAATAGCAAAGAACACTGACCGAGAGGGAATGTATTCATACCAACCCTCCCTCCAAATGCATCAGTTCCTCCTGTGGGCAAAGACAAAAAAGCTTGCTCGTGCTAGGTAAGATGTAAGTATGTCATGTCATGTAAATATCACCGGTAGGTATAAATCATCTCCTACATTTATACAAGCTAGTTGCCTTTTCCTTAGGTATGAAGTGAGTGTATAAAATAAAAATAAAGCAAGTAAGTGTTATCTCTCCATTTAAAATGAAAATAAAACTATTGGGAAAAATATTCACAGGAGAAAAGAAATCCAAAAAGGTCATGGCAAAGTAATGTTCATATCACCATTTGAAAAAAAGATTCCAGTGAGGAAGAATCTGAACACTATGTTAAATCCTGCATTTCACTCCCTCTATCAATGATGTTTAAAAATTTCATCTCCCAGTGCAAGGTATTGATTACAAATTTCTCTGTGCCAATTTTTGTGTAGACGTGAAGCACATAATGCCCAACTGGGCATCATGCAGTTGGAGGCTTTATCAGATGCCTAACCACGTTATCTTTTTAAATTCCTGTTTTTGATTCCGCCAAGTTTCACCTAGTCACTATGGCCTTCATTCTTATCTTATAAAAGCAGAAAATACACATCTGGGAAACCAAGAATAAAGGCCAGAAAAGAGATAACTTAGTCATAAACCTTGGCTATTGAAACATGGCATATGCCTGTTTCTACACCACCGAAAGACAAAAGGACTTATTTTATTCTTGCCCACCTGTCAGGTGGTGGTCATGCAAAGATCACCAAAAGAGAGGTGCTTCTGCGTTACACATACACACAAAGTGGGCATAATAAGACACGTGATGTCCACAAGAATGCACATAGCCATAATAACATTCCAAACAGAAACTTCCTCCCAAACTTAGAATTGGCCTCTTAAAAAAAAAATAGCTATTTCTTCATGGTCCAAAGTCAAGGGTAAAAGCAACTTGAAGAACTAAATGTGCGAAGAGGCTGCCAAAACAGAACACAGCAGAGAGCCTGGATGGGAAACACAGGGCAGGGTAAGTCTGTTTTCTCAGAAATGGAACTTCTACGGCAGCACTATGATCCTGATAAAAGGGTTGGGATGTGGGGACCAAACTAGCCTTGGGAGGAAAACGCACTGTAAGAATTCTCCAGTAGTGGGCAATGGGCAGATATATTCCAGCAGGGAAAGAGAGAAGGGGTCTAGTGATCAGCTGTAGGTGAGGGGAGCCAGGCCAAGGGACATCATGGGAGACTAGCCAACCTGGAAAAGGACTTGGTAGTAGAGTCATCTAGCAGCAAGGGTTAGACATTCAGCTCTTAAGATTGAGGCCCAGGGTCAGGACTGCTTGATAAGATCCTGGCAGATCTTGTGCTAATAGGAAACATGAAGGCTACAGAGGGCACAGGAGTAAGACTCCAGTCCATTACTAGAACATGGGCACAAGCATAGGTAATGGGAGGAACACAACAAGCCACCTGCTATTCGCAGTAGTTGGTTTGTGGGTGAGCTATGAGCCACAGACTCCAATAAATACTGTGTGCTTTTAGGCTCACCCCAAAAGCCTGAAAAGAAGGGCAGTGAACCATTAGTCAAGTGATTACTTGACTAATAACTGCATAATTAAAAGCATTGTACACTGCAAAACATGCCCAGGGCATAATGACCACCAGAATAATCGGCAATTCACCCTCAGCCACTATCTTAATCATTAACTAGACCAAATAGTCCTTGAAAGCCAGCCATGGGCTGGATACCACACTGAATCTGAATGAGCCACAGAGTGGTCCCATTCCTAGTGCGTCTCTGATTCCAATGCCCCCACCAGCTTCTATGCAGCTCCCACTTCTTCTGAGGGAGGGATGTGCAGGCCTGATGGTGCTTTAGGAAGAAGGAAAGGGATCTCCATGTCAGACCCTAACTTCAGCTCCTTCCCTCCAATAACACCTTTGAGAGGGCAAGAGAGTGACAACTGACCCCAAAGCTCAGACAGCCCTCACACAATCACAGTCAGCCATGTTGAGCAACCTAACCTGTCAGGAAGCATGTCTCAATTGATCTCCTGAGTAGAATCTGGGTATAGGTTGCCCAAGAAGTCAGTTATGTATACACTGGTTTTTTACTTAAGGACATGGTAGGCACCAAGGACAAACCAGGACTAGGCCCAAAGTATAAGACAAGCCACATGGTGATCATGTGGAAGGATCTTTAAGGAGGATGGCTGAGAGGCAAGAAGAGTTGAAAAGGATCAGCTTCTTGAAATAGAAGGTTATGCCCTAAGGAGGGTTGGGCCAAGATCAAGGCAGTTGGCTGTGTGCCTCATGTGGAACCTCCTAAAGCTTTTAAATCCACCTCAGTTAAGGTCTTCTTAGAAAAAGCCTGCAATGGGCAGCCTCTAATGTCAGTACTGCTGATGAGGAGCCTCATCTGAGTTTATTAGCTACCGAAGAAGGTAGAAGCAAAAGAACTGGCCTTCCTCTGAGGCAGACTGAGGCTTCAAGCTGAAAAGCAGATACCATGTATATTCTGCTCTCAGCCTGTGTTGACACTTCAGAAAAGGGCAGGGTTAAACTACTGGAGTAAACTGTATAGCTGCTAGCTGGGATCCCAGGGCAGTGAGTCTATAAAATAATGAAGAGCCAAGGCCTGGTGGAGAATAAGATGTATACAGTATTCCTGCTGACAGTGAGCAACATTCACATAAGCAGAAAGCCAAACCACTACTACAGTCAACTGATACTTCTGCTTCTCCTGTGCGCACATGAAAGCTGAATATAGGTTAAAAGCCGACATCATCTATAGAGCAAGATTGCCCTTGTTCCTAAATCATATGCTTAAATACAAGCCCCAGAACTTTGTTCAAATGAATTTCTTTCAATTACTGACACATAATTTTCTGTTCTAATTACTTTGAATTTGCTGAGTACTTTCAAATAATCCTATTCACTGTGTGACATCAATTGGCCGTGTCAAAGCAGAGGACCTTTTAGGGCTATGGGTTCCAAACATCTGCTCTGCCGCTTGCTATCAGGTCTCATCCCACAACATAAAGTATTAGTCAGGAAACACAATTCCTTTCTAATATGCCCCAGTTCCTGCCAATCCATTTTGTGTTTGTAGCTTGACCTAAATCTAAGGCCAAAGTGTACCTTGAGTGAGTTATTGTAAAACCCAATGTCAACTCAAAATGCCAATCTGTCTCTTCATCCTGCAATTTTCTACAGGAACTTTCCCACAGTCCCAGACTATTTCCAAACCCCAAGTAAAGATAAGTGCACCCTAGTGATTTTGCCATCCTCTCTTTGCCCTTCCCACAGCACCCCATGGTGGCAGAGTACTCTTTCCCTGGAATCCTTAGCTCCAAGCTCCATGCAAACTGAAGCTTTATTTCCAGAGTACTATTGGAACCATTGCTGCAAAGGATGATTGTTTCCAGTGACAAAGACTACATGAAATCTTTCTACAGTCAGACCCATCTCTTCATTATTGAAAATACCGTCTGCCCATTTCTGTCTCAATGCCTTTGCTTTTTGCTCCCATGATATGGAATGTCCTCTGCCTGGTCTCCTGCTGGCCAAATCCTATTTTGGTAACTAAGGCCTAGCTTAAGTTCTGTTTCCCCTTCAAAAAAAAATTCTCTTGGTCTTCATTCAATCAGTGTTCCCAAAAACATTCCCAAAAATACTCAAATAGGTCACTTGCAGCAAGTAAGATACAATGGTACAGAATTATAGAAAAGTGCTAAAAGACACTTTGAGACCATTTAATTGAGATGCTGTCATCCCTAACTATGGAGAGGTAGTATGGTGCAGAGGGCAAGTCCATGTAATTGAAGGGATAACAGACTTAAGTCTGGGTTGCAGCCCTGACACTATCTATGTGGCTGTAGCCTAACATTCAGATGGCAGCCACTTTCTTAAACACTGGAGCTACAAGGTATGATGAAGCCCTAGACTTGGAAAAAACTCACTATCTATGGTTTTTCTTCACATGCCTTTTGAGGCCTTTGAAGAAAATGGAAATAGAAGTTGGTGGTAGGGACTGTAGGCCGAATCTACCAGAATTGTGGACAAGACCTAAAGCCTGGGACAGGGGATTTGAAAGACATTACAAAGAGGAAAAGTCAGGCCTTGCTTCAGTACAGATCTAAGAGGATAAACGACATGGTCAAAGTATCTTGAATTTCTTGCCAATAAAGAGACAGGTGCAGGACAGATAAAAATGTGTCTTGTAATACCAGAGATCTGCCTCTACGGAGACTGCAGGTGAGTTTCTCAAAATAATCGATGCCTGTCTCAAAGCCCCAACAGCTTCTTCTTTCATAGTCCCACTGAGGTCTTTTCCTCTCTGTCCTTTTCCTACGCTGGCTAATTGACTTTACCAACAGACAGTTCATTGGTGATCTGAACAGCAAGCAGGCTTGTTTCATCTAGGAGTGTGTGTGCCCTAATTAAAAGAAAAAATTCATTGCATCTTGTTTATTAGTCCTACTTGACTTTTAAAGTCAAAATGAGTTTTGCCTAAAATAGCTCATCTTCCTCTTAATCATTCCTCCAAGATTACAAATATTAAGCTGTCCTCTGAAGCTGCCTGAGTCAGTTTCAAATGGGGGTGGGGAGATGATATTTCCACATTCTGAGCCAGTAACTGCCGTTCAGGACCAGCCGATGTTGGCCTTCTTTGGAATCTCTAACCCCAACTAGTCACTGAGCATGCTCACTGTAGGTCAAGAAGAAGAGTCTTTTATTTCTAATTCATATTTTATGTAAACTCAAAAATTTTAATACTTGCCTTTCTTTTGCTCTAACAGTTTTCTAGAAAATGTATAAGAAAGTAATTTTAAAATATGCATTAAAATGTGGTAGCAAACTTGTCAATTGAAATATCCCTTCAGGTTGAAAAATTCAAGGCCAGTCTTACAGCAAAACAAGGCAGTAATGAAATAAATGACCATGTGTCCATAAAATAGAAGAGTGTACGTTTTAAACGATGCCAAGAACTTTTAGTGGTACGGAGAAATTTTTAAATATATTTCAATAAGTAAATTAACCTACCAGAACTACATCTAATTTTGTCCTTGATTTTATGAGATCCGTATTCTTAATTGTATTTGCACAGATATATGTACATATAGACACATGTACACACATTTTATATAGTTGCAGAAAAAAAATTGACCTGA
This sequence comes from Rhabdomys pumilio, assembly GCA_030674055.1. Lineage (NCBI taxonomy): Eukaryota > Metazoa > Chordata > Mammalia > Rodentia > Muridae > Rhabdomys > Rhabdomys pumilio. Next base: position 52,696,366 of record JANHMN010000004.1, on the reverse strand, counting down.
GAGGAAATAATTATCTCAGGGCAACAAATTACAGAAAATTCTTATTTTCTTTTCTCTGTTTTTCCCAATTATCCTTTGAAGTCCATATGTAATCAGAAAAAAAATATTAAAATAAAGGAAATGGCCCGTGAAATCAGCCATGACTGTAGGAATAAGTGAGTCAAGGAATGTTTGTTCCTTCTGCATTTAGCCAGATTGGTGGAGTATTGTCTTAACCCAAAAATGATCCATCATTTCATTCCTCGCAACAATGTGCCTAACAGCTAACCGATACCTACACTCTGCCTTACCTAACTTCTTACACACACACACCTGGAGAAATACTATACGTATTAATTATTTTTATGTTGCTGTGATAAAATACAACAAACGAGACAATTTATAAAAGTGTTTATTTGGGCTTATGGTCACAGAAGAATAAGAAGTCCAATGTTGGCAGTTTTAGCACTTGTCCCCATACTTTAGCTCTTATCCAAAGTTTTGGTAGCTTCAGCCTCTTGTCCCCACATGTAATGTCCCCTATTTCCAATATCTTTCAAGGGCCTGAAGCCATGCTAAGAATGGGCAAAAAATATCAGCAGACAGGATGGCTGCTAGTAGCAAGTTAAGAACTCACATCTTGACCTGAAAGCAGAGAGAGAGAGAGAGAGAGAGAGAGGGAGAGAGAGAGAGAGAAACAACTGGGAATAGCACAAGTCTTTAAACTCTCAAAGACCACCTCCAATGACACACTTCGACAAGACTACACCTCCTCAGTCTCCCAAAGAAACATTATGCTGCATTTACTTGATTGGTGTGTTTTTAAATTAATTCTTTGATTATATATCAAACAGTACAGAAATTACATCTCTCTTTGCATTTTATGACTCATTCCTCTCCTACTTGGCTCTCCGTGTTTTCTTTCACCAAAAATCTTGTCATAGCTTTTAACAGCTTTTGGGGACTGGATGAACATGGTGAGATGTTTAACTTGTCCCAATGTAAGGCTTCAAGTTTTGAATTCATCTAGGAAAAGTTTGAGAAATCACCACTTAGTTATTCTGTAGTTCCCACTTAACTCTTGTAGGCAGAATAATCCCTGTTGTTTATAAAGAGATTTCACTTAGAAATAAGAAGAGAAATTCACTTTTCTATGTCTTAATAGATTGGGTTACTACAATTTAAAATTCTTTATGAGTATGCTCAATTACAACATTAAAAAAATTGGAAGAACACCCCATTTGATTATATAGTAAGGTCACACCAGCCAAACACAATTCACCAAGTACTTCTAAACATGTAACAAGATTTTTTTTATAAAGATAACTTGACAGTACTTAATTTTGTCAGTCAAACATATGCTCTAGCTGATATCTTTCAAAAAAGCATAAATGTGCTGACTAACTTGTGCTTCTTAAAAGGTGACCATTACACTTAAAAGCATGTCACTAGAGTAGAGAAGCAATATTGTTGACACAGGGGTCCATATTTTAGATACCACTGTTTAGAGTTGGTTGAGGATTTGAGACAGCTTAGAGATATGCCCCACCACAACCCAATCTATATTTATTCTCACACAACCGTAAGTCACTTTCTCTAAACTGGGATACTAGGAACCTAATACAAACTTTAAAATGTTTAGCCTATAATTTTCATTAATTACTGTCTCCCAATATAAAGCGCTGCTCGAAAATTAAGGCATAAAACCAATGCAAGGGATTTTTGGCGTGTATTTTTGAGAAAAAGAACTGGAACAATAAAGGATACACTAAGGAAAAGTGTATCTTAATATATTGTTCTTAATATATTAAAGGCATTATTTTCAATGTGCTGCTCTTGCCCTCCAGGGGCAGCCCTTTCCCTGAACACAGAACCAGCCAAGCCCACTCTCCAAAAATATTCCCTAGCTTTTTCCACATAGCTGGGCACTGCTTTGTCACATCCCTTCTTTTAAAATGGTTAACTTCCTTAGAGATTTTCGAAGAAAATGATGTCACATTGATACAAGAACATTTTGGATTTCTAAATATGAAGAAAGAGTAAAGGTGCCAGCATTGGAAGAAGGGTGGCTTGGAGTCTGGGTTTTCAAAGGCTCTCATCTGAAAGCTGTGAAGTCTAATGATAATTGATTTCTACCTAGTATAATCCATCTTTTCCCTTGTGTTTCAATTGCATTGTTAAACATAAGTATTGCATAGATGAAATAAAACTTATATGAATAAGAGGCATTATTCAATTAGCAGCACTCGAGAGACTACAAGTACATCCTTTCTGAAAAACTATTCATGTCCTTCCCTAAATTCTTTTAGCATGCCTTTTTATGCCCATGTCATCTTTGCATATAGACATTTGCAAACTCATATTATCTACAAGTCTCTTTGTAGTTTTTCTACTAGCCAGATGATGTAATGCCATACGGCTGATGTCATTTTTTTTCTCTCCCTGAACAAAATAACCATGTTATCTATTACTTCAAACCTTTACACCACTTTTGCTGCCTGCATATTTTCTCTGAACTTCCAAGGGTTCTATTTTTTGGTCAATACAAGTTTTTTCTTAGGTTCGAGAATTTAACCAATTCTGCAGAGCCTACCCAAGAAGATGCTTGCCTGGTTTTGATTTCATTCACTGGTATTGTTGTCCTTTACTCAGTATTCTTGGAGGCTCTTTGTAAAAATGAACACAGAATCCAAACAAACTCTTCTCCAGAAGAAGAAGCAGCACAAAGAGTTTTTATTTTAAAACTAGATTCGGAGCATAGCTTTATAGAATATACGGGTTGAATACACCTTCTGAACCTCAAATGAGCATCTGTAAAATGAGAGTCCCCATAAATACTTCCTAGCACTGCTGACAGGTTTCAATGTGAATTTACCAGTGGAGACATTGACAAACTTACATACAACTCCTGAGTGTTCTTTTTACACACACATATTCTCAACCCCCTTTTTGCTTTTATTAAATGTTTAATCAAATACTATCATTTCTTCAGACTACAAAGCTCAATATATAAAAAAACAACTCATTCTTTCTGTAACTTTAGGGGTACTCACACATATGCATACACACACACACACACACACACACACACACACACACACAACTTCATCTCATTTATACAAACCGTGTAACTCATAAATCTATCCTAACTGCTGCTGAAGACTCAGGATCTTACTCTACTTCTGCTTGGAAAGCTAGAAGAAATTAAAGAAGACACAATCACAGTTTCTAGATTCTGAATGTTGTCTTCTTTCTCCTCTTTCAAGGAAACTATTCCAAATGCAGACTGAGCACTTTCAGAAAGCAGAATAGTCACCATATACTGATATCAAATGTGATATCCTCACACAAATGTGATCTTTGATACACAATTGAGTTATAAAAATCAAATAATAAGAAATTGTAATGAAGGGAAGGTGGATTCTAATGAAGCTTGAGACCAAAACTGAAGCTGTCCAAATCTATTGTTTATATGTGGGTTTAATTTCACCAGGACTGCTTGCTCAGCTTAACATAAATCCAGGAGGATAGAAAAGGCTACTTTCACATGAAGAAATATGAACTGAAATTCAGAGACACTGGAAGAAAAAGTATAACTCTAATCTAAACAAGAGCAAATTTATTTCACTAATGGTCTTTGTGATTCATAGCCACTACCCTGTGACAGGTTCAGGTGTAATATACAAAACAAAGGAATTTTCTTTATAGCAGAAGACAACAAGAAGGCTGAAGAATGGCAACAGTGTCACTGACATCTCCAAAAATGGGATGTTAATGGACTTGCAAGCCTTCCCCCTGAACATTCTTAGCACTCTGAGGCTGGGGGACACAGTCAGAGATTCAAAGTGTCCTCCAAAGACAGCAGGAGTAATGGGTTCTATGTACTACTTTAGATAGATGGGTTCTCTGTTCACAGGGCACAAATGTGGCCTGGAAAGATAAGGCATTTGAAAAAGATACTGGGCATTATCTTCACAATGTCTACTCTCCATTCTCCCACCTATCTTTTCCTACTGCTCTAATGATTTTTAAAGATGCGAGAAAACTGGATCCATTCCTGTATCCTCTGTCAGTCCACACTGAACTACACACTTTTAGACCCTAACCAACTGTTTTACAATGTGTATGTTTCTTCTAGCTCCCAATAGTCAGAAGAATTCCAGAAGAACAGGATGGGAGCTTATTTTCTCCTGTAGCAGTCATTTCACTGGAATGTTCTACTGGAGCATCCTTCATTAGTGTGAGTTGTAGCCTGCTTATAATTTGGAAGACCAGTTTGGATTTTGCCTGAATGAGTTGCACAGAGCCTCTCTTCTCCACTATGTCTCTTGAGTCTTGACCTGACATCACAAGCTTACTGTACTCTTTATGAAGCAGAATGCTTTTATTCTTTTCAGCCAGTCCATTCAGAGAAATTCATACCACCTCAAAAACATGTTGCTGCTATTTTCAATCACACCAAGGAAATCTATTTGTATGGGGATAGGAAACAGACAGTCCTAATCCTTTCTCTCCTGAAAATAGTGGTTTTCAGTGTCACTGAAGTATAGACTTGCTTTTAGGTGTCCAGCAAGAAAACAAATGGTAGAAATATTTTCTAGAAGAATCAATTTTCATAGTTACACTTTATACCTACTAGCAGATTTCTATAAAGAGTCTTTCCTACTCTTACTTCCTTACAGAAGGTGTCATCCACACCTTCTGCCTATAACGTTGTTCCATTGGTCAAATTAGTCAATAGGCTAGTAACCAAAAAGGAACTAACAATAGAATCTAATCCTAGAACTACAAAAGGTGAGCGGATGCTACCAATCTACAAATTCAATTATTACAAATGCATGGTTTCTGATCAGAAATGATCGATTTATTTAGTAGTATCATGGAGTCTGACATTACATGTACTGTTTATTTATAAGAGAAGATAAATGTTTTCAGTGTAAGAAATTTACTTCTTTGTAAAATATTGAATAATTTTTCTCTCTGCTTATGAGCTTACCTAAGCCAGAGTGCATAAAACATTGGTTAGTTGAAAGAGCATTTAATTGCTGTTCATTTTTCCTATAATAAATACACAAACTATTCTTTTTTTCCTCCCTAAGTCAAGAGCTTTGTAATCTGACATAAGCTAGAAAGACGATTAGAGGTCTTAGATATTAAAATGAAGCTACTAAAAACTCAAAAAGCAGGCTTGATTCTTACAAACAATTTAGTGCATTAATTTTCTCACAAAGTTCTCATCAAATTCAACACACTGTGCAGATGGGAAAGACTAACTATTGAAACAATTAACTATTGTGAGTCATTTCCTCAATCTGCTTCTGTTTTAGCCAATATGTCAAGTGGTGACAGACGCTGAATTTCACAGGCTCTACTGTCTTCTTGGAAACAGCATAATACAATTGACATAACTCAGCTTGATAAATCTGCCAAACTCATAATGGTGCCTCCTTCTTTCTAGTTTTCAATGCCAATCCAAAGATATTATGCAGAACCTATTCAGCACAAAGAGCACAAAATCCATTTTACACTGAATACTCCCACTTGATCACCTGCTGGCTCCTGCTCTCCTAGTCCCTTTGAATGAGGCTAAAATGAACAATGTAAAAATTACATTTATTCCATCCCCTCATCTCAGAAAAAGGTCACCAATAGGCCTGGTTTTTTCTAAACTTTGTTACTATCTGGATTTTGGTCTAAAAGTTACTGCTTCAGATGACTTTTACATGACTAAATACCACTTGCCCTGATCCATCATAAATATATGTAAACTTGGGTTCGTGGTTTTCCTATTCATTTGCATCATGTCTGTAGAAAAAGAAATGTTTGTTGGTTTGGTCGATTCAATAAGGAAAAAAAAGATTCTTGGGTTTCTTCTTAAGCACAAGCTTCCAACTCAAAATGACTGAATACTCAGTTGAGACAAATTCAGATATTCCAGGGTCCAGGCTAAGGCATTCTCTCTCAGTTCCTAGCAGAATTATGAGATCCAGGCAGTTGATCCAGCCAGATCCAGGCAGATAGGACACAGATCCATCCCAGATATTTAAAAGCAACAACTGACTCAAGATCTGACAGAACATAATGGCTGACAGGCAGCTAGAAGACATAAAGGGGTATCTTCAAACATGATGAGACCTGGGCCAGCAAGAAGCATACAATATATCTGCACTGGAAATTTATAACTTCCAAGCAGAAACAGGTACTTCAGGCTCCTAACCAATCATCTCAGTAACTAAGCGACTAAGTAACCCAGTAGCAAAGAAGTAAAGTAACTTCTTAGTTACTTAACTGTTGTTGTGATAAAATGCCCTGAGAAAAGCAACTGAACCAAGGGTATATCTTGACTCACAGTTTGGGGGTATAGTCCATCATACTTATATACGTGTATATCATACATATACATCATACATGGCAGGAAAGTCAAAGCAACAGAGACTTGAGGAAGCTGAGCACATCGCATGCACAGTCAGGAAGCCGAGAGTGATGAACGCTGCCTCTCATCTAGCTCGTTCTTCTTTGTGAGGGTCAGGACCCAAGCTCAGGAAACAGCCACTCCACCCACCTTTAGGGTGGGTCTTTCTACCTCACTTAACCTAATCAAGATAATCCCTCAGAGGTTTGCTTGAAGGCTTGTCTCCTAGGTAATTCTAGATGATATTAATGTGCCTAACAATATTTGCCATCATAACTGGCAGTTCACTCACATAGCTTCCAGAGCACCTTCTCTCTGACAATCTGTGGTGGGTCTTTTACAGTTCTCATCTGGATCATCTCCATCACCCCCCTTTCCATCCATTCTGATTACCTTGCTTTGCCATTACTTCCAAAGTTAAAGCAACTAGAAATAAACTCTCCATGGACTTCTCCCATCAAATCTGCCTGCTTACCAACCAACACCCATGCTCAAATAGACCAGATTCCCACCAATGAACATAGTCTCCAGACCCCGCTCTAAAATATTTAGAACCTTTTCCATCTGAGAAAAGAACTTTTATGTGTATTATTAAAATGACTAATTCTTTTGATGCTTTTCATTGATATCCAATTGAATAAGATAGTGTGTAATCAATCACAATTAAAATTTGGAGGACTAAATCTGGGAATAATGGCACATATACTTTTAATCTCAGCAGTCAAAAGGCTAAGGCAGAAAGGCAAGAAGTCTTAGGTCAGACCCCAGTATGCTGGAAAGTAGAGGCCAGTCTGATTAATATAGCAAGGCTGTGTCTTAAATATATAGGAAAAGAATCTTGAAATAAAAGATAAATATATGCATATATGTAGTATATATGTATATATTATTTGAAAGACTAAAGGATCCTTAGATATCAGCTAAGCTAGTTAATTCTCAAACCTGATTAAACATCAGAACCCAAAGACTACCAATACCAGGTCAGGGATTCCAAATTAGTTTTGGGTTTACCTAGGCATCAGTATTTTGTGCACTTCACTTGATTCTAATATGCACCCAAATTTTGGAAACATGAATTGAGGCTGGCATGGTGCTTTGAATATGCTTGACCCAGAGAGTGGCACTATTAGGAGGTGTGGCCTTGTTGGAGGAGGTATGGCCTACTATTAGTAAAGGTATCACTGTGAGGATGGGCTTTAAGACCCTTGTCCTAGCTGCCTGAAAGCCAGTCTTCTCCTATTTGCCTTAGGAACAAGATGTAGAACTCTCAGCAACTCCAATACCATACATGTCTGAGAGCTGCCATGTTCTTGCCTTGATAATAATGGACTGAACTTCTGAATCTGTAAGTCAGCAGCAACTAATTGTTGTCCTTTTAAGAGTTGCCTCAGTCATGTTGTCTGTTCACTGTAGTAAAATGCTAAGACAGCTGTTTTTCTTGTTTTGTTGTTGCTGTTGTTGTTCTTGTTTTTGTTTTGGCAAGTGACACAGCAAAAGTCCAGAGAGGAAAAGCAGCCCACTGAAGCCCAGACAAATCTTTAGTGCAGGAAGAAAAAGAAAAATCCAGCATAGCTTATTCCCAGGCCAGTGCTCTTGATAACATCAGGTGATATGTCACATCCCACACAAATGTAATCATTGGCAAAAAAAAACTGAGGACGGCACCAAAAGCCATGAACTTGGTGATTGATCATCTCCACTAAGAATTTTGGTCTCTCAGTCTCCAGTTCAGTAGAACAGCTTTAAGCCAGGATTCTGAGATGGTGAGAGGGTATGGAACATGAAGAAACTACTGCCACAGTTCCACGGCAGATGTTCAGAAGTTTCAGGATGCTGAGGGACCTGGGGGAGGGTGCTGGGCAGCAGCATGAGGTACAGTGTGATAAATGAAGCTGTCTTTTTCCCATTACAGGAACATAGCAAGTTTCAAGAAACAAATCAGAAACCTGGAATGATTAATTGTGTGGTCTACAATTAGTCTTGTAGTGTTTGTCTATGAATCCCTTTGCTCTGCAGAACAGACAAACCAGGTGCAGGGAAACACTGGGCTAAGATGAGCCTCTGAAATCCATGGTTGTCCAGTTCAAAAAAGGATGAACAATAATTTTGATTTCAGTGAGCTATAGGCAGGAAATGAGCTGTAGTGAAAACAAAATGGATATGGAAGAATAAGAACGAAAGAATCTTCTTTAACGCCAAACATTGCAAGTTCTACCCTACCTGTGGATTTGCTTCCTCTAGTCATAAACCTACTTGTTACCAACAAGAAACCAAACCCTTTAAGGAAATACTAACTTTAGTGTATCCCCACTCTCAGAGTCAGCTGACCTTTCCAGTTTTAACTAAGCACTCTACTGAACAGTGCAGATGTTAAGTGTGGGATACAGTCCCATGGCTTTCCACTTTCTTCCTTATCAATGTCAGGAAAGGTGTCTTTGTGTTTTTCTAATTGTCCCACTTACCAAATAAGGCTAAGAATATGTACTACTTAAACCTGGATTGAATACTAAAGGAGACAGGGATATCAGATGCCTGAGGCCACCAAAGAGTAGATATTGTTAAACAAGGTGGAAAGGCAGATTTCTGTGGGTTTTCTTTAAGCTATTAAAAATACCATAACAAAACTGTCTACAGACAAAGGGCTGCTTCAGTTGCACAAAGTCAGTGATCCTCTCCTCGTGCTTATAAGGTATACTAATATTTAGCTTGCTAATTTTGTTCAATCATAGAAGCAACAGGGCTTGGTCTAAAGACCTACATTCAAATAACATCTCCATTATTTACAAAGTACAATTCTGGAAATGTTTACTCTCCTCTCTCTCTCTCTCTCTCTCTCTCTCTCTCTCTCTCTCATGCTCTCTCTCTCCTTCTCTCTCTCTATATGCCTCATTATTTCTTTTTTTAAGTGAAGAAAAATATCTTATTTCAAGGGTTGTGGGAAGAAAATGGCATTGATACAGATGCCAAGAATGTAGTGCATGTCTATAGTGATGGATAGTTGACATCACAGCACACAAATACTTTAAAGTGCAAAGCTGCTCTCCATTTAAAATATTACCTAACTTTTCCCACCAAGCAAAACAGCATTTGTGCAAATTAATTTAAATATTTTAATTTGTTATGGTTTAACCATATTTCTTAATTTTGAGCAAAGCTAAATGACAAGCCACCATCTCAGAATGGCTTTAGAGACTATACCATCTAAAACAGATTAATGTTGATATAAATATTTACAAGATATCAAAAAAAACTGAACCTTCTTTTAGTCAAATCAGAAGGAAGAAGAAACAATCAGGTTCAGATTCACTAAAATCAAAGAGGAGAAAAAGAGCAAACTTGTAAAACAATATATATGTCAATTGTTTCCAAATTTACATTTCTTTTAAAAATCTGCACATTAAATGTCTCTAGTGTGTCTAGTCCCTTAAAATACCAACAAGTTTCATTTCTTGAGTTGCCATAGGCTTCTGTTACTAGCAGGTGACTGCCAGTATTTCTGAGAGCAGAAGATATATTTATATAGGCTGTCATTCCTATTTCTAAAGTACCCTAAACTCATAGAGCCCAGAACTGGGTTCTCTTAGTCAGGCACTAAGACAAAGATGCTGCTGCACGTGAAGTTTTCTTATGGAAGTGTTCCCAGGAAGATGGAGAAACTCTCTGAAGAAGGAGAGAGAGAGGAAGGTCAAAAAAGGCAAATCATCAAGAAAAGCTTGTCCCAAAACTTTGCCTGCTCCTCAGGACAACGTTGGAGGATTAATTACACTTCAGAGTGGTCCCAAGAAGAAGCAAGAGATGGGAGAGACAGAAGCTCCCCTACTGCTATATGTTTTGGTCACTGGGTGGTAGGATGTGAAATACCAGTTATCTCCTACTCTCTTGAACAACCCTCCCGAGAGTAGTGCCAGATGCTGTCCCCTCAAAAGGAGAAGCCTGTGGATATTGGAGGGAAATACATGGAAACAGGAGTAGGTGACTTCTCATAAAATAGGAAAAAGAGAAGAGAGAAGGAAGTCCAAACATGGCTAGCTTTAATCACAACCTACCAAAATCAGTTGTTTCTTGTATTGTGTGTGGAACTCTGTTTATTATTATTATGGGTGCTATGCACACAAAACATAAGTTAGGTATCCACTCTTCTCCAACAGTATCGCCACCATTCCCACCTAGCATAGCATAAATTCAATAAAAAACAAGGTATTTTAAAGTTTTAATATTATACACTTTAATTGAAAATGTGCATATAGGCAGATTACTGTGGAAGATTGGTGCTATTTCATTATGAGTTTTAGACAGTCTCAAAATGTACTAGTGTAATTGTAATTTTTTTAGATTAGTTGCCTTTGCGTACACTTTTAATAGGCAACTATATGGGTTTCTGCTTTACTTTTTTTCTATTATTTTGTTTTGACTCGATTTACTAAAGTGAAATTGTATGTCCATTGTAACTAAAAGTAATAAAATTGTAATTGTGTTTTATGCCTTTCATTCCAGTTCTCTAGTTACTCATTTTTATTTTGTTTGGTAATACTGCCAGGCCAGGACAGGTTGGAAACTGTACTACTTGGTCAGGCACTGTAGTTATTTTAAGAAGCCCTACTGTATGCCCTGCCCTGCCTCCCTGATGCCCAAGGGGGTGGTCAGGTTCCTAAGCAAAGCAGAGATGAAGGTAACCCTGAACTCTCTCCAATAATAATAACACTACAACAGTTAACATCCCTGTCTGAAACATGGAGGCACAGTTGCCGGTGGGACATGAAGTCAGCTTCACAAATTTCAAAACCTAAGATAAGTTTGCCTTTGTTCTGCAATAATTACAAGGTTTCTTCCCAGGACTAAAAGCAAACTCAAACATGAAGAAGTAGGGGTGCCATCTTGTGGTGAAATCAACCTGCATCAGGTCAACCAACATCAGGTCCAGCTCTGCCTTGATCCAGCCAAACCATGAAGGCAAGCCAATAAACCTCCGGGCTTGTGGGTGTTTTTTCAAAAGTCAAAGATTCCTTTCTTTCAAACATAGGTTATAAAAATAAGAAAATCACCTCATGCCTGCTCCGTTTTCCCTCCCCACAGAGCCCTGTTACTGGATTGGACTTTAAGACTCCTGGATAATCACAGGGCATAAAGATTCCACCTGCTCCTAACTGGAGGGAACCTTTTGCAAAGCTGAGTTCTTTTTTCCCCTTCACGTGGGCTGTTTTTGCTCCATCCCTTACCTGTCACAGAAAGTGGATGCAGCAAAAAGAAGCCTAGGGCCAGGCCAGGATTAGCTTCATCTTGTGCGACAAATGAATGGTGTGTGCAGAGGGCTTTTAAAGCAAGTGCTGCCACAAACAGGCCTGTTTTTGAGAAAATTATGGTTGGGAGGAATTTTGGAAGTCATCTGTCATTTGTTTCCGAGAAGCACCACGCAAAGCAGCTGCACATAAGAATGGTAGTTCATCTCCCATCGTTCTAACTGCTCCTGGGGATTGGATTCAGTATGTAACTACTCGTATCCAGAAATATGCCCTTATATTCAACATATGCTTCAACCTCAGCTTCATCAGGTTTGAATGATAAATGCACTCATGTTTTTTCCCTTGGAATTCTAATTTTTGGAAAGTATTATCTATAGTGTCAGTAACTGTACGGTAACTTCCCCTGTAACTGGGATAAAATACCATGACCAAAGCAACTGAAGGAAGGGGGGTCGTATTTTGACTCACACTTCAAGGGTGCAGTCATGGGAGGGAAGTCATAGAAGCAGGTCACAATGTATATCCACAGTCAAAAAGGAGAGAGAAATGAAGACTTATGCTCAACTAGCTTGCTCTTTTTTATTTAGCCCAAGACCTCAGTCCTTGGACTAATACTGACCACATCTAGGCTGGGCCATTTCATTTCTGTTAACCTAAATAGAAAACCCTTACAGGCACAGTCAGAAGATTGTCTCTTTGGTAACTAGATTAGTTAGTTTGGTGATATTAATCTCTAAAGTAACAACGCATGCAGCTCAATTACCCTGAAAACAAGTAAAGAGGTAAAGGAAAAAGATTCAACCACATAACTTGGATCCTATCTAGGCTTCAAGCAAACCTCAATTCTGGGCTAAAATGATGTCACTAGATACACATTTTTTCCTCTGTCTCTTAACTACACCTCCTTTTTACCAGTGGCTTTATGTTAAAGACGTATACAGAGTAAAGACATATACAGTCAGTAGTGGGGTTCACATCCATGCTTATAGTACCTTGGACTTAAAAATAGAATTGTGCGTTTACTCAAAAAAGTCTTAGGTGGATTCCTCTGGTTGGCTCCATTTGAGTTACTTGTCAGAATCCAGCACTATAAAAGTTGGTCAGGCAGAAACTGAGAATAGAGGAGGAAGAGGAAGAACTCAAGATGTGAGGCTCCTAGCCCTCTAACATAAACTGGCCACAATGTGGGCTGTGTGCATGGACTGACTTCAACATAAAAGCAGCATCTTGTACACTGCTCCTCTGTTCCCATAGACCACAGCCTTATGACCATAGTTTTTGATCTTTGTGTTCCTGCAAGGTCATTCTGGGACTCCCAGTGATCTGCTGGTTCTCCATCTAAGTACCAACATGTTGAACATACATGAAGACCCCATCCAGACTTTTGCATCTTTAAGCAAAAGTGAGAAATGAATCAGTCAAAGCATCCTGCTTGACCTGGAGGCACAGGTGTGATAGTGAGGAAAGCAGACGGACTGATTGGCTTCTCCGCCTCTGCTTTGTGCTTCAGCCTCAGCAGTGATTGAAAGAGAAGGAGAACTTTATAAGGAAAAAGTTAACAATACACTACCAAAAGAAATGCCATGCCTAGGATCTAGACGTATGTCTGTTCTTACCTGTCTAAGAAAATTTAAGCAAACAGTTTAACCTTTTCCAGTAAAAAGGAAGAATAGAGCTGGTTATTGTGATATGTAACTTTAATCCCAGCACTCAGAGTGCAGAGGCAGGTGGAGGATCTACTTAAGTCTGAAGCCAGCCTAGCCTATGTAGTGAGTTCCATGACAGCTGGGGCTACATAGTAAGACCCCGACTTAAACAGGGGAGGGGAAGGAGGAGAGAAATGAAGATGGAAATGGAGGAAAGACAGAAAAAAAGAAAGAGAAATAATTTTTTTAAATCAGTGAGCAAAATTCTGTATTAGAATGTTAACAATGGATTTTCTATTTCTATTGTCCTGTTATGAATAAGGCTTATTCTTTGTATCCCAGAAAGACCACAAGCCCCACAGACTAATTCAGCCATTGGGACCAAATGTGTCCCAGGGATTTCTGTGAGGTTCAGGAACAGACCCAGCCCTGCCATCAACCACTAAATTGCCATGCATCACAACAGGGCTGAAGAGAAAGGAAGGATCACTGATGGGACAAATGGGTAATAAGGGGTGACTAACTTCCTCCCCAAAGCCAGAGAGTAAAAGCATCCAAAAAAATGTTTCTAAAGACTGGAGACAGCCCCATCAACCCTTATTCTCTGTCCCCTAAGGGGCCCATGAAAACATTTCCCTATTTCTGCTGGGGCAAGATAAAAGGTCTGTCAGGTCCCCTTGGGTCTTCCATGCTGGAACAGGAATATATTGCATTAGAGCTGCTACTAAATTCAAAACGCTTTCTTTTCTACAACAGTAAGTAGGCAGATTATGAGTGAAATGGTGATTCTCTATAAGATACCTATTGACAACTTTAAATAACAGTTTCTAAAAAACATAGAAACAGGTTCCAGTGAGTCCAACCCAGAAAAACCCTCCAGAAAGGTTCTCCAGAAACAACAGATGCTAGTGAAAAAAATGATAATTCATTCCTTTAGGAATTTGTGGTTTATTTTCCTACAGAGTCCCCTCTGTACTCTTGAGTAATTTGTCATCATTACCTAAATCTATTCTAGAAACTGCTTTTTGCTTCAGAAATGCTGGAAATAACAAAGAAAGACTTTAATCACTTAATGATGAGCATGACATCGGAGGCCACCCCCATCACCTTGGACTCTAGAACTCTCTGATCCAAGGTGTTCGAATCACACACACAACACAGAGAGAGACATAATCAGACATTTCTTTTTTAAAAAAAGACTCATGTTTCCCATACTTTCTCTGCCCTGAGCAGGAATGCCAATAGATCTATCAGTAAAAGAAACTCTTGTCACTGAAGAACTGACTTATCATTTAGCAAAATTCCAACTGCTCTAACAAATGCAGTTTTCAGTCTGACCATTCATAACCAAATTAGTGAAAGTGAAATGTTAGGAACATTTCATTGCAAGTTCTTGAAAGACAGGAAACATTGGTGCATCTGTATTAACTAGTCTGTCATCAAATAATAAAAGAGGAATACTTTTCCCTTCAACACAACAGAAATGCACAGATCTGGGCCATTGGGGTGGCTCAGCAGGTACAGCATCTATTGCCAAACCTGAAGACCTGAGGTGAAACCTCAGAATCATGTAGAATGAGAGAACTACACTTCACATGCTTTCTTCTGACTCTCACACGAGTGCACACACATCCACATAAGAAAAAGAAATCAGTAAAAAGGTTTTAAGAAGAAGGAGGAGGAGGGAGGAGGAGGAGGAGGAGGAGGAGGAGGAGGAGGAGGAGGAGGAGGAGGAGGAGGAGGAGAAGGAGAAGGAGAAGGAGAAGGAGAAGGAGAAGGAGAAGGAGAAGGAGAAGGAGAAGGAGAAGGAGAAGGAGAAGGAGAAGGAGAAGGAGAAGGAGAAGGAGAAGGAGAAGG
>JANHMN010000004.1:52484196-52674582 GCA_030674055.1 Rhabdomys pumilio | reverse complement strand
TCTCCCTCTCCCTCTCCCTCTCCCTCTCCCTCTCCCTCTCCCTCTCCTTCTCCTTTTCCTTCCCCTCCCCCTCCCACCCCTCTCTCTCTCACACATACACACACACACATCTCCCCATTTCCCTACTTCTCTGTCCACACCGCCTTCCTTTTCTCTTGTCTATCATCTGAGTCCCCGTACCTGGATAATGTCCTCTCAATGATAAGTACATGGAATAGATGTCCACAAACATTTTGTGAATATCACATTAAATCCTATTGACAAAAGCTTATAAAAATCCAGTATTTATCCAACCTTTTCCAAGGACCAAGCATCACTCGTGTGACAAAATGCTTCTGTTCAATCATTTGATTCTTGCAGTAGCAAAATGAAGGGCACATCAATATCTCCATTTAACAAAAGAAAGCACTGAGTTTAACATCAGAGATGTGAAAAGGTAACTTGTCCAAGGTGACCCAGCTACTGGGGAGAACACAGATTTGAACTGAGAGCTCTCTGGCTCCAGCATTTGCTTCAGCCACAGCCTTTCACTCAGTGTTCGACATTTCCCAGGAATCAGACTTGATTTAGTGAGCCCATGTCCAATTCTTTTTGGCATCTGGGGTTTTACCTTTCTTGTGACAAGGAACATAGCAGCTAAAAGTCAAAACACTGGCAGGTTGAGTTGCAAAAAGCATGTATTTGTTGTAAATAATGGAAAGTACCACAAAGAGCTGCAGAAGTGATGCCACTGAGGACTGCTTTAAAAGTGTTTTTATGATGAAAGAAGAGTTCAGAGCTAATGAGAATCTTGCAAATAGAAAGCTAATTTGCCTTATCAATTTTTGTCCATGATGCTTGATCCTCAGGATAATTTGTGAGCCACTGCATCAGCCTCACTTATATGATAGTCTTTTATCATATGGATGGCAAGATATATTTCTTGCTGTCAAAACTAATCAGAGCATCTCTGGGAACCAAAGCAACCTTGTTTACTTCCTCAAAGATCACAGTAAATGTCCTCTTGATCTTTTTTTTTAATGAGTTTATTTTATTTTATTTTATTTTATTTTATTTTATTTTATTTTATTTTATTTTATTTTATTTTTGGCTGCACAACAAGGCACTTAAATTAAGGACAGTATGTGTTCATTTCAAATGTTGAGTGAGATACACTAAATGCTTGCCTTTTCAAAGATGAATTCATATCTAAAGCCGGAAATAATAGGCACTTTATTATTAACAATTTAAATCAAAGTTTAATGCCTTTAATACCACAAAGACATAAATCCTACATTATGATAACCCCTAGTAAATTAATAGTAAACTAAACATCAGCTTCTGAAACATCTATTCTAAAAGGTATAATACAGATGAGAATATTTAAATACAGAGATTATTGATATGTGCACAGGCTCTGGTATAGTAAAGGGACAGGGGTTGTTTAATTTTAATGTCCCCAGAGATTGACTTTGCTCATAACATTTATAAAATATTGAAAGACAAGAAATGGTACAGATGTGAATTCCGAAGTTGGTTTTCTCAGTTGCCCTTGAAAGCAGCTGCCATAAATCTTGGATGAAGCCAAATAAGCCTGAGGATTTTGATCTTCAATGCATTCTTTTCTATCCTTCAAAAGGTAAATGATCCTGATGGAATTAGAGCTCAGCAGAATGGCTTTCTTCTGTGATCTGCATACCCAACACTGCATGCTGTCATCATTAACACCATGGAGCCCGTTCCCTCTTGTGGCTGTGCACGAGCACTCGGGCATGAACGGAGTGTTGAGCAAGAGAGGCATGTGCGCATGGGGCTCCCAGGCTTTCCGGCCCCTCCCTCTCCCCCTCGCTTTTACTTCCCCCTTCTGTGTCGGCTCAGCAAAAAACCATCCTGTGAACTGAATGAATGAGAATCAAATACAAACCTGTGCCACCAAGTCCTAGGTTGGCATTTTTAAAAGTGTCAGCGAAGGATGTTTTTTTTTTCAGTCAGACTGAAAAGTGTGCCACAAGAACCCGTGGGAATTAAAGCAGCCCAAGGTTTCTCTTAAAGAAAATACCAAGGCCCTTCCACTACAACGTGGAAAGAGGAGTCATTGCCACTCCTATGGTAGAATACTGTGTCACTTTCTGGAGTCCCACTTAGTCATACATAAGACATGGCATCCTGTCATTAGAGACTGCAATGAATGTGTCTATGTGGGTTTGCAGCTCTACTCAGACCGCAAGGCAAACCTGGTTAAAACAACCACAGAGAGAACCATCTATCTTCATAAATTCAGTTGCAAAGAGAAATTCATCACGTTTACTGTCTTTAAGAAAGGAACGAGGCTTGTAATAAAATGTTCTCTGGTCCAGATTCTCTGTATTTATAAGATCCCTTTCTTTCTGCCTTTCACAGAGCATGGCACATTCTAAACCACTGGCTGTACCTTCATTTGCATAACATAATAAATAAGTTATGTGTCTCAAAATGAAGAACGTGCCTGGAGAGGGTGAGAGAGGGGTGTCCCTTCCACGATAAGTAACATCCTTGAAGAGGAAGAAACTGCCGAGCTGAGCATTTTGAACAAAAATATGCAGTAGAGACAAGGACCTTTGTGATGAAAATATGTCCAAGCCTTCTATCTTCTTTCCATCCAGAACTGCAGACAGTTATTGTGGGAATGTGTTCACTCTTTTGACACACATTTATAGAGTATTAATATGTGCTGAGCAATACAAAAATATAAAATATGTGTGCAAACATAATGAAATGTCTCAGAGTCAATTTTCTTTGTCTTACTTTTAAATATATATTTTTGCCATCAGGCGCACATATACAAACAAATATTCTCACAATATGAAATAGATGCCTTTCATTAAAGAAATGGTCCAAAATGAGCTTCCAGGCATCTGGTCTGGTGCTTCTACCCCATCCCAAAGACAAAAAAAAAAAAGAAAAAGAAAGAAAGAAAATAGAAAAACAAAGTGGTGACTAATAATGCAGGCTAAAGCCAGGGAAGCTCATGGGCTAGAAGAATGTTCTTCTATGCATGCCTATGCGAGTATTCGTGACCTGCCTGTTGAACAGTAGGTAGATCTCCCGTGCTTAGCTATGTCCTTTAAATTACATAATTTCATCACTCACACTAGCACGCTAGAAAATTCATATTATCTTAACTTTATTATGTGGCTTCAAATGATCTTTTAGGGTTTCCTTGTTTTTTTGGGATTTGATATTTGGTTTTGGTTTCATATTACAAATGTAGATTAAAAACAAAAACAAGAAAACCAACATTCTAGTAATTTAGACTCCTGCAAGAGCCTAGGTGTATAGCTGCCTGAGTTGATTTTTGTTTTGTTTTGTTTGTTTTTCTTGGAGTTTTTGTTTGTTTTGTTGTTTTGTTTTGTTTTGCAACCTAGAACCTTGCACTAGCTCACATCCTTGGCAAAGGTTTGAACCTGTGACAGTTCTCATTTCTTGCTTCACATTGTAGGTGCTAGTCCTCATAGCGTGAGGATTAAACACAAGAGAGATAAAGCATGTGGGACACTTGAGGAGAAATGCCTAGTACACGGTAAGCACAAACTAAGGAATAAAACTATAATTCTGTGTGAGCAACTTAAAATTCAACCTCAACAGAAAACTGTTAAGCTACAGTTGATTTACAGACATTTAGGAAATTGCACCAGAAAGGTCACCTTTGTGGAGATCTTCCCAAGTCCTTGGATGGACTAATAAGTGGGACAACCATCATACTCTACCAAACCAGAATATTTTCATTATTTTTAGACATTTCTGTAAATGTACATAATGCATTTTTATCATATTCGCCCCATTACCCTCTCTTGCTGCCTTCCTCCTGCCAACCAGCTTCTCATTCCACTTTCTTGTATATCTTTCCCACAGAGAATTTCATTAGGGTTTGAATCTGGAAAGAGTGAGGAGCTACTAGTCACCTAGTAGATATGCATGGGACTGGATGTCTCAGCAGTCCCAGTCTGCTGTTGAAGCATTCCTAAAAATTTGCTGGTCCTCAGTCTATAATGGAAAACCCAAGAAGTTGAGTTCTGATGACAGTGAAAAGAGGACAAGCAGCAGCAGCTGCTACTCAGTTCATCTACTATGAACTCGCAAACCGTGCAGATGAATTCACCAATAAGACACAGAGTCAAAGAGGCAAATGGTGTATATCTGGACCATTGCCAGAAGGTGACACCCACACTTGGTATGAGTTTCCCTTCTTCAATAACCTCACAGGTGTGCCCAGAGACATTTTGCTTAAGTGGTTCCAAATGCAGTCAAGTTGACAAGCAAGTTTAACCAGCATAGAGAGTAAAAATATTTGCCGTTTAATTAAACCTCAATAGCAAGAAAAAGCTAGAAATTGGATAGGGGCTTTCCTTGGAAATTAGTCAATGTAGCTATAACATCTATAGGGCCATCTGGATAATAAGACAACGAGCTTAACTCATAATCTGACTCGTGTGTGTGTGTGTGTGTGTGTGTGTGTGTGTGTGTGTGTGTGTGTGTTTCTCTCTGTGTCTCTCTGTGTCTCTCTCTCTTTCTTAAAGAGGTTCTCACCATATAGCCCAGGATGCTTTCAACTTCATACTCTTCCTGGCTCCAAGTATTAGAACTATGTTAGGATGTCACCAGGCCTGGTTAAACTGACTTAAACAAACCTATTCCAAAGGAAGTGACTTGTGAGGAAACCTACTGTCCTGCCCTTCCACATTGTCTCTTCTACATTTGTAGCAATGACCTAGATAAAGATATAGGCAGCATATTAAATAAGTTTAATGGTGCCACAGACTGGGAAAGAATCGCTAATAAAGGAAATGTCAAAACGAAAGTTTAAAAAAAATCTTTAAACTGGAACGTTAAAGCAAAGCCCAGGAACTTTAGAGAAATAAATAGGAACTCCTACTTTCAGATTCAAAATAATTAATTGCTGAGATGCAGAAAGGTTTGCAATATTTTGTATGGATTACAAAAACTGCCTATGGGTTATAGGTGACCACAGGCATAATATGGACTGTCAAAAGGCTGTTGTGTCAGAGAATGGATTTGCACTGAGCAGCTGTATATGCCCCAATAAACTTGTAAAAAAAAAAAAAAAAAAGAAAAGAAAAGTCAGCAGTTTTTTAAATTCTGTTGTGAAAGAATACAAGTCAAAAACACAGTTTAGTTGGCTGTAGATGGGTTTCTGTCATTAGGAGACCATACCTATAGACTTCCAGGATGCTTTCTGTGGATTTTAACATCTCTTTTAAGCTTTATCTTACAGTTCAGTACACAAAATATAAAGATCTATCAACATCAGCTGAACTTTAGGAGATCATGAAGACCTACCCATCACATAGCATCTTTTCTCTTTATTTTAGAGATATTCCCTTCTTCTAGACATCCCATCACTCCCTCTGAGCTCCCCCCAAAAAATTTGCATTTTTGCCGTAGCTATCAGGTTCTTTCTAGTGCCAAAGATGACACTCCAAAAGGCAGAACCTAGTTTCTGAGAGTGCTTAATGGTTTGAAAAGTAAGAGCTT
Organism: Rhabdomys pumilio; assembly: GCA_030674055.1. NCBI lineage: Eukaryota > Metazoa > Chordata > Mammalia > Rodentia > Muridae > Rhabdomys > Rhabdomys pumilio. Next base: position 52,669,071 of record JANHMN010000004.1, on the reverse strand, counting down.
GGGTAAACAAATAAATAGATGGATAAAATAAATCTATACTTCTCTGTTTTCCTTAGGGGATATTTTTGCCATCAATTAAAAAAATCTCTTAGAAAGAAATGTAAAAAGAAAGAAAGAAAAAAGAAAGAAAGAAAGAAAGAAAGAAAGAAAGAAAGAAAGGGAAAAAGAAGGAAAGAAATGTTCAGAGACTTAAGCTGCTTTCTGCTTAAAATGTCCCCTGATCCTGATATAATTCAATCTAAGTATTCTTCCGTGGATTCAAAAGTTCAATTTTCCTAAAAATTGCAAAGTAATGCAACTATTTCCCCTCTATATGGAATCATTTTTGCCAAGTGAAACAAATCCATGGCCACAGGAAAGCTAATGTTTCTGTTGTATTGCTTTTTAGAATTTAAAGCAATGATGATCAAGCGCCAGCTTCCCTTGGAATATCAGAAAAGGGTCACATATACACTTCCCCAGTGAGTTAGTTATTGCAGTTGTAAAACCCAAGCCCTCTGTAGCCTCCACTAACACTGATTTAAAGCCCAATTCTCTGAGCACACAATATAAATCCTTCCAGCCAAATGTCCACTGATCTGGAACTGGAATTCACAAGACAATCATCTTCAAAGAATCTTATCGTGCAACTAATGTAATGCAATAAATTTAAAAAGACCAGCTTGCTTTCTCCTTCTTCTGGCACAGTGGGGAAGGAAAACCACAGGAAAAAAACACAACTAGCAAACTGCAAAATGGAGCTGGATCAGTAACGCATATCCACTTCAAGTTTCTCTAATTTAGATACCTGAAATTCATTTGCTTTTCTGCTGGTTGTTTTACAGGAGTTATAAGAGTACATGTTTGCTAATGCATCCTTCTCTGTGATCCTGTGATGGACATAACAATATTGATACCTAGCTATCCATCATGGCAAAGGTTCTTAGGTTTGATGTTTCGTATCTGTTAAACTTTTTACATGCCTCACAGATGATTAATTCGATTCTAGTTGCTTAATTTTAGCCAAGCCTTGGTGGTACAGTTATTTTCCTACCTGATTTTTCTCATTTTCCCCTTCCTTTTTAAAACATTCTTGGCCAGGACAAAAAGGAAAGTGCTTTAATCCTCACTTATCTTTAACTAAATTGTTCATTGATTGCAGGCAAACAATAAGTCACAAAGCAGACACCCAGATTTGGACAGTAATCTATGGGCACATAGATCATCCTGCAATGGTCCATTAATCATTGCTCTTAAAGACAGAGCAAGATGGATGACATTTTTTCAATTGTGTCTATTGCAACTCAGCAACATTCAAGAATTTTTAATCTCAGCCATTTCTGCACATAAAGATGGCTGTATTTTCATCTAGAATCACATAACAGCTCCACCCTCAAGTCGCATGAACACAACACCTGAAAAGTGGAACTCTTTCTCAACGCAGCAAGGTTGATCTAAACAGTTAAAGAGACTGGCAGGAGTCACGTGCCTTTCCAACACCATTCCAGCCTAAAAATAAAAAGAACTCACGACAAAAATTCAAGGCCTACTGCCTACATGACCTTCTTTGATCTGTTCAGCAGTGCTGCAGTGGGATAGTGAGGACAACTAGGCACGAAGGCAAAATCCCAATGAATTTTCTCTGGACCTGTTAAACATTACAAATAGATTTCCACTGTTGTTGTTTCAAGTATGTTTTATCATGGACGACCCTCATGCTCTTTATTAAGCTGAAGGTGGCTAGTTCAGTATTAAGAACTGCATGCAAAATAGCAGGACACCAGAACCTCCATTATATCTGGAAAGGTGATTTTAGGTAAAGGCCTATACTCTTCCCATCCTCACCCTCGGAGAACAAACCTCTTTGAGACAGAATCTCTGAGTGAGTATTAGCTCCTGCGGCTGTCTAACCAACAGTCCTAATTCTCTTGGTAAGTATAGAGCATCTCCTCCACACAGACAGTTTAGGATCCCCAGCTAACTCCCAGAATTAATGCAAATGAGGCTTTCTTTCTAAACATCAAGCTGTTGGGTATCATGTATATCTAGCATATTAGTAAATGACCAATAAATTCACTTTGTATAAAGAGAGCCCATAATTATGTAGACACAGGCTATTGTAAACAGCCTATTAAAGTTAATGAGATTCTTTATAATAGTCTTTTTTGTTTCAAAATATTTAGCCATTTCTTCTGAATGTCACTTTAGAGTATATCATGTTGTTAAAAGTTAATGATCTCAAACTAGATGGTTTCACCATCCTTCTGGCAGGAATTCAGCTTTTAGGTTAATTTCCACCTCCCGAGATGAGTCAAGAGTCTTGTGAGGTTCTTAATCATATGGCCCACATTTGTATCTCTTACGTCTACCTGAAACAAATCTGGGTCATCCAAACCTGACATTTGCCAACCACTGATTTATTACAACACATACATAGATAGCACATTTTAGTGTCAAGCGTAGGAAGGTCAGAAATACAGCCACACCCAGGCTTTCCAGGTTTCCCAGAATTTCCAGGACTTCTTCGGTGGTTGACAGAAAATAACCTAAGAGATTCTGGCAATCATTGCCGTACAGAAAAATGAGAACAACTGGGAGGAGCTAGAGTTCAAACAGAAGATTCTAGTATTAGTATAAAAGTTAGAGTGATTCTAGAAAGAGAATCCTCACAGGAAAATCAAATGAAATGAGTCATGCAGTATGATTAGTGTAGTGCTTGAGTGATTGTTGACAATGAGGTGAGACTGTGCTTGGGAAATGCAAGGTCTTCATGGACGGTCCAAGAATAAGGACAACTCTTAGTCATGCTCATGGGTCCAGTTGTTACTTCAGTGTCTGGAAGTTAGAAAATACTCACTTAACACTTTTGTTGTGGCAAGCAGCTGTAACCCTAACATTTGGGAAGGCAGGTCAGGTGGATCAGAAATTTAAGAGCTACAATCCTGAGCTGTAACATAGATCCTGTTTGAAAAAAGAAAAATAGAGTCAGTTATTCTATGATTGTTTGTTGAGCTGAATTCACTAGAACTTAAGAAAGAAATGTCACTATTAAGAAAAGGAGAAAGGTCAAAAGATAAATCAAAGAGCTAAATGGCAAAAACCAAAGTGAGCAAAATGAAGGGCAGAGAGGACGGTAGCATCAGCCTGCTGTTGACCGATGTCCCAGATAAAGAGTGCCCAGAAGGTTACGGGTGCATTCCCTCCTGGGTTCTTCAGTTCAAAATCATCCCACACCCACACAAAGCAAGTCAATGTGAAAGCATGGGCCTCTCTGCTTTTCAAAATATAAAAGTGAATATTATTTGAATTCAGCAAATCTTGTAGTTAAACAGAACAAATGTTAAAGAGGAAGGGATAGACATTAGAGATCATCTAAGAAAATCCATCCACTGAGGGAGAAAGAATATCCCAATTTAGCCAACTCCAAAGAACCTGCCTTGTTGTTAAATGTAGCACATTTTTGGTATGCAAATTTGCTTTCTCTTTAGTAAATAGTAAATTATATGAATATATACAAAAATTTTAAAATATTAAAAATTTTAAAATATTAAAAATTTTTAAAAATTTAAAAATTTGCTATGAATTTTTAGTAAATGTTTGATGTGTATAACTATTTTATATACCTATTCTGTTCCTACTGAAGATTTTTCTAATGGAAATGTAAAAAACTGAAAGGTACCTGATTTAGTTCTTTAAAGGAAGTTAGCAGAGAGCATGTTAATGGGCCACAACAGCCTCAATAGGTGCCATTTACCTAGATCGCTAGCAACTTTTAAGTCCAACTGTGTCGCATGCACTGTATACTGCTTAGCCATACCGTGCAGTGTAGATTACCACCTCTTTTTTTTTTTCAAGAGCAGAAACTAGGATTTAGTAAGTGTAATAACTATATAGACAGAACAGTCACATTTAGACTCAAGTCAGGATAACTTGAACCTAACCCTTAGTCGTTACCGTAAATACTGCTAGTATTTGACAACAAAACAGGCTTTGACCCTGCTATATGCTTTTAACTTCTTCACCATTTCCTGAGCTTTGCCTTTAACCATGCCGGGAACCAAAGGCTTTAAAGGGCAATAGATAACAGTCTATGAATTTCCTAAAACTGAAAATATCAATCTGAAGATGTGGCTAGACACAGTTTGCTGGGCTGAGGTAAGTTTACTGTGAAAGCAATTCTTAAATGGAATTGTGATCCAAAAACGCATCAATAACTATTGCATTAGACTGTGCATTCAAAAACAAAGGACATTACCTGGTTATAATCGTACCTCTTAGGAAAATAGTAAGGTTAGATAAGGTACTAAATAGGGATGGATGAAATCTAAATAAATGTAAGGTTACTGCAGTCAGTGGACAGTCTTTAGATCTCTTAATTTTAAAGTACAGGTGAGCCAGGCAATGGTGGTGCACGCCTTTAATCCCAACACTTGGGAGGAAGGGGCAGGTGGATTTCTGAGTTTGAGTCCAGTCTGGTCTACAGAGTGAGTTCCAGGACAGCCAGGGCTAAGCAGAGAAACCCTGTCTCGAACCACCACCACCCCCCCCCAAAAAAAAGTACAGGTGAAGGGGCTGAATGGGCTGGAAAAATAGCTTAGAAGTTAGAAGTGATTGTTGTCCTTCTGTAAGACTTAAACATTGTTCTCATAACCCAACTTGGTTGGCTCACATTCGACTGTAACTTCAGCTCTAGTGGATTTGACACCCTCTTCTGGCCTCCTTGGCTACCCACATACTTGTAGCATACACTCATATAGACACATAAAGACACACAAAATCAAGCTCTCTTGTGTCTCTGTCTCTCTCTCTGTCTCTCTGTCTCTCTCTGTCTCTCTCTCACACACATGGGGGGGGGCAGATATAGGTAAGTATGAATAATAGAAAGCTGGGAAAGGAAAAGAACACTACCAAATATAGTTTTTCTTAGACATATGATTTGAGGAAGATTGTCTTTGTTGATGATTCTTAATTATTACTCCTTTTTGTGTCTGGAGAGTTGGCTCAGTGGATAAGAGCACTTGTGGCTCTTGAAGAGAACTCAGGTTCAATTTTCAGCACCCACGTGACTTCTCAACTAACCATTTGTAGCTGCAGTACCAGAGGATCCAATGCCCTCTAATGAATTTCTTGAGCATCAGACATGCATGTGGTGCACATGCATTAGTGCTGGCAAAACACTCAAACACATAATAAAATAAACGAATCTTTAAAAAAAAAACTTATTACTGGTGTGAGAAAGAAGGAAACAATTCCATTTGCCCATAGCCAGAACCACTCCCATTTATACAAGGAAAAATTTGACCACCTGGCAAAGGTAAAGAGAACATCTTGAATCAGGTCTCAGAACAGGACCTAAAAGAACCTAGATCACAACAGCTGCTCAGCAGAACTCAGACATGTCACATGGATCTGAACAGCATGTCTGGCATAACACAAATCTTGAAAGTAGAAGGCTGTGACTGAGGAAGGCAGGACATTTTTTTAAAGTTCATCTCTTCTCAGCAGATCCTGTTTTCCCAAACGCTGAGTGTGTTCTTCTCTAAACTACCATGAATACTAATCCCAGACTTTTCCCTCATTGAATAGAATATTCTCCACAACATTTTGCTGTCACTTCTCAGCTTGTGATTTCCCTTTGCCGCAATGCCCTCGTTGAATCAACATATACATCAAGTAGTACAAGCACATGGAGACACACATAGACACTATACAGCTAAATGCAAAGTTCATGACTAGGAAATAATATTCTTCTATTGGTCTAACTCATCGGAAGCCTGGTTCCCAATGTACTTTGTCTCTTACTAGCTTTAACACATAACATTTAACTCTGCAGAAAAAAAAATTTCTTTAAGGAAATAAGAAAATTTCTCTGGAGGCATGTGGTCAGTTGTGGTTTGTTTTATCTTTTTTGTTTGTTTGTTTGTTTGTTTTTTAAGGTTGGTGGGTTTTGGAGGTAAGTATAAGCTTTTTGTGCACCTGGCAAAATGTGTTAGTTTTTATTTTTATTTTATTTGGGATCAAGAGGGTTGGATTTACTTTTTTCTTACTGAAGAAAAAAAAAAAAAGAAAAAGATAAAGTGATTTGGCCTTTCCAATCTTAGACCAACCCTGAGGTCCTGAGTTCAACCTTTCTCCAAAAAGAAAAATGTCAGAGCTGAAAAGCACCCAATTTCACCTAATTTTCTGTGCCTTACTCTTCAAGAAGATGGATTGAGATGGCTCCCCTCACTGAATGGACACAACTAACTTGAGAAAATAAGAAATGTAAGCCCATGGTTTAAGTAACTGCACTATATGGTGAGGCAGGTTCTTAGGCACTGTGTGCTATTCTCACTTTATAGCTGACCGGGGCAATTGTGTAATTATGCACAGCACTCTCTCTATTGGCAAGAGCCATTGATCCTTAAGTGTACACTTTCTGGCATCCAATAAACTAGGACGATGAGCGAGCAAGGTTTTCAGCTCCTAGAACAGCAAAGGGCTAATTAGTTGCATCTGCAGATTAATGACTTTCAAGTAGAAAGGGTGAAAGCAAAGGGAGAAGCCACAATCACGGTGACAGAATGCAAATAAAAGTATTTATAAGGGCAGGAGGAAGGGTGGAGGCCAGAAAGGGCCATCGATTGCTTTTACCCTCTACACTGTGACACATTCCAATGAGGGAGGGCATTCTGCCAATCTGGTTGCCTTCAACACAGCTAAGACATAAACAGAATCTATTGATAGATGTAGGCAGGGTCAAGAGGAGAGATGGAAAGAAATTCTCCACAGAAAGAGCAACAGAGAGCAAAAAGCTTTGCCACTGCAGCCAGTCTGCCTTCTCTTTGTCAGAGCAGCTTTAAATTTCAGCCAACTGTCCTGCCCTGTCTCTCACCTTCATCTATAGGAAGGTTGACTCAATCACTTGCTAGGGAACTTCGCAGGCAGTTTATAGAATAACACGCTCACGTTCTCTGTTTATTCTCATTTCCCAGGACAACTTTATGTATAAGGAGTTTGTCATCTTATTTTTAACCCTGTCTCACACATAAAATGAAAATGTTCTACCTTATGCCCTTGATGTATTATATTAGTAAAAGATCTTTCTCACTCATAAAATCAAAAGCAAGGGTTGGAGGTGAGAATCGTGCTAAGGTAGAGATCACTGTTTCCTAGACTTTGGGATGCTGTTAATTAAAAATTTCTTAAATTTACAGACAGAGAGACGTAAGTAACAATTAAAATAAGTAAGTAAATAAGGAAGGGGATGGTGTAGAAAAGACTCAGCAGTTAAGGGGACTTGCTGTTCGTCCACAGGACTCTATTTCTCAATAACTGAGCCAAATGTCTCACAACTGCATGCAACTCCAGCTCCAATACCTAGTACTCACATTTGTATACACACAGAGATAGAGAGAAAGAGAGAGAGAGAGAGAGAGAGAGAGAGAATATTTTAAGCTATAAAATCATTTTAATAAATATTTAAAAATTGTCTTTAATGATATTCAAGAGACTGATACGAAATTTTTCTTACCTCAAACTATTACTGAATGTTTTATTTACCATAACCAAGATTGAACTAGTAACTATGACTAAATGTTTTATTTACCATAACCATGATTGGACTACTTAGTTTTGTTTGTTCGTCCACTTAACACTTCCTACAGTCACCTACAAAGAAGGTATCTCAACTGAAGTGTTTGTTGGCTGGCTGGTTGGTTACTTTTGGTTTTTTGCTACTATCAAATTGACCTGTGGGTACACTCATAGGACATTTTCTTGATGGATGTGGGAGGACCCAGGCTACTGTGCCTATGCAACCCCCAGTCAGAAAACTAAGTGAGCAAAAAACAGAGAAAACAAGTCAGTAAGCAGTTTTCCTCCATGGCTCCTGCCTCCTTTTGTGTTTGAGAGCCAGCCCTGGTATTTCTTGGTGATGGAGTAGGACTTGGAAATATAAACCAAGTAAATGCTCTCCTCCTCACATTGCTTTTGGTCATGGTGTTTATCACAGTAACAGAAAGCAAACTAGGGCAACTGTTGGATAAAATATGTTTTATGGGTAGAACTAGAAAAGAGGAAGACAAATGTTGCATGTTCTTTCTCACCTGGATTTCCTCCCTCCAGGTCTGCAGATGTGAATATAGAACCTGGAGCAACTGAAAGTAAACGGGGACAATGGGATGGGGGATCAATAGAAGAGGGACTAAAAATGCACAAGTGATTTGATAGGCAAATGAAAAAAGTAAGGGAACATCAATTATGGAGGAGAAAATAAATGCAGAAGGAGGGTAGATGGTAAAGTAACAGTAAAGATGTCTGAATAAGTCACAAGGAACCATATTATCGACCTACTTAAAATTGCATATAATTTAACTAAGTTTGTGTATATAAGTACACATACAGTTTAAATGAAAGTTTTCTATCTATGCTGATAATAGTCTTCACAAGAGCCATATAGTCAATAAAAATCTTAACATTAGGCATGACAAGTCCCATTTTGAGTTGTTGGTCAGGGTTATCCAAAGATTCCCAAAATATTACAAGCTATTGCTGTTGCCCTTTATTGTCTCCAAGAGATGGAAGATACCATCCATCTCAATTGGAAGTCTCTATTGATGAAGATATCATGTACTCCAGACACAGCACCCAGAGGACCTACATTGCACCTAATCTGCAAGCCTCCTCCCTGAGAAGTAGCTTTCATGATAGCAGAAAATGCCATGCACACTTCCAAGGAAGGGAAGCAACTGATAGTCCTACACAAATGTTATGGCTATGAACAACAATGACCAGCATTGTATATAACCCTAAGGGTTCAATGCATACCTTGGTGTTAACTAACTACTCTCTAGTTGGACATAAGATCTGCTCACCTGGAGGGAAACCATGCTAGGTACTAGAAACCTAGCAAAATACCCAGGGCTCATGAAGTCATGGAGCTTGGAAGAGAACCCACAATTGTCACCTTACTAAACCAGTATAATTCCTAACCACATTCTAAATATTTACCCTTATATTCACAAATAAAGTCCTTAACCGTCATTAATGAAACTTCTTTGTGCAACAGATGGAGACTGTTACAGAAAAACACGGCTGATGCAAATTCAGAGACCAGAAGAATGTAGTACCTAGTCCCAAATACATACATCTATCACGCAAATCCTGTATCTAAGGCAGAGATCATTGCAGAAGAGGCAGCAGAAATATTATAAGACCCAGAGGAATAGCAAGCTTGCTGTGAGATTGTCTCCTTGAAATATCTGAAATGCTACAGCCATCAAGTCTTAACGACCTACACAAAACCAGAACAAGAATGACACTGATGTACACACTAACATGGAGGAGGGACAGCTCATGGGGCCTGAACCCTAGACAAAAACTATAGGCAACCAAAGAATCCTGGGGGGGGGGAGAGAGAGAGAGAAAGAGAGAGAGAGAGAGAGAGAGAGAGAGAGAGAGATCATTATCATCTTGAAAAAAGAAACCTCCAGTTGATTACCAATACCAAGTGGTTACCCCTGAGATCATATATATAAAGGTAACATAATCAGGTTATATTCATATTCTTAGGAAAGTGTGTGTGTGTGTGTGTGTGTGTGTGTGTGTGTGTGTGTGTACACAAATATATTTGTAACAACAATTAATGAAAAAAAAAGTTTCTCAGAAAATTGGGAATAGTTCTACCTCAAGACCAAGCTAAACCACTCCTGGGCATATACCAAAAGATGTTCCACCATCCCCCAAAGATACTTGCTCAACTATGTTCTTAGCAGCTTTATTCATAATAGCCAGAAACTAGAAACAACCCAGATGTCCCTCAACTGAAGAATGGATAAAGAAAATCTGGTTCATTTACACATTAGAATACTACTCAGCTATTAAAAACAAGAACTTTGTGAAATTTTCAGGCAAATGGAGGAAATTAGACTCCAGACAACCAAATAACCCTATTAAAAAGTGGAGTACAGAGCTAAACAAAGAATTCTCAACTGAGGAAACTCGAATGGCAGAGAAGCACCTTAAGAGCAGATATGGAGACAAAGTGTGGAACAGAAGCTGAAGGAGAGGTCATCTGGAGACCATTCCACCTGGGTATTCATCCCATGTGCAGTCACCAAAGGTAGACATTGATATGGATGTCAGGAAGTGCATGTTGACAGGAGCCTGATATGGCTGTTTCCTTAGAGGTCTCCCAGAGTCTGACATACCCAGAGGCAGATGCTCACAGCTAACCACTGATCTGATCAAGGGTTCCCAATGGAGAAGTTAGAGAGAAGACTGAAGAACCAACCAGAGCTCCCCAGGGTCTAAACCACTAGCCTGGGAGCACACAGGGAGCACTATGACTCCAGCTGTATATGTAAGGGAGGATGGTCTTATTGGGCATAGGTGGGAGAGGAGATCCTTTGTCCCATGAAGGCTGGACACCAAGCGGGGGAGAATTCAAGGGTGGGGAGGTGGCAGTAGGGGGGTAGGTAGGCTACACAGAAGCAGGAGGAGGGGGGGTGGGATAGTGGGGGCTCCTGGGGGGGAATGAGGTAAGGGAATAAAATCTGAAATGTAAATATAATATCCAAAAAGAGGGAAAAAATAAAATTAAAACATTTTGTGAAGAAATTTTTAAAGAAATGATATTTTAAATCTATACAAAGGGTAAAACTTCAAATATATTTAGCTTGATTGAAAGTATATTTTTTTTCTTATTATAGCTCTCATTTTCTCATATAGTGTTAAGATTTTCTGACCAGAGTATAAAATCCAGTGGAGTTGAGCTCATAAGGAAGGATCCAGGGCATGATCTCTGAGGATAAAAGTCCCAGTCGTTGGGCCAGCTTTTCTAGCAAACTTCACACATAAGCAAGGTTACAGCTTGCCTGTAAATTCTCATTGCAATCTTTACTTTTCTTGCATTGCACTTATCACAACTGTTATAAACATATTTTTGTTTGCTGTCTGCTCCCTTCTTTGTTCACAATCTGTCTCCAAGATCTAATATAGCACTATCCATAATAGGCTCGCTGAGTTGTTTTTTTTTAAAACTAGATGAAATTAAAATCACATTCTAGTTTCTACTCTGTCACTCACAAGCCAGATAACCTTTGTTAAATCATTTAATCAAGCTGTTTCATGTCTTGTAAAGCTTGTTTGGGGGACTAAATCAGATGATGCATGTAAATGAGCTGTGGCAATTGTAAAATTTTCTGTAGCTGTAATCTCCCCTCAATACACACACACACACACACACACACACACACACATACACACACACACACACACAGTGGATAAGCGAGGGACATGGTTATCTTGTTAAATTGTCAATTAAATCTCTCATTCTAGCTAACTATGACTCCCAAAATGACTTGGGATTTCTAGAAAACAGTGAAAGGATCTCAGGACTGAGTATAAGCAGTATGGTGTCTAGTTTCTTCTCTTCTACCAAGGAGCTATAACATCCATTGTGAGTTTGTTTCTTAACAAAGACAGAAAAGAAAGGAAGAGATGGGTGAGAGAGGGAGAGAGAGGGAAGAAAGGAAGAAGAGAGAGAGAGAGGGAAGAAGTGAGAGAGGAAAGGAGGGAAGAGGGGGGGAGGGAGGGGGGGGGGGGGAGGGGGAGGGAAGGGGGAATGTAGATCAGTCTCAAAATGTCAACCATGGAAATGCTTTCCACAGTGTAAAATACATAGGAAACTATGCAGTAAAGACCATACCTTGCCAGTTAATACACATTACTGAGCATTTGTAACTTGCTTTTTATGTAACTTAATTTACTTTGAATTATTATAAATAAGATAACTTAGCTATTTTAAATTAAAGAGATCGCTATTGCACTTTCACACTGTATTTGACTTTCAGGTTTAGTACCTGGAGCCATCTGCTAGGTCACTTTGCTTTGCTCTGTAACATCTCTTGCAGCATTAGTATGTCTCATAAAGACTTTTATTGTTTTCAAAACTGACATTATATATGAGAACATAAATTGAAGGCATAGGGATGTGGTTAACGATAGAGCATTTACCCAACACATACAAAGCCTTAGGGTCAATCTGCAATGCTGCAAGACTGAACAGAAAGTTGAAATTCCTCAAATTTCGTGAATGTTTATTGAATGCTATAAAAGAAATTGCACTTAACTCCACTAAAAGAGAAATCAGGGGGCAGGAGAGGCTGCTAAAGGATAAGGTAACAAATGAAAAAGAGATGAAGGATGTTCAGAGGGAGGTTGGTTAATATGGTTTACAAAGCTGGGTTCCAGAGCCCATAAACTTCATGATTGTTCATCTTCACAGTCCAAATCCAACAGTGGCTAACCAATTGTATTTTTGATTCAGTAGGCCAGCGGTCTGTGTCCAGGTTTTAGTCATCTTTCTAGCATTGTGATTTGCTTTTTTACATTATGAAGAAATGTGAATGTCTTATATTCCCTATTAAATTTTATTAATATGTGTTGGTTCTACAGATTGTTATAATTTGGTTAATACTTCAATACATACACACATGATTCACTGATTAAATTCAACCTCCTTTCACCAGCCCTCCTTCCTGTGACACACCCTTCCCAACCTCTATTTTATCACTAGTCTACATTTAGCTCAAATTCTTTAGCATTTTTGTATGAAAAAAAAAACTGCTCAAAACATGTCTTTCTATGTCTGACTTACTTACCTTAACATGCTACTCTCTATGGTTTCATCCATTTTTGCCACAAAACACAGGATTTCAATCTTCCTTGTAGTTGAATAATATTTCATTGTATGTATACCTTTATCCATTCACCTGTTGATGGACATCTAAACAAATGCTAAATCTTAGCTATTGTGACTAGTGCATCAATAAACATGCAGAAATGTGTATAAATGTGTAACTCTTCAGTACGAAGATTTTGCTTCCTTTAGCTGTCTACCAGAAAATGTGATAACTGAATTATATAATAGAACTATTTAATGATTGATTCAAACCAACAACGTCCAAAATTAAGGCTAGAAACAGATGTGAGTTTAATCAAATTTTCAATCTGTGACATTTTCTCTTCTCCAAATGAAATTATGAGTTGATTGTTTTGTAATACTCTACCCTAACTTCAGTCTTTTCCATGCTATACAAATATTTCTATGCATATTACTAAGCTTCATCTTTCTGAAGTGTTTGTCCACCATGATAACATCAAGTTTATGAGTCCTACCAGAATTATCACATGTTATTGGGAAAATTGGGGTCCCTTTTGGGGACTTTTTAGTCTCATCAATAAAAGAACTTAAGAATGCACTCAGAAGAAACCCCAAAGGCAATATTATTAGAGGTTAAAAAGAAAACCCCAGTGGAGCAAGTTGTAAATGTTGACCATTGGCTGGAAGAAAAGAATGAAAAAGAGAGAGAAAGCAATGTCACTCGTATTGAGCCAGGCTAGAAGTTCTACATATGGCAGACAAGCGGCCACTGTATAGAGTGGAGGTTTAGATATACTAAGACCCAATGTGTTAGGAAAGCATGCTTTTAAAGAGATGAAGAAAGGGGAACATTATGCTTTTCTGAGTATTATAAAGCAGAATGACTACAGCTCTGAAAGTGACCGCACTAGGTTATGGGAATTCTGGGAATGAGGGATAGATTATCTTCTGAAAGGGGTAATTATTCTTCCTACCTCATGAGCATGGCTTAAGATGGATCTACCTTCCTGAGGGATTATTTCTTAGGTGAGTGACTTACCAAACTAGATTGACTCTTTTACGTTGTGGATAGCTTGGAATCTTAAGTCAGAGATGTAGCTTTCTGTAATGTCCCTCCACAGAGCCCTAATCACGGCCACTGTAACAGTAATATACTTACTGCTCCAAGTGTTATTCCAGTGTTTTTATTACTGTCACTTACATATCCAGTTGCTCTTGGTCTCAGAGTTCTCTATAAACTCCAGAGCCCTTATTTCTTATGGCACATTCTCAACTGTAAGTTAAATACTGCCCATATCTCCCTTTCATTGCATTTAATCACATGGCATATTTACAAGATGAGTCCCGATAAAGAAGGCTTGTTAAATTTAATGGATCACTTTTTATATTTGGGTGAAGGGCCTTAAACTCTTATAAATTAGGGCTTGGATTTATAACCCATGACAAATGTGATGGCAAATACTGATTCCCTAGTAAATTCCTTCAATACTCTAACCCCCCCCCCATGATGGATGGACAGTACTACCATCTGTTATTGTTTAGAGAAATGACACTGGTATTGTTTGATACCTGGACAATACACTTAAACCCACTACAGTTCTCATAGAGTCAAGACATGCATTTCCATTTTTAAACATCTACTTCAAAAAATTACATATGTGCACACATGTGCTGAGAATTTAAACACACATCATACCCCAAATAAAACAGAACAAACTGGCAGAGATTTGGAGTTCCCCACACCAGTGTTCAAATCACTGCAAGCGTGTGTGTGTGTGTGTGTGTGTGTGTGTGTGTGTGTGTGTGTGTTGTTGTTGTTGTTGTTGTTGTTGTTTATTTATTTGTTTTCCCAAAAATTACAGCTCTGTGGTAATTTCCCTCTTCAAGAAAAACCATAGAGATCAGTCAACTTCAGCCTTAGCATCCTTAATCCTGCTGGTAGACTTTTATTATTTTCTTCTACCAGTGAGTTATTGCTTAACAAGTGTTTAAATACTATACATTGTGAAGTTTGAATAAGGAAATTATTTACACAGGAATATTCTTTAAAGTATATTACCAATTATATAGTTCCCTGAACACTTAATCATGCAGCCAAGTGGAAAACCCTTCAGGAAGTCTGTCCTCTACCATTTTCCCATAATGAAGGGCACCTCAGGAAATACGCGTTTAATCTCCACAACTGCATTTCAAGGACCTAATCTTACTCTGCAGTGCACTCCGCACTTCTTGTCATCCAAACAAAATGCAGGTAAATGATGGAGAAGCTTAGCTTAGACCCTTTAAATATTTACTGGCTAGTCGACTCTTAGTAATACATGCTGTAGTGTTAGACTCAATTTCATCCTCGAGTGGTCTGCAGACAATTTGGACAGGCTTACTGAGAAACGCAGGATCTTTCCCCGCTTCGCCTTTGAGAAACCATTCCCTTATCGTAAGTGAATTAGTTGAAGAACTTTCCTGCTAGTTGGGGTGTATCAACAAATCAGCCAGGCCGGCTGCACTGATGGCTCACTTATCCCAGCTCCGTTTAGCTGGCTGGAGAAAAAAGGCCTGTGGAAGGAGGGTCCGCTCTACCGAGTTCTAGCGGACACTGATCCTAGTAACACACAGAGAGCCTCATTTCCCAAAGTGAAATTGCTATATTTGCCGGACAAAACCAACTTGATTTCTATTTCATTTCTTTTCTACAAGAGGGGTCTGCGCCTGAGTGAAGAACAAGCATGGCTTCTTAACTTCTGAGACTGCCTTTAAAAGCTGAACTGTTCCCAAGGTCACAGCAAGAGACTAAAGCCACTAAGGACAAAAACCTTCCTGCTAACTAGTCGTCATCGTCCTTATTAAAAGGCCCCTGAAAATATGATTCTTATCTATATGCACTTATGAAAATATCAGAAATGTATAATTAAATTTAAAACTGTAACTATATTTCATTTATGTGCATATGTACATATGTATTATATATGAAGAAGGGAACTCAGAGAATCAAAACTAAGAAATGAGGAATTTTACTAAGAATGTTTTGCATTGCTAGAATGCTTACAACAAACGGATGTTGCCACTATCATATTAGTTTTAATAAGGAGGTCATTTTTCCCTATTCGCTTTTCACACATTGTGCATTTGGCATTGGAGCACAACATTATCTACAACTGTAGATAGGCAAGAAGCCAGTCCCCTTCACTGTGGAGATACAGCAGATAGTCCACTGAACCAGCGTCAGAACAGGCTGCAGACATTACTGGAGCCCAGCCGACCCTGCAAGTTTTCTGGCCAAGGAACTAGAATGCTTTTACAGACTCTTCCATCTCCTTCTTCAAAGTATCTTTTCTCAAATGTGGCCCATGCTATACCTAACATTATTATACTTATAACTTTGGGAAAATATTTTAATAATGTTTTGTTGAGAGTTCTTAAAGTACTAGTGAAAATAAATAAGTAAATAAATAAATTTCCTAGTCTTGATTCTGCCTGAAGGCTGCAACACAGGATGCCTCCAGATGTCAGAGAGATGACTCCTTGCTTTCCTGAGGCAAAGGAAGCCAGACCTGTCATAATTACTCTGTTGTGCAGATTGGCACAATATCACAGCTAACACAGCAGAGAACATGAAAGACCAGGTTATAACATCTCTGCCACTGTAAATTGAAATAATAAACTTTGGCAAACACGGAGGATGGCAAATTCAATTTGACAGCGCTCTCAAAGCAGACTAAGAACAACAGAGGGAAGCTGAATAAATAGGATTAGAAGGCATTTTATTTGATTATTACATCATTGGATGAGGCAACTTGTAATGCAATTCCTCCAAATTGTTAATGCGGTATTCACAAAATGGTAGAAATCAAATTATCGTTGTGTTTGACATTCAAAATCACTGATTTCCAGGCTGGAAGGGAATTTTCTAACTTTAGCTCCAAACATTCTCTCTTTAAGCAAACACACAGGTGACAGTCCACTGTGTAAAACACTTAAACCCATGCTTGCTCACTGAAGGGAAGAGGGCTATTGCTGCCCATTTCCAGATTACAAATCCCCTACCACTCAAGCCCTCAGAAAAGGGCCAGGAGAATGAATGAAAATATGCAGCTGTGCGGGAGGGGGGGTAGGGGTGCGGGGGGAACCTCTAGAAAATCCAGGGACCTGGGATATGAGAGGTTCCCAGGACTCAATGGGGATGACCTTAGCCAAGATGCCCAACAATGAGGAGATGGAACCTGAAGAGACCAGTTCTAATAGATAGACAGGGGCCACAGTGGAAGACTGGGGCCACCCACCCATCTTAAAAAATTTTGACCCAGAATTGTTTCTCTTTTAAAAGAAATGCACCGGGGAAAAAATGGAGCAGAGACTAAAGCAAAAGGGCATCCAGTGACTGACCAAATGTGGGATCTATCCCATGGGGTGACACCAAACCCTGACACTATTACTGATGCCATGTTGTGCTTGCAGACAGGAGCCTAGAGTGGCTGTCCTCTGAGAGACTCTATCAGCAGCTGACTGAGACAGATGCAGATACTTACAGCCAACTACTGGACTGAGGTGAAATCCCCTGTGGAAGAGTTAGGGGCAGAATTGAAGAGTCGAAGGGGATGGCAACCCCATAAGAATTACAACGATATCAACTAACTTGAACCCCTCAGAGCTCCCAGAGACTAAGCCACCAACCAAAGAGCATACACAAGCTGGTCATGGTTTCTGGCACATATGTAGCTGAGGACTGCCTTGTCTGGCCTCAGTGGGAAAGAATGTGCCTAATCCTGTAGACACTTGATGCCCCAGGGAAGAGGGATGTGGAGGGTAAGGTGGGGGTGTCGAGGGTGGTGGGGATGGGGAAGTACCTTCTCAAAGGCAAGGGGGAGGAGGTGAAGAACTCTTGGAATGGACACCAGAAAGAGGGGCAATATTTGGAGTGTAAATAAATAAAACAACTAAAAGAAATCTTTAGGAATCTAGAATATCATTAGAAAATGACCTCCATGCTGGGCGGTGGTGGCGCATGCCTTTAATCCCAGCACTTGGGAGGCAGAGGCAGGCAGATTTCTAAGTTCGAGGCCAGCCTGGTCTACAGAGTGAGTTCCAGGACAGCCAGGACTACACAGAGAAACCCTGTCTCGAAAAAAAAAAGAAAAAAAAAGAAAATGACCTCCACCTTCGATTAAAATATAAAGACTTTCCAAACAAATTATAGCATTGCCTATTAATCCCAACACAGAAGAGACTGAGCCATTAGGCTGGCTTGGGCTATATAGTGAGATCTTGTCACAAATAAGCAACAATGTCAACAAAGAGTTTATCTCTCTCTTAAGATTTACTACTAAAAGAGAAATGAAAGAAAGAAGGAGAACAGGGATTATGCTGGGTTACTAACTAGTGACTGTACATTCTCTTCCAATGACCACGACTTCACTAGCACTGATTAGCTAATGAGAGGGTCTTAAGTTCAATGAGAGAGCAGTTGTTTTCCGTCAAGGTATGTGTGCCACGATCAAACTCAAAAAGTTAGAGAGCTATGCTGGTCCTTGATGTGGTTCATAAGCATCATAGCTTAGATAGGACTGTTGAATGCCTCCATCCTTTAGAAGTTTGCATGACACTTTCTGGTACCATGAGAGCTAGTCATCAGAGAGGGGGCACTCATGTCAGTTGCAGGAAATTTTTTGTTAAATACATTGGAAGAAATATGGCCTATATTCTCTAATAAGTCTTCCAATATTCTGTTCATCATCTTACGCTTTAACTGTGTTAAGAGTCCAGAACCAACCACTTCTTTTTAAATAATGAAAAGAAATTAAATAAAGTTTTAAAAGACAGACCAAAGCTGATTAGAAAGAGGACAAAAAGCCTGGAGAAAGATTAAACTATTTCATGCCATTTGACCTGCGTAAGATAATACTGAGGAGGGTTGTGGGGAAGGATTTCCTCAACTGCACAAAATATCCCTGCAGGAGAATGCTTGCTCTCTGCAGTGGTTCTTCAAGAACCTACCATGTGTGGGAACAAGAATGTGGAAAGACACGAGTTCAGTCTGGCCAAGAGCTAGACATATAGTTACATGATTGACACTGCAGTGCCATGGGTGCTGTAATCAAGGCACACATGAACAGTGTGCAGAATAAGAGTGTTAACTTCTAAAGTGATACAGAGGAGCATGAGCAAGCATGAAGGAAGATAGAGATTCCAGAAGAGCAATGGGGGGAAATTCCAGGCAGGGGAAATAGTATGTGCAAAGACAGAAGACAACAGAGCAGCAGTAACTTCAGGGACTTGCAGTGAGTTCAACAAGGCTAGAAACTGTCATCTAACATAAGCATCCAGAAAGGCCAGAGACACGGGCTAATGTTAGATAATGAAGAAATCTGCACATCAACTCATTGGCTGTGCTTACCTCCAGCTAGAAAGAGTATAAAATCAAAATGTATCTGCTGGAATGGGCTTCCTAACAACATCTTTTCCACAAGCAACTAAAGAGTAATTCAGGAGAGAAAATTGTCAATCTACTTTCCAGTTATATATCATATTCATTTTTATACCATGATAGCTGTTTCAATATCATCCCTGCTAACATTTGAGGACCTTGTCCACCAAGAAAGGGAGCCACTGAGAGGTCAGGAAAAGGGTCAGCAGGTAAAGTGCTTTCTATTCGAGCCTGACAACTTTTGTTCAGTCTCCATGGCTCACATAAAAATCCAGAGATGAGGACATGCATCTGCAATCTCAACACTCCTACAAGAGAGCTGGGAGGCAAAGGCAGGAGAATTACCCCCAGAGGCACATGGGTCATCTAGGCTGGTACACAGCTCAGGGGCTGAAATAAGAGAGCCTGGTTCAAACAGTAAAAGACAAGAATCGACCCTTGAAAACTGTCCTTTGACCTTGGCAAGCATACAGTATATGGCAGCCACACTCTTACACACACACACACACACACACACACACACACACACACAAATAAAATATACAGAAAGGGAGCCAGTAGACAGTTTCTATCAAGTAGGGTACACAATCAAATGGCATACTTTTTTATTAAAACCTCTCTCCATGGAAATATTTATTACATAGTTTTTATACCCTGTGGATTGGCTGTTTCTGGCATTGTTTCACCATTTGGCAACTAATTAGGGAAAACTACAAAAGAGTTCTCACTTTGCTTATGAGATTGTTCTGTGATCCACATCAGAGAGCAACTGCCCAGTTAAATTTTCTCCTACCTTTCTGAGGAACCCAACACATGTAAAAGAGCTCACTGGGAGAAGACCCTACTTGAGTGACACTCTACAAAAGGCAGAGGCATTGGTGTTGAAATTCTTTTCACACTAGTGTCCTTGGTAACCCTTAGCAGCAGGAAGTATCTGGAAGTGGCCTCCTATCCCCAAGCTGTCCACATGTTTGCCCTCTGTTGCCCCAGAACCAGCTACAGGGCCATAGTGTGCTGCTGAGTTTCAGAGTTCCACCTGAAGACAACCCAAGAGCTGTCAGGAGGAAGGAAAGCATTTCAAGGTCACTCAGCAAAACTGGAAACTGTGGGGAAGGGTGATCAGAATTCGTTTGGTCACCACCTAAGTCATATCTTTCCAGATACACTGGATTCACCTAAGTTCAGTGCTTTCCAAGTGATACCATAAAAAGTTAAAATCTCAGCATTTTCTTTTTAAAATATTTCCATTTCTTGGTAAATCACCATGTCAACCATGTCTTGAATTTTTTTCTCTTGCCAGGTTTTTCTCATATTTCAATGACCTGTTTATCTACTACTGTGTGAGCATTATTTTTCCTCATCTACAGAAGATATGACTTCCCACCTCTCTCTTTCTCCCTCTCTCCCACCTCCTGTAATGCTCACCTAGTTAGTTAAGTCAAGCAGTTTTTCATGCAAAATCTCTAAGGTTTAAAATTTTTTCTTCTGATTAGAAGTTTAAAAAGAAAGAGGGAGTTGCTGACTTTCAGAAATAGTTCTTTTAAAAGTTTTAAGCATGAGGCCACCAGGTCATCCATTTTGAAGGAATAAGTGTGGACAGCAGTTCTAAACTCCTGGGGTCTAGAAGACTTGTATTCCCTAAGACGATCTCCAGATGTCTCAGGGTCATGGCCACACTATCAAATAAGTTATGTGATCAAAGTGGCCATGTTGGCGGCCTTATGAACATGACCACAATAACCTGATGGAATCATCTTCAGAAAAAGCCCAATTCCTTAAACGTCTTTTCATGATGCTGCTCTTAAAAGTTTAAAGCTGTCTCATTTTCAAACTCTTATTAATTAATTCAACAATTTATTGAATACCAGCTGGGCACTAAGCTCTAAATTATGTACAGAGATAAATTAATGAGTAGAAGATACGGTCATTCCCCAAATGTGGCAGACACTTTCCATCTAGCTTTAATGTTGATACTCCCCAGGGAGATCGCGCAATCCAGATGCACCTCTAGTCCCAGGCCAATTAATTCAAAAGTTCCAGGGATAAAGCCCTGATTTTTCAACAGTCCCAAGTGATCCCAAGGGTAAAAAATAAACACAGTAAACAAATAATTATATAAATAGATGCAAGACATAACATTAATGAAAACAGGATTTCTTACATGTTTAGAAGGCATTTTCATTCATTAATATATATAACCAGACTAAGTGGAAACCGCTTGCTCACGAGTAGCTACAAGGGCAAGCACAGCATGGGATCATCTAAAGAAACACTGGTCATCCTGGCCATGCTTCCTCTCAATGTGTCAGATCTGTGCTAAGTATCTGGGAGTTTCTGGTCATTGCCACCTGCTCCAGTGAGTAAATCTCCTGCCTCTAATCAAATGGGGATATAAACTAAAGGCCATGAGCCAAGGTCCTCACGTGCCTGACCCTCCCAAACTCTAGTGAGTTATCTAAACAGAGCCACTTTATTAAAACGCAGTGCTGAGAGGATGCACGGGAGTAGATAGTTATGAAGTGAAAGTTCTGACTGGCAATAGATGCCCAAGCTAAAAGGATGAGGAGAGCTGATCCACTAGGTCTGTTTGCAGACCTAAAGGGAAAAATAAATTCTGTAAGGCTCTAAGCAAGATTGTCTGGGATTTGCTAAGGGATATATGCAGAATCCTTATATAATGAGCTTCTTTAAATAAACAAACAGCTTCTGGCTTTCCAAAGCTTTTGGGTACTGGAGAGGTTATTAAAAAGCAAGAGGCAGTGACTGAGCCTTGTTGCTGCACCTGTGAGAATCGCTTCACATCAGTGTATGCTCACCTGGCGCACACAGCAGCTCTCAGGGCAATGATTTTGTTCTCATTTCATTTTGTAATTTTAAAAAGTCCTCTGGAATAACTCATTTGATTTACATCACAGTAGGTGGAACTATACCTATGAATCCATTATTTCTTTGTTATAGTTTTGTTTGATCTCCAGTCTTTTCCTGGGTTGTAAACTTTAATCAGATCACTACACTTCCATGTAGTTCTCACAGAGCAGATAATATGGAAATTTAAGGAATGGTAATAATGTGGGCACGTACCTATCTTTAAAGAGAAGACACTCTTTCCAAAGCCCACCTAATCAAAGTTTTAATTATATAATGAGAATATCCTATTTTTAAAAAATATAAGCATACAGGAGTACTGTAAGAAGCGACTGCAGAAGAATTTGCCACTCTTCCCAAGATCCTAAGAGGAAACTAACTAAGGCTGGATTTCATTGCATAAAGGAAGAAAGATACATTTTTAGTAATTATATAAGTTAGGGGGTGTTTTAAACATGGTACAAAATGCACATAGTTTTTTTTTTCTGAAGGCTGCCTACTGAAGCCTGCTTTGTGGATGACTGACACAAGACAGAACCCAGAAGCTCTGAGAGGTTCCAGCTGCTAGTCAAGTTGCATCCCTAACTCAGTTCACATCATAAATGTATAAAGTAAGAAAGAGGGGAAATTAGATGAATCTGTAGTCAGAATTAGTTCCCAAAGCCATGATCTAATTTTCTCCAATAAGGTGAAGCCTTCTTTTCAAGACTTCCAGGAACTGATCAAACCTATATGGTAACATTTGGTGGGATTTCCTTGGATTACCGAAGTGCTATACGTACTGTTAAACATATTAGATAATTCTCCTGCCATTTAATTTAATTTAACTGCTAGATAGGTCATGGACCTTAGGGGAACCTACCTCTATGGTTCTGCTAAATGAACATAACAATAAAGTGACATATAAGTACACGTTGCTGTGGCCATAGGTCAGTGCTTTGCTCAATCTTCATCTGAGAAGCTTCCTCTTGCAGTAGATGGTCATTTGCACAGAGAACCATAACCGAGTGACATGCAAGGAACAAGAAACTTTGGAATACTACACACTAGATGGTATGGATGTCTGTATTCCATCCCCTTCCCCTAAGACTCTGGATCTATACAGAAGAGGTGGTGGAAACCTTCTAAGAGTCAGTGATAGTGAATGACCTTAAGGAAACAACACAGAAAGGTAGGTGCACATATGAACTTACAGAGACTGTGACAGTATGCTCAAGAACTGTGCAAGTTCAAGCCAGACAAAGTTCGAGCAAAGAATGGGAAGTCTAACATAAATTAGACTCCATGGGGTGTTGGGAGGATATGGGATAGTTGAGGAAGGGAAAAGAATATGATACAAATATAGTGTGTGAGATTCTTAAAGAATAAATAAAAACACCATGAAAAAAATGACCCCATAATAATCTCAACACTCAGATTTGCCATCTAAAAATAGCCCAAGCCAATTCTATCTGTTACATTATGTAGTCAGCTAGACCATGAGTCAAAATTACATTTTCCAATGTATAAGCCTACATAATATGATTCACAAATATTTCACTTACCTCGGCAGCTTTCTAATCTTTATGTTATAATAGGATTGCATTCCAAATGATCTCAGGGTTATTTAAAGACATTTGTTGTTTAGACAGGTTTTGCAAAATAGTATGTGGCCAATGTATATAGCTTGTTTTTAAGCTATGGCTAAACCCCAGTTCCACAAAGAACTATAAGGTCAAAGTAGGAAGAAAATGTAATAGAACAAACAATTTTAAAAGGACAACATATGTAAAACTAAAAATGACAAAAGCTAAAATCTATGAATATTATTTATGGTAATTCCTCATTTTCTGACTTGTTCTAGGAAATATTTTAGATGACTTGATTATGTGCATGCAACAGTTTAGATTAGCTTCAAGGAACTTGTGTGCTAGACATTTAATTATCTGTCAATTATTAGAGGTGCTTGAGGAGAGGGCCTTTGGTAGGTAATCAGTAACAGATGAAGAAGTCAAGATGGTAGGACCCAGCATTCTATTAAGGATATTTTATAAAGTTTTAGGTTATCCTACAATGTCATGGCTTTACTGGTCCTACTGACTTTAAAAGAGGAGAAAGAGAAATTGGAAGTGATGACATTGTTCTCTCTCTCTCTCTCTCTCTCTCTGTGTGTGTGTGTGTGTGTGTGTGTGTGTGTGTGTGTGCACGCGCGCACACGCGCAATTCCCTGTACTGCTTTGGACCTTCAAGAGTGAGGAGGTTCTCGACAAACATGGCCCCTTAACCTTGACCTTGAACTGTCCAGGCTGCAGAAATCTAAGAACTAACATTACTTTCGTTATAAATCACTACCATTGTAATCTTCAGGTACAGCATCAAAGGAACCTCCCACCTGAACTTAAACCTAATACTTTTCTCCATTTTTTACCACAACCTGCCCCAAAATATATTAAAGCTCCTAGAATCAATTTCTTTCTAAGGCTTAAGAAGCTCATCAATAATCTAAGCAAACATAGGCCCTGAAAAAGTCCTGGGATGAGGTGTGGTTAGTTTAGTTTGTAATGCCTGGGGAAAACAAAGACACATTAGCCTTTCCCATTTCCCAGGGACCCTAATGTTTGGATTACAGAATATAGAATAAACAAAATAAGACATATTTCATGGACTCAGTAACACACCACCACATTGAAGATTCCCATTAAGGCTTTTATGAGTTCAGTCCCTAGCTTTAAAAAAAAGTTCATTAAGGCAGTTTTTATTTTCATTTTTTAATTTATTTTTTATTGGATATTTATTTACAATACAGATGTCATCCCCTTTCCCCATTTCTCCTCCCTAGAACTCCCTATACTATACCCCCTCTTTCTTTATGCTTTTATACCATTTTGATTACATGCATGTAATAAGTTCAGTTCTAGGTTGAGGGTCTAGCAATACAATAGATGCAAATAGTCAAGGAACAAGCAAGACAATAAACACAAATAGTCAAAAAAAAAGCAAGGCATTAAACCCAGTTACATGAACACTCCTGTGATCACTGTTCCTAAAGACTTATAAAGATGACCAAAGTATTTGAGCCTACTTCCCTATCCTAGCCCAAGGTCGTTTTTATTTCTGCACCCTACTTCCTTGTTCTAGTCTAAAATTTAGAATCCTGTCTGAAATTACTTCATTGTTCTGGCGTAATATTTAGATTTCTGCCTGAGATTACTTCTTTGTCCTAGTCTAATGTCAGATTCCTGCTTGAAGCCTACGTCCTTGTCCTTGGCCAATGTCATATTCCTGTCAAGCAGCCCCTTTCCTTATCCTTGGCCCATGTCAGCTTCTTACCGAGTAGCCCCAAAGGCTCTCCACATCTCCCCCTTTTTTATTTTGTTAACAAGACTGAGCCTGTCTTAGGTCATTCTGACAAGAATGCCTTTCTTGCCCATCATGGAATGTGCATTATCAAAAGCAATGCATTTCTGTCTTAGGATGGTAAGGCTCTGTGCAGAATCTTACCTGTTCTTGGTTTGCCAGCCTGTTAATTTAATAACTCTGTCTGGGGGTCCATTTTCAGGTTTAAGCCATGTACTTTGGCTGCCAACATGTTGATGCTGTTAAAGATAAGCTTTAACATGATGGGCAGGAATAAAAGTATTACCAGGACAAGAAGGGCTAGCCTGATCAAGCTATATATGCCACTCCTGAGGTTTGTCCAAAATGGAAATACTGACCTCAGGCCATGGATAATTTTAGCTGCATTATCTGCAGCACCAAAGGTCAACAGAGTATCATTCATTAAATTCATAATCATATTATGCAAAGTTAACACACCCAGAGAGGTGCTAGGATTATGCCAAATATCTTACAGGTGTCTTTAAACTTCAGATAATTTGAATGGGTTATAGAGCATCATTCATTGTTCCTGATACCTACATAAATACTCTTGTATACTCAATACATTGGTAACATTTTTTTTGCTAGATGGTTAACAAAAACAGTTGTCTTAACTCCTTGTGTTAATGCTATTGCAGAAGCAGTGGTGCTAGCAATTAATAAAATTCAAGCTGTTATACCAGCAATAATCAAGACTGCTAACCTCTTGCTTCCGCTTAAAGCCTAGCTCATTTCTTCCAGCACTTTCAAGCTTTTTTCAGATTATCAAGGTTTTCTAATACTCAGGGCAGTGAGACAAAAGCTGGTTGATAGACCCCCATAGCAGACATGCCAAGTTGCAACACACTAACATAATTGGAAATTATAGAGTCAATGCAACTTACAATAAATGCTGTAGAAGAGACAAAGCCAATTTTAGCTTGACAATTAAAAGAGCCTTAAAACATGTACTAATCCTTGTTTGAAATTCAGATCCTGTCCCAACATAATCTCTTGCTATTCTAACATCATAGCAAGCTACAGCTAACTTCCAAATATGTTCCTGACAAAGTCCAGATCCAGTCTCCCAAAAGTAGACTGTTATTTCCCATATTAGATTGATTTCTAGATTAGTACATGATTGAGTCCTAATAGCTGGGCACCTTTAAGAAGAATACAAGAGACATAGTTTCTCTTTTCAATTCTCTATCCCACAAGGTCTAAAAACTTGAGGCAATAAATTGTTGTCAAAAAGTCTCGACTGCTCAACTACAATTGCCAGACACATTATCTGGTTTTTTTTTTTAAGTGTGGATATTTTATTTATTTGCCTTTCAATGTTATCTTCTCTCCCATTTCCCCCCAAAACCCCTTACACCATCCCCCCTCCTCCTATTATTATGAGGGTGTGTTCCCACCCTCCTTCCATTCCCGCCTCCCTTCTTTTGAATTCCCCAACACTAGGGAATCCAAACTTTCAGGCACCAAGGCCATCCACTTCCACTGATACCTGACAAGGCCACCCTCAACTACCTATACAGGTAGAGCCATGAGTCCCTCCCTTTGTGTTCTTGGGCTGGAGATTTTAGAGTGGCTACTCCAGCTTGTTTCTTAGGACCATTTGCTTGAAAAATTGTTTTCTGGCCTTTTACTCTAAGGTAGAGTCTGTCTTTCTTACTGAGGTGGGTTTCCTGTATGCAGCAAAATGCTGGGTTCTGTTTTTGTATCCAGTCCATTAGCCTGTCTTTTAATTGGAGAATTGAGTCCATTGACATTAAGAGATATTAAGGAACAGTGATTGTTGCTTCCTGTTATTTTTGTTATTAGAGGTGGAATTATCTTTGTGTGGCTATCTTCTTTTAGATTTGTTGGAAAATGATCATTTTCTTGCTTTTTCTAGGGTATAATTTCCCTCCTTGTATTGGAGCTTTCCCACTATTATCCTTTGTAGTGCTGGGTTTGTAAAAAGATATTGTGTAAATTTGGTTTTGTCATGGAATATCTTGGTTTCTCCATCTATGGTAATTGAGAGTTTTGCTGGGTATAGTAACCTGGGCTGGCATTTGTGTTCTCTTAGGATCTGTATGGCATCTGTCCAGCATCTTCTCTCTTTTATAGTCTCTGGTGAGAAGTCTGGTGTAACTCTGATAGATCTGCCTTTATATGTTACTTGACCTTGTTCCCTTACTGTATTTAATATTCTTTCTTTGTTTTGTGCATTTGGTGTTCTGATTATTATGTGACAGGAAGTATTTCTTTTCTGGTCTAGTCTATTTGGCATTCTATAGGCTTCTTGTATGTTTATGGCATTTCGTTTTTTAGGTTAGGGAAGTTTCCTTCTATAATTTTGTTGAAGATATTTATTGGCCCTTTAAGTTGGGAATCTTCACTCTCATCTATACCTATTATCCTTAGGTTTGTGTGTCCTGGATTTCCTGGATGTTTTGTGTTAAGAACTTTTTGCATGTTGCATTTTCTTTGACACTTGTGTCAATATTTTCTATGGTATCTTCTGTACCTGAGATTCTTCTATCTCTTGCATTCTGTTGTTGATGCTTGCAGCTATGACTTCTGATTTCTTTCTTAGGTTTTCTATCTCCAGGGTAGTCTCTCTTTATGGTTTCTTTATTGTTCCTACTTCCATTTTTATGTCCTGGATGGTTGTGTTCAATTTCTTCACCTGTTTCGTTGTGTTTTTTGTAATTCTTTAAGGGATTTTTGTGTTTCCTCTTTAAGGGCTTCTACCTGTTTACCTGTGTTCTCCTCAAATTCTTTGAGAGTGTTATTTATGTCCTTCTTAAAGTCCTCTATCATCATTATTAGAAGTGATTTTAAATCTGAATCTTGCTTTCCTGGTGATATGGTGAATTCAGGACTTTCTATTGTGGGAAAGCTAGGTTCTAATGATGCCAAGTACCCTGGGTTGCTGATGCTTATGTTCTTGCACTTGCCTTTTGCCGTCTGGATCTCCTTAGTGCTACCTGCCCTATCTCTGACTGGAGTCTGTCTTTCCTATTATCTTGGTTGTATCAGAACTATGTGGGGTGGGTCTTACTACTAGGGTTACAGCTGGGGTCCAAGATCTGCTCAGTGCTCAGGCGCAGACAGGAAGGAACCAGTGCTCCAGGCCAGGAATGAATTCCTGGGTCCTAATGGGTCCCAGTTACTCCCTGTTTGGGGTGGGTGCTGTTTTTCCTTACCTAAGATACTGCCCACCTGGGTTAAAGCTCCTGGGAGGCCCACTTCCTCTGAGTTCTGTGAGACTGGGGACACAGCTGCCACCTGGGATCTGCTCAGTCATTTTTTAATTTCTTATGAGCATTATTTTTAGTGTTCCTGTTTGAAGGAGGAGGAGACATGAATATGCCACTGCATGTGTGTAGAAAACAAAGGAAGTAGGTTTCTCTCCTTCCACTTTATGTAGGTTCTGGGGATGTGTTCATCAGGCCTGCTCAGCAAGTGCTTCCTTCCATCCACTAAGACAGTTTTTTGCCCAAACTAAGACAGTTTTAAAAATAAAATTAAGCAGAAAAAAATCGCTGGACATTTATGAAAGTTTAGAGTCAAACATGTCAAGTTTATTTATCTAAAGATATATTTGAAGTCTTGAAACTAAAAGAATTCTAGTCAGCATTTCTCAGGCAGGAGAGAAACGCCTCTCAGAAGTGGTAACCCTCGTCTCCCAGGATCCCTGAGAATGCTCTCTTCCTCCAAGTAAATTCCACTTTATCAAACCCTAGGAGGGTCTTATACAGCAACAGCAACTTCCCTAAAGTGATTTTTCACCAAGACAGTTACTTTAGGCAGAGGCTTTAATGCTGACCCTCAGGAAGAAAAGTCATTGAGTACAGATGGGAAGGCACAAAATCTTTCTTTTTAAAGTAGAGTCAGGGTCTAGATAACTGAATGTATTAAGATAATAATCACCATTTATGGCCAGAGTACTCTGGTCGTTTGAGAAACATTAAGAAAATAATCGTGTTTAGAATTCTGTTTGTGAACACAAAAGTCAACAAAGAAGTCCAAAACCAATACATTGTGTTACCTGACATTGTCCCCACTATGCTGTGGGTCTCCAGACTCTCTGTTCCCATTTCCAGCTTCTTCAGTGTCCTAGGAGACTCACTAACATCATCTGCATCAACAGCCACCTTGCCCTCTGGCTGTTGGGTATTTCTGCCAGTGGGAACCAGAACCAAGAGACTCAGGCAGGAAACAGAGGAATTGTAAGAAACAATAAGCTGAGTAGAGGTGAAACAAGACAGGAAGAACAGAGCAAAATGGAAAGACCAAGTCAGATGAAATAATATAATGCTGATTCCTTAAGGGAGGTAATAATCTAGCTGGTAAAACCAGGAGGCAAGGCTTAGGAAGACCTCTGGCAGACAGAAGTACTGGGTCTGTGTGGCACAAAGGCCAGGACTCTGCATGTGGATGAATTCACATGCCTCCCAAACCCAAAGCTGATTGTAATGGTCCTGTTCACAGAAGGATTTGGCTGGTTGGACTCATTTGCAGTTCAAGATCATTCTTGGCACCTGATAGGTGCTTTAGATCTTGTCTAAGAGGCCTGAGTAGAGACCACAGTTAAGAAGTGTTTCTTCATCTCCAGGTACAAAAAAAGCATGGATAAATGATTTCTGTAAATCTGCCACAATGCTGTATGTACTTCAAGCATTTCATTTTCACACAATCCATTAAGAGATGAAATAGAATAAGTAGGTCATTAAGGTCAGAAGTATCTAAATGTTTCAACATGACTGGAGATATAAATCTATACTGTAGTCCTTGATTTCTTCTATTCATCTAAAAACCTTTATTATTCAAAAGTGCTCACCAGGTTCTGCCTCATGAAGAAAAATATGCTCATGCAAAGGACTATTACATATTCTTACCATATTCTTCCAAACTTGAATGGTAAGCAACTGTGCACCACTACCACCACCCGCTGCCACGGATGTGCATATGGAGTCTCACAAATAAGAACATAAAATAATGACAGGAAGAAAACAAACCAAAAGCTAAAATTACCAGTGGAGCTGATTAGCATATGTATAAGAGACACTTGTACAGATGTGAGTTGCTTTCTTTAGAACCTAAGTTCTCAGAGCAGTGATTCTTAATCATTTTTGGAGTTGTGAAGTCTTATTATTTGTTTGCTTTTTATGATCATCTCCCTTCCAAAAGCATATTTTTAAATGGGAAGAAATAATTTTATTTTTTGAGCATTTGCTCTTATTTTTACCCTCCAAAGAATCACTCTAGAGGTTTGCCTAGTTATCATTAATTAGGAATCCAGCAGCGTTCCCTCTTGACCTTTTTGGTTTGCTTCCTTCCTTGTGTGTTTAAATATCCATTGGCCACAGCAAAAGGTAAATAAAGAGAAGAAAGTGAACTAAGAGTTATTTCTACAAAAGACACTCCAAGTTCATAGAGTTTTCAGTATATACATGCATAGTGCATGTGGGTGCTCAGGTGGGTGCATGTGGGAGATGTGCACACACATGTACACACATTGATGAAGTGACTGGAAAATAACCTCCAAGATCATCCTAAAGAACATCATCTATCACCTTTGTGACAGAGACTCTCATTGCCCTTGAGCTCATCGATTAAATTATATTAACTACTGAAGAAAACCTCCTGTGTCTGCCTCCCAAAGCAGGCTACCACAGTTGACATGTGTTTTAATTTCTTTCATTTATGCATATATAGAAGGGAGCATGTGCATGCTATAGAATATATGTAAAGGCCAAAAGATAATTGATTCAGTTTCACTCCATGATGGGGCCTAGGGTTCAAACTCAGACCAAAATCATGTCATCTGACTACCAAGTGCTTTTACCAGCTCTCTTACCACCATTTCCTGGCTTTTTATGTCAATTCTACGGACTAAACTCAGAACTTTACACTCGAGAGGCAAGTACTTGACTGACTCGGCCATCTCCCCAGCCCTACCCAGTACATTTTGAAGTAGACTAGAAGAGGTTGTGGTACTTGACATGGTTTTCCCACATATATTCTTGGAGACCCTTCTATTTAAAAACAGATCACAATAACCAAATCTCCACAAATTCATGCTCAGTTCCTCACACACCCCACTGAGCTAAGCTAGTTTCATAGGCTTTAACTGAGTGAATTTGAAAGAAAACTGTTACATGCAGAACTTGATTTTGCAATTTACTTTAAGCAAAGGTATAAAATCTTCCTATAAGGTTTACTAGAAGCCCTCTAAGAGGGCCAAAATGTAGAGTAATTCATTCTTCTGGGGCCCCGGGGAAGCTGGTATTCTTACACATGTTTCTTAGAATCCGAATTGGAAGAAACTTTTTCTTTCATATGGCAATAAATAGCCCATAAATATAACTTGAAATTTCAAACTCCACTGGATCACTTTCAATAACTTTCACATTTTCGTTTATCTTCAGGAGGTTTCTCCAAGTGTGAAGCCACCTGGTAGCAACATTATGTGTCTAGCAAAGGAACTTCCTGTATCAAGGAATATCAAGTCCTAGATGGCCTAACAAGCCGAACACCCATCACTGACAGTTTCTATTCATGCCTCCTCCCCCTCTCCACTCCATTTCATCCATCTACCCACCTACCATTTCAGTAACTCTTTCTCTGTGTAGCAGACCAGCCTGCTCCCAAAGAGACAACGTCTGGTTTTACCAGATAGGTAACATCTCAAGTGGAAAGTCTCAAGTCCATTGTGAGCTCTACCCTGGAACTAAGAGAACAAGGATCCTCTCCACATATCAACACCCAGAATGGCATCACTCAACCAAGAAACAAAAATTCATGTGCCTACTCCAAAGCAAAGGCTCTGTTCAGACGCTTCAGCAGAGAAGCTAGAAAGGGTCATTTGATTTGTCTGGTTGTTTGCACAAACTAGCTACCCATTCTGATCCAAATCATGACTGAAATTGCAAATCAACTAAGATCCGTTCTGGCTTTTATCTACAAAATTATTTATGCAACCAACATTTATGCTTCCTCTGAAAGGGATAAAACTGCCTTCAAATCCTTTAAAAATAAAGTTGGTGTTTTAGTCCTAGCAAAATGCAAGAAAAAGCAAGGAGTGATAATGTCACTGCCAGGGGAAAAAATGATTAAATTCCACTTAGAGGAAATGTCATCACTGCATATCATGTACCCATTTGAAGACTACAGCAGCCCTGTTAGGATGATGCTACAAAGACAAAGAGCAAGGGGAAGGGCGGGGCCACAAGTCAGGGAAGGAAGCATAAAGCAATATAATGAAAAGGGAGTAACCTCACAGCTAAATAGTTTACTTTTCAAAGGCAGCACAAGGGCAGAATGCTTCATGAAAAGAGAAAATTAGTTTCCAAAGCGTATGCATTCTACAAAGAGCCAAGTTAATTATTCAAAGCAGAAGCCCATGAATTCCCACAATTTAGTCATTCTATTCTGACACATTCAGGCCCAGTGAGCTGCTTCTTATCACTAAGACTTTGATAATTGGCTTAGACATATCAAATAAACTTTCTGGAGAATTCAGTTGTAAGCAGGTATGACATCCTAATAGGGGTTTTATTAGCCCTTTCTCTGTGCGGTAATGTATTAGCAATCACTGTGACATTTTCTGCTCTGGGGGCTTTTGGCCTTGCTCATTTTTTACACTTGCTAGAAAATAAATTTATTCACGGTAGAGATCTAATCCAACACACTACAGTGTTTACTATGCTTTCTAAAGGGACAGGCTTTGCAGAATTAATGGAAAGTGACATATACATCATAGGAGAAAATGTTCTGTCTCCAGCCGGGCATAGCTGAAGAGTGAGAATTCCTTATGATTCTGGCAACTTGGGAATTATGTCAACAGAAGCTCTCTGTCCCTTTCCCTGGTCATGCTTTTGTTTTTTAATCCATCTAAGAAGAAGGGAGACAAAACAGTCGATACTGTGGATGAATTAAATTTCTCTCCTCAACAGCAATTGTAGATTAAAGCATTTCTCTGAGATGTCCTAAAAAAAAAATTTCATTTACTGTCTTTTCATTTATTTATTGTGGGTGTTCACTTCTGTGTATGTGTGGGCATATGAAGGTCAAAAGACAACTGGTGGGAACCAGTTTACTCCTCCCACCAGATGGGTCCCAGGGATCAAACTCAGGCTGTCAGGCTGGGCAGTAGTTTTGTTGAGCCTTCTCTCCAACCCTAATGTACTCCTATCACAAGAAAAAAAAGTCAACAGATCAACAGAGGAACTGGTAACAAGTCTATGAATTGAATGTGGTTTGATTCCCACATTCCGTATGAGAATAGCTTAAAATCTGTGACTCTATTTTCTGAGTACAGAACTATCATTATAGCTACCCTCAAAACTTAATATATTTCCCCTTTTGGCATGGGCTGTATGACCTGAGCGGGGAGGAAAGGTGTCAATTATATGTCTATGCACATGTGCAGTAGATTTTGCTCAGCCTCACTGCTTTATCAAGGGCAGCATAGAGGAAGGGCATCATCCAGGACCCTGGCTGTGGCACTCCCCTACAAAGGTAGTCTTTCCTGATCCCTACTAATTCAAGAATCACATCAGAAGGAATCATGTACTGCAGCAAGAAGATTTCATTCAGTATCCACAGTGTTTTGCCTATGGGCACCATGCCTGGGTACTATCATGGATTGTCTAGATGAAAAGCCAGAGGACAGGGACAAGTTGGCTCAATCCTCTTGCCAATAATGTCCCACAACCCAGAGACCAACCAAGAAGACCCAAATAAAGCTGCCTTCAGGTTCCAAGAAGGTAATTTTTTTGGCCAACAGAGCTGTTATTAATGTGATGACTGGTGGGAAGAAAATTGAAAAACTTCTCTTAAAGGCTGGCAGTGAGCACCACAAGTACAAAACAAAGAGGAGCAGCAGGCCACATGTCCAATGCATATCCATGAATTCTGGGCAGCATTTTGTTGGATGTGGCAAATACCAGCACATTAGCAGACACCATAACATCAGAAGAGATGTCCCTACTGTGATCAAAGTGGGTCTCACTGCTGCCCATGGACTGAGCAAATACTTGGAACCACTGTTCAAGAAAAAGAAAACTAAAATGGAGGAGCTCAATAAAGTTTGCCTTTGTTTAAAAAAAAAAAAAAAGATGATGGATTAGTGTGTTGGCACTATTAAATTCTTATGTTAAAGCTTCATCCCTAAAATTTCTTATCCTCAGAGAGTTGGGTTCATTTAATACTTGTGGCAGCAAAACTACTGCAGCATAAATCATAACATATATATGTCATAAATATTCTATCATGTATTATACATATATCATCACATTATCCAGTAGAAATAAGAGAGAAATCAAAGTATCATAAATGGCATTTAGTTAAGCTGAAAATGCCTACTCTTACCTTCTTTCTCATAGGCTCTTAGGTTATGTGTGTTCAGGCATCAGTGAAAAAGGAAGGAAGTCATTCATTTTCAGTCACTGAGCTTAGACCCCAAGACCTGAGATAAAATTCTTTGATACACTGAGCAGGAAATGTTTGGTGTAAATAGAAGAGCCCAAGACTAAGACTCAATGGTAGAGCACTTGCCCAGCATGTAAACGGCCTTACATTCAGTCCTCAGTACCACAAAAGAAATCCTTTGCAATACAGAAGCCTAAACAAAGTCACTCAAGTCATAAATCATCTCCTGACTCCCATTTAGTGTTTAAAACATTGAAGTAAACAGTGTTCCTGGCAAAACTCCCCAGACGAGAGGAGGGGTGGTGAATGGTACATGGTCCTGGGTTCTTCCAGGAAGATATGAACTGCCATGTTACCCAGAAGCCACAGAAAAGATGTAGACAGAACAGTTTTAAATATCTAGATGGACTGGTTTTTAGCATAAAATAATTGGAAAGATAATGGACTTCAATATGATATTCTATACATGTATACAATGTACTTCAACCCTGCTCATCCACACTTCATATTATGTTGGATCTCTCCCTTCAGCAGGTTATTTTTTGACATGGAGATCACATATGGGACCCAATATGGTGTAACTGGGACAAGAACATATAGAGGCTGACAGAAGAAGCATATGGTGCTTCTCAGAAGGTCTCAGCATCTAGTCTTTGAAATATAGAAAGCTTTCCTTCTATGAAGTGGCCAATTTTGTGTTTCTCTTGAAACCTAATGCAAACTTCATTTATCACTGACATTTGCTCCCCTCCATGACTTGGATTTTCTCTAATGAACTGTATAATATAACTGAACTATATAATATAAATGAACTAATTATATTATAATATAATATAATTATAATAATGCTTATATTTATAAGCATTTATTTCCCATGGATCTGCTAAAAAGTAAAAAAAAAAAAATTCATAATCACATCCTAGACCAAACAAAATGCAGAATAATCATGTGGTTAAAGTCCTTACTAGAGTGCTACCTCATTATCCACAGATGGTGTCTGTACAGTGGCTAGCATACTCATGGGAGGAAACAGCTGCTCTTACTGACTATTTGGCAAAACTTCATTTTGAGGGATCTGGTAGGGAGTTTTCAGCCTCTGAACATTCCAGAGTCCATGAAAGTACACTTGATTCTCTGAAAAAAGCTTGAAAGTGTTAGGAGAAGTGAGTTAGGCTTTAAGCAGAAGCAAGAGGGGTAGCAGGCTTGATTATTGCTGGTATAACAGCTTTAATTTCATTAAATGCTAGCACCACTGCTTCTGCAATAGCATTGACACAAGGAGTTTAGACAACTATTTTTGTTAACCATCTAGCAAAAAATGTTACTAATGTATTGAGTATACAAAAGGATTTATATAGGTATCTGGAACAACAAATGATGCTCTATAACCTATTCAAATTATCTGAAGGAGGTTCAGGGTTCAAGAGTTAGGAGCCATCCCAAGTGTCATGAAAAATATCATTGGAGTAGTGTTACTTCTAAAATTTACAATGATTGTCATTATAATTAGAAAAAAAATTTAGAGATACCTGTAAGATATTTGGCATAATCCCAACACCTCTCTGTGGGTATGTTAACTTTGCATAGTGAGATTATGAATTGAAAAAATGTTGCTCTGCTGAGCTTTGATGCTGCAGATGATGCAGATAAAATTATCCATGGCCTGATGTCAGTATTTCCATTTTGGTCAAACCTCAGGAATGACATATACAGCTTGATCAGGCTAGCCCTTCTTGTCCTGGGAATACTTTTATTCCAGCCCATTATGTTAAAGCTTGTCTCTAACTACATCAACAAACTGGCAGCCAAAGTACATGACTTGAAACTGATAATGAACCCCCAGACAGAGTTATTAAATTAACATGCTGGCAAGCTAAGGACGGGTAAGATTCTGCACAGAGCTTTACCAACCTAAGACAGAAATGCATTGCCTTTGATAATGCTTATTCCATGACAAGCAAGGAAGGCTTTCTTGTCAGAATGACCTAAGACAGGCTCAGTCTGGTTTATGCAATAAAAAAGAGGAGATATGGAGAGCTTTTGGGGCTGCCTGGCAGGAATCTGACACAGGCCAAGGACAAGGAAATGGACTGCAGGCAGGAATCTGACATTGGGCTGGAACAAAGAAGAAATTTCAGGCAGAAATCTAAATCCTGTGCTAGAACAAAGAAGAAATTCCAGGCAGGAATCTAAATCATAGGCTAGAACAAAAAAAGTATTTATAAGCAGAAATCTAAATCTTAAGCTAGAACAAAGAAATAGGCTTCAGACATGAAAATGACTTTGGACTAGAACAGGGAAGTAGCCTTGGTTATTTTGATCATCCTAATAAGCCCTTAGAAATAGTGATCAGAGGAGTGATCATGGGACTCTGTTTATTGTCATGCATGTTCTTTGACTATCTGGGTTTATTGTCTTCTTTGTTCCTGGACTATTTGCATCTATTGTATTGCTAGTTCCTCAACCTAGAACTGATCTTAATACTTGCATGTAATTTAAACAGTATAAAGGCAAAAAAGGAGGAGGAAGAATAGGATAGGGGATTAATGGGTTGGGGGAATGGGGAAGGGGGATGACATCTGAAATGTAAATAAATAAAATACTGAATTTTAAAAAAGAGAGAGAGTTAGCTCAGTTGATAAAGTGCTTTGAAACCATGAGGATCTAAGCTTAATCCTCAGAACCCAGGTGAGATAAATAAATAAAATGTTGGACATGGTGATGTGTGCTTATGAATACAAACCTTAAGAAAGATCCCTAGAGCTCACTGGTCTCTCTAATTACTGGGTAAAACAGTGAGCACACCTTGTCTCCTGTGCTAAGAGGGTACCATTAACATGGTTAGAGAAATCCATCCCAACCTTTAAAGTTTGGCATGTCACATTTTCTGTTCATTGGTCCTGAGGATCTGCTGCATCTCTGTTCTCATTTTATCGTACTTATATTTGTAAAAAACTTGCAAGTAGAAGCAGCAATATATTAGAAGTGTAAGTCAATCTCATAATTTCCCATGACCTAGATAGAATGTAGCTGCCGAGGTGTAAGAAACAATTCAACTGATCTCCCAAGGATGAAGATGTCACTAATGAGGTTTTACTGTACAGTTTTAATGGCAGTCTTAATAACAGCCATATCCAAGGCAATTCACCCACCATAACATTAATACATTGCAATTAAGACCACAGATTAATTTCCTGCCGTGACTCCACAGAAGGATCAATGCTTGTCAAAGCGGCAATATAAAGTTTAAAGCTAGAGTGGTGTGGAAAACAAGTATTTTTTTTCCTTCAATAAAAATAATTGTAAAATATCTCAACTACAGATAACTTCATTTCCCTCATACTTTATAAAAATAATGTATTAGCATATTATTTCTTCTTTCACCCTCTTGTAACAGTTTCCCCTGGTGTTACCACTCTTACTGAAGTAAAAGACCGTGTCAATCACTTTGAAGATCACTTTACTTAATAATCTTCACACAGCTAACAGACTATCTGGTCACTTGCAGTTTGAATTTGGCAATCCAAATAGACACCTTCAACCAAGAGTGGGGATCCAATTCCTGACATCTTTCATGGAAACTTAACACAATTCTGGAAACACTGGTCATAAATGTGCCTTGCTCTCAGAGTTACGAGAAATTCTCTAGTTGGAGAATTCCCTTCTAAGAGAATAACCCAAACCAGGAAAAAACAAATTAAGGAAAAACTTAGTAGCCAGTGATCCAAACCACAGAACCAAAAATGAAAGTACCTGTGTTTTCTGTAGACTAGCATTCTTCCCCATGATAGGTTTTATTTTAGTCTTCCCAAGCTTCTACAACAAAAGACCATAGACCAGGTGACCTAAACAGAAATGTACTTTCTCCACAGTTCAGAATAATTCAAGTCCGTGGATCAGGAGCCAGCAAGGCTGGGATCTTCAGCCTCTTTGTGGCCTTAAGACAGTTGTCTCCTTCCTCCTCACAGGGCCTTCACTTTGGTATATATGTGGTGATGATTCTAAGCAGTTAGAACTATGGTTAATGCTGTATTTTCGGAAAAAAGTATGAAGCTGAAGTATGGAGAATGGCTTTACAAGGAGGAGATCTAATGCAGGCAGCCTTGTCAAATTCAGTACAGTGAAGTTAGAGGGTGTAATATTTATAGGTTTTTACCATTTAAGATGGTTATGGCAGCCTCTTTCCCTAAATGAAAGAGAAGGAAAATTAGTCGTGACCCTCAAGCCTTCATTGATTAAGAGACTAAGTCATGATCACATAGATAAAAAGCTGCACAATAAGATGTACTATCTGGGACTTCCAAACCCCTTCAATCTCTTTATTTAAAACAAAGAAACTTCTAAGTCAAAAGAAATCATTTCCATGTGATTCCTATTTCTTCTCTAGCTCAGTCTTCATTATTCTGAAATAAATCCTGAAGTTTTTAGAAGACTCCACAGATTTGGGTTTATAAGTAAAAACAGAAAATTGAACTAAACTCCACATCAGCAGAGATATATCAAGAAATATTCTATTATGATTAAGAATATAGGTCCAAACTGAAGTCAATAGAAGGTGAGAAGGCCTCAAGCCTCCCACGATCATGGATTGGCATAATTAATATTGTAAAAATGGCTGTGTTACCTAACTCAACATACGGATTCCATGCACTCTTTGTCCAAATGTCAGTAACACTCTTCATAAAAATAGAAAAAAAATCATAAAATTCAAGTGGAAGCACAAAACAACAGGGTACTGGCACACAAAAACAGACATATAGATCAATGGAATATAATGAGGACCCAGATAAAAATCCATACAGTTGCAGCTTCCTCATTTTTTAAGGCCACAAAAGAATTCATTGAAATAAAGTCAGAATCTACTATCTAGAAAATATGAACAACTTTAGCAAAACAAAACTGCCTAATCAATAAAGAGACTTACAAAATAGTCAGTTCTTGAAAGATGAAATATAAATATCTAATAAATATGTGAAAAATGTTCAGCACCTTTGGCCATCAAGGAAATGCAGCGTATACATACACACACATACACACACACACACAAACACACACACACACACACTACGATCATCTTACCCAGGTCAGAGAGGATAGCCACCATTAGGAAAAACAAAAACTATAAATGTTAGTGATAATTGAGATGCAGAGGGAGTGGAGATTATACTCTGCTAGTAAGAATATAAATAAATTCACCCACTATAAAAATCATCTCAGGGGTTCTTTTGAAAAACTTAAATGATAAAAGAACTACTATATGACTCAGCTATACCACTCCTGGGTACTTACCTGAAGGACTCTATGTTTATTGCACCATTATTCACAATAGACAAGCTATAGGATCAACCTAGGTGTCTA
Source organism: Rhabdomys pumilio (assembly GCA_030674055.1). Classification (NCBI taxonomy): domain Eukaryota; kingdom Metazoa; phylum Chordata; class Mammalia; order Rodentia; family Muridae; genus Rhabdomys; species Rhabdomys pumilio. The sequence continues at coordinate 52,629,037 of JANHMN010000004.1, read as the reverse complement.
ACAGACGAAAGAATAAAGAAAATGTGGTATATATACTAAACGAAATTATGTTCAGCCATAAGAGACACAGAATTTCTGGAGGTCATTGTATTAAGTGAAATAAGTAAGATGAAGGACTCAGACCAAAAACCACACACTTCACATATATATCATATACAAAGGAATGTAGCCAAAGTGCATAATACACTTGTGTGAAAATGTCTCTGTGAAACCCAACATTATGCACAATGAACATGTCAATAAATAACTAAATAACTTCAATAAAATGAAAAGATAAAATGATTGTATCAGAGAAATACATGTAAGTGTCCATAAAGCTTAATAACTTCAATAGTAAACAAAACTAAGTTATAAAGAGTCCCAAATACAGTGATATAATTTACACTAATTTCATAAATAATCAAAACCCACCTAAGCCACAGAATAGGAAGACTTACTGGACTATGTTCTATTCATGTTTAGAGTAAAGAGAACATTCCAGGAAACTATGCATATAAAGTTTTTACTATAAATATTCAATAGATGTAAAACAGTAATTAATGTATATTTCTACTTACCTGTTATGCTGAGCTATATCAAATTGGGAAACATATCCCAGTTGTTTAAGCAACATGAGTTTGTTGAATAGAGTGCATGCCAGCCTTTATAATTTAATGGGGTTCTCAGAGGTGGTAGATGAGTCACCTGTCGCTAAGGAGAAGGCAAGAGCTAACTTTAAACAATAAAATAGAAAATGACACTGCACATTTTTGTAGTTTCACAAAGTCAAGGGAAAAAAAGAACTACATATTCTATCTACTGATTGGTCAGGCTTGTGGATTCAGTCTTTAAAATTATATATATTTGTGCTAATTTATGAAGTAGAAAGAAGGTTTGTTACAAATGAAATTATTTTCCTTGGCAGTTAAGAGTAGGAGACAGATACCAATTCTCAGAAGATAAAATTCCAGAGATAGAAGATAACCCCCGAATAAACTGCTCTATTGCATGATAAAAAAAAAAATATTTTAAGTTCATTGAATTAAGTAGGAGAAGCCAATTTTACTCCAAAAGTTTTCAGTAATTGGAGTTGAGTAATATTTATTGAAGGAATTTGTGCACTGTGTTGAAATTGACAGGAGTGGTGCTTTTTGGCTCAGCAGGATGCTAATATCTGTAATTAAGGAAATGCTTAGAGAGAATCTGCAAAGTGAGTGTTTAGTGTGATAAATCTCCTTGCAAGTAAACTTACTAAGTTTCCGTTATTTGTTTTCAACCACAGACATGTTTAAAAATGTAAGGGTCATGTGATATCACATGCCGGCACAAGCCTTATCATCACCTTTGGCATTACAGCATTACTGATAACTTCTTTACCGCCCACAACACCATCAATATCCTTCCTCCCGGCACCAGCTACCCTCCCAGTTCACCAGTCTTACCATTACAGTTTCCAGTGCTTCTACCACCACAGACACCGACAAGTCTCTAACTGATGATCAACTACCAATATCAGATGCAGACCACCATGATCATTAGTAACACAACGTCTCTTAGGTTTCATCACCAACTCTGTTAACCACACCACGAAGCCCACCAGCCTCTCCTCAGTCACCTCAGACCTCTATTTACATCTAATGCTACTTCTGACTCCCATGTCTTCCTCCTCCTTTAATCCAAATTGTTTAACAGACAAGTGGCAACAGTGCAATTTAGTTCCTTAGTAGTCAATTGATTTGTATTTAAATGCAAATCCACAGTCAATTTCTGCCAGACTGCTCACAATTTGGGATAGAAAAAAAATATGCAAATAAACAAGATACTTTGTTTTCATGCTGTATTTAGCAAATCTCTCCCCTACCATTTTCACATGGATTTTATATTACCATGATTGGTTTTTTTTTTAATTTCACCCATTTTTTTTTTTCTTTATCTTCTTTTTTAAAAATTTTGAGATTATAATATAATTATAACATTTTTCCTTCCTTTTCTGCTTCCAAACCTTCCTATATAAACCCTCCTCTCCTCACCCTCCTTTAAATTCATGGCCTCTTATTCCACTAATTGTTATTGCATGTATATGTATACACACATACACACACACATATATATATTATATATTATATATATATTATATATACACACACATATACACATATACATTATACACACATTCTCTTACACATCATCAGCAGCAACTCTATTTGTACAGGGGTAATGCACTGTATTAAATATGTAAGGTCTTATTTACATGGGTTTGATTACAAAAACTAATAAAGTATTCTCTAAATAAAAAAAAAAGAAAGTTTTTGGTTACTTTCAAAGTAAGTGTACCATTACTAAGTCCTTAGTGCTATCATAAACGCTTGTTTGTTATTGATGTAAATTTCACCCATTCTTTAGCCCCTCACTCACTCACTGTACAACACCTTCCTAGGCATAGGGTTCAGCAAGAGTATGAGGCTCAGGTTTAGGATAAAGCTAAATAGTTTTAATAAAAGTGAAAGAGTTAGTGATTAAAAAATAGTTCAATTGAGATACATCAAAACCAAAATATCAAAAAAAAATAAAACAAACAAAACAACAAAAAGAAAACCTGGGATCAAAAAGCTACATGGGAAATCCACATTGAACAGTGTTCATTCAAATGTTCAAAACTAATAGTAAAATGTGATAAGTATCGTCAAATTACTAATACACTCTACCTAAAACTCTGTTACTCAAATTGTTCTTGTAGCAATTCAAAATAGAAACTTATACATAAAATATTTCACTTCATTTAAATTTTCCAAACTTCCAATTCATTCATGTGAAAATTTTGATCAGCTAATATTTCCCAGGTCAATCAATCACCATGCTCTTGAATTTGAGTTGAAGTCAGTCAAAGTCCACGGCGTTGCACTATAAAATAATTTTCCCTGAAAAGAAGCAGGTAGAAAAATGAGAACATGAAAAGCCATGATCTTCGGTTGACGCCAAAGAACACTTATTCTGTGTGTGCTTTGCTTTCCCTCATCTTCCTCTGCTCTTCTATAAATTCACATCCCAGGACATTGATCCTTGGTGACCCATCATCTCGGCTTTCTTGCTAACTGGCCGATGCTGGATACACAAGTTGGAGGTGACGGAAAGAGAACTTGAGCCATCTATTCATTCTTCTGGCCAGCTTCATTTTCTATTTCTATGTCCTTCCACCATGGCAGTTTTAGCCAGGCAGGAACTCCTCCCTCGTAGATTTAACTGTTACTCAACTAACACAACACCTGTCTTTCTCTTGCCTTTGCCTTATCCTCTCAATGGTAACAATTCCTCACCTTTCTGTGTTTGAGTATCTCAATGTTTCTGATCTTTCTCACACACGTGGAAAGTAATATACCATTACAGTCCCTTAATCTGGGCCCTCTGGGATAAATCCATCTTTCTGATCACACTCTGATGGAAACAGCAATGGAAAGGAAATAAGGTCCTCGTGTCATTCTTTTGGGTAATGTGAAAGGAAGGCATCACTAAAACCTATCACATGGGTTAAACTACCCCCATCAATCTCCAAAAATTAGTATTAAATAAAATAAAATTGTTTTTTCCTTAAAATACCTACCTATATTTTAGGCCATATCCTACCTATAAATATTTAGTAGACAAATGGAAACTTAAGATGGCATTCTAACTTGTTCACTTCATCCCACACAGTAGAAGATGGGATTTTTGCACAATTCTTTATATTAAGAACATTATATATGTATGTGTATGCATGTGTGTGCATGCGTGCATGCACCTCTATGTGTGTGTGTGTGTGTGTGTGTGTGTGTGTGTGTGTGTGTGTAAATATCCTTCATGCTAACCCTCAGAGAATCTAGAAATGGTTTAAAGGGTGCAATGAGAAACAAAACTATACAGTATTAAAAAAACTCTTACGTATTTATAACTTTATAGCTTTCAAAACACTTTTATATTCTTCATATTATTTGGTTTAAATATTGAATAATTGGGAAACCAAACTACAACATTCTGAATGGAGAAGGCAAATTTAAGAAAATAGAATACTGAATAATGTTATATTATTTAAAAGTAAATAACATTTGGAGAGTAGTCACACAGGGCAATCTCATCTAATGGAATTGTCCCAAAACTTGTAAAAAAAATTGACTATAAAACAATTTTCTTTTAATCAAAACCTATTTTGCCATTACGAAGCTAAAGATGTATCTCCCACAGGAAATGTTTTAGACCTAAGTCTAAATAAAAATCACATTTAACAATGCAACAAAGCTCTCTAAAGTCAATTACCTAAAGGAAAAGCTATGGTTTCTTGACAAAACAATAATTGTACTCAAAGTAATTCAGAAAATACAAATAAAGTCTCCACAGTAATACGCCCTAAGGCTACATCCACACAGATACAGAATCACCTGGAGAGCCATCAATATAAGGCAGGGAGACACTTTTTTTACAGGTGTGTCCTTATTTAAGCTTAGTTGTGATTATGGGATGCCATTTGAAAGACCTTAGGGAGTTTGCATTCAAATTTTTTTCCAGCATGCTATATTTGACATTTCTTTCCAGTTGATTTATTTCTTTGGATTTCCTCCTCCCAGAATCTTTTTTCAAAGCAGGGGAAAAAAAACTAAAACACCTTCAAAAAGATAACATTTTATACCTTAGAACCTGTGTTCTCCAAATTTTAATCTTTGTAATCTTTGAGCTATATACATCAGAATCACCAGGGAGGGTCATTAAAAAATGCAAATTCTTGCCCTCACCCTAAACTCTCTGAATCAGCTTCCTGGGGAATTGGTCTGCAGTCAGAAATCTTAGCAAGTTCCCATGGGCATGCTAACATTTGAAAACTACTACTTGGTATGAAAAATGTTGTGAAACTTTTCCCCTTTATTTTTCACAAATGGAAGATATGATCCTGACCCATGTATATTCTGAACTTTGGATGCCTATGTTTTATTTCTTATTCATAGACCATATCTGAAAAAAACAAATACAACATCCTCCAGCTAAAAGCACTTAACAGCTTGTAGAGAATATCTTATTCAATTTATTTTAATCTTTACCAACATCCTAGAAGAATTCTTTCACATCAATTCTGTTTTGGGGGACAGGGAATATATAGACTTTCAGAGAAATCAGATATTGCTCAAAGTTACATAGGACTGAAATTTGAAGCCAGGGTGAATTCTTATGTTCCAAGTTTGTCTTGCATTGCTTGAAAAGCTCAACAACCCTAAATACAAGTAAAAGAAAGCATGAATGATCTGTAGACTGAAAACTCGAATAATCAAAAGATGGGAACACAGAACGGGATAAAGATAAAAATCTTATGTTGGACATTTACAATTCAAAGTGAATTAGTCTGGCTCTCCACAGTGCAGCTGGACCATAATCCCACGAAAACACTTGACTCTAATCAAAGGCGAACAGAACAATGGGTGTGCTCGGTCATTTGACTTTTCACTGAGCACTTGGGACCTCTTCTCAGTCCAATGTTGAGTGGTATAGTCCTGCTACCGAGAGAGCATACTGGCACTGGTATATCTGTGCTCATGAACACATAATCTTCTCAACATAAATTGTATTTAGCCAAGTTCTAATCATGTTCAAGGCCATGAGAATACTATAGCATTCCCATATGTGCCCATGACCCAACTTCAACCATTAGTAAGATTACACCACTCTTGCAAAGGGGAAAAATAAGATAGTTTTATAAATCACTTCTTTAAGTCATATCACAATATGTAAACTCAGAAGTCTCCACTGTGAGTCACAAAATATTTCCTAAATAAAGGAATACATATGTACATTAAATAAATGTATGCACTCATTTTTAAGGGAATTAAATGTTTCCCCTATGGGGATGCATACAAAATGCCTGCTTACAGCTCAGAACTGTGCACATTTTCACAATCTGCTTGATGACAGACACTAATGGTCAGAAAAAAATAAAATTTAGTCCTTACAGTCTGTCCTGTCTTTAAGCAAAATGTGCACCATTTACTTAGGAGCTACATAACAGATGCAGATTTTAAAGGAAGCGACCAGTTATAAAGCACCAGGGGAAGCTGTGCAGATGTCCCCGTCTTTAATGTGTTACTATGCAGATCCAATTCATCTCACTGCAAGCAATCTAGGACTTCATGAAGCAGCCTCAGATTATAGATCATGAACATCCTTTGTACTATAAAAAGAAAATGCATTCTCACACCTTGCCATTCAGGCACACAAGGTGTTTGGAGAGATGTGGTAAATCTGAGAAACATGTTAAAAAAAAGGGCCAGCACTGGGGAGGATGCTTCATGAAAGATAGATATAGAAAATAAATATAGAATATAGAATATATAGAATAATATAGAATATATGTGGACAGGGCTCTGGCCTCTGTGAACACCCTCCTAAAGTCTTTCTGTGTACTTAAGTATTCATTAAATAAACCAGAGGTACAGAATTGCTTCATTTTGAGGATAAAATGTGTGCTTTCTGTATTGTTAACACTCTAGCCTTTCTACAGACCCAGGAACTATCATATAGAGATCCTTGCTATATGCCAAGCACTCACCTACTCTTTTATTCATAAATATTAACCTGGTCCACCTATGTGATTCTATTATGCATTGCTAATGGATTTCTGACATTAAGGAGTTGAAACCAGGTTCATATGACACGCCCACTTCATAAGATGTAGAAGATAGCTAACCCAGGACGTGTACTGAATCCTTCTGATTTAAAAGTAATTTCTGAAATTCTTAGAGCCTACAAGAGTGGTGCAATTGGCACAGCCCTTTTTTATCACCGTCTAGCCATATATATGCTCTGGCTTAGTTCAGCATCTCTCTTTCCAGAAATTTCCCCCATTCAGAGGGCTAGAGGGAAGTTTCAATGGTTAAGAATGCTTGATTAAAAAAGCTCAATTTCCAGCATCCATGTCAGGTGGCTCACCACCACCTTTAACTGCAGCTCCAGACATTTTCAACACATCTAGCCTCCAGGGACACCTGTACGCATATGTGCACATAAGTACACAGGCATACACAAACACACACACATACACATAAATATTATAAATATAAGTAATTAAAAATAAATCCTTTTTTAATCCTTTCTGGAAAAAAATACACAAAATTCCAAAATTCCAAAGCAGTACATTCAGAGATCCATTTCAGTGGTTTTCCAATATAAAAAGTTGACAATTAGCAAAGTGTTTCTTGAAGCTGAGTTAGCACCAACAGACTTGCATACTGATACAGTGTATGCCTATTTAAGGGATGCAAGGTAAGAAATATCTTGATCAAAAGTATCTTTTATTCTGGAATGAAGACAGAGAATTTCAGGAGAGTGCACAATTAAAATTACATGTGTATCTCTCCCTGAGTATGTGCGAGCCCAGAAAAATTTGAAATGATGCAGAAAATTACCAGTGATTTCTGTTTCATTGAATCATTGAAAAATTGAAAAATATATTATCAGATAAATTTTTTTTTCTATTTGAAACACTAAATCTCTGCTCTTTTCTCCTCAAAAGTCACACATATTGTCTAACTTTTACTTGGGTTTTAAAAGTGCATTACAGGATGTTTTGTGGGAGATAGACTCAGGCCTTATCTTTATGCAGATGTTGCCTATTGAACAAAATGGGTACTTTCTCTCTGGACCCAGATTCCTTGAATGTGCTCCCCTTACAGCTCTGTCTTTTGTCTGTATTTTTTTTAAGATCTTAAAAATTAAGTGTGTGTGTCTATGTACACAAGAATATCTGTACACACAGTCTAGAAAGGTGTCCGATTGCCTAAAGTTGGAGTCCCAGGAAGTTAAGATCTGCCTGAAGCAGGTCCTGAGAATCGAACATGAGTCCTTCGCACTAACCGCAGAGCTATCTCTCCAACTCACTCATTGTAAACATATGGCATGTATATGTAAATGTTTGATCGATGCTTGATGAATAAGCAAATTACAAAATAAATGCTTGGTGGATCATAGTTAATTTCAAAAATCTGCCAGTGTGCTTAAAATCCCCCCAGCAATGAACTAAAAGAACCAATTAAGAGCCAATAAAATTGGCTGTGATGGCAGATACCTAGAATCCCACCATTCCACCAGCTGAGGCAGGAGAATAGCAAGCTCAAAATCAGTCTGTACTGTATACTCAGATTCCTTCAAAACCAAAAATTGAGAGTCAACCAAAGCCTAATGTGACTGGTGAGAAAGAGCCTTATATCATTAAAAAAAAAAAAAATGGACTTTGGATTTAGACAAAGTATGTAAATCTTGGATTTTTGATCAGTTGTTCTGTGCAAAAGTGACTTCTCTTTGAGCCTTAGGTCAATAAAATGGGTAGAAAAAATGTAAGGGGTTTTCTGTATATGGGCTGTGTGTGTATGTGTGTGTGTGTGTGTGTGTGTGTGTGTGTGTGTGTGTGAAAGAGAGAGAGAGAGAGAGAGAGAGAGGTTAGATAGGTATGCATTACACTAGGTACACAGTATACATTCAATGAATATTTCCTGTCTTCGTTTGTCACACAGTTTGCTAGGTGAGGTCTATTTGTGCTAAAAAATAAAATAAAAATTTTTGTTGTTTGTTTTTCGAGACAGGGTTTCTCTGTGTAGCCCTGGCTGTCCTGGAACTCACTGTAGACCAGGCTGGTCTCGAACTCAGAAATCCACCTGCCTCTGCCTCCTAAGTGCTGGGATTAAAGGTGTGCGCCACCACTGCCCGGCAAAATATTTTTTTTAAGTGCCTTCCAAGAACATGAGCTCACCAAAGTAAGAGCCGCTTTTAGGCTCCTCCACTGATCCTTCCTTAAACAGATTATCCCCAAATCCTTCAGTGGGGCAGATGGATCTCCTAGATGCTCTGCTCTGTAAGAATGTACAGGACTAGTTTGACTCTTCTCCAAGGAAGGGTGACAAAGACACAAAGAATCTCTAGAATTGGAAGTTGAAGTGTTCAGGAACCTCTAGAAATCTTGGTTTAATGTAATCAAAGATACTGTCTAATTCACCAAAAAAAAAAAAAAAATTCAAAGTAAAACACAGACTTTAGGATTCCATGCACCACGAGTGAGACTAGATCTAGAGGAATCTTCTTTAGGGGAAGAGGGGATGAGTTTGTAGATTCTACCTATCAAATGTAAAATACACACATTTACTCCCTGATTCAGCAACTGATTATCTAAGTATCTGTTCCATGGAAATGCTTTCAGAATCAGATGTAACATATAAAAATATGAAGAATTTTTTTTTTTTGCAGAAGTGAAAAATCAGCAACAACCCAAATCAATAGGAGAAACAACTAAACATGATATATTTTTTCCAGTGGTGTACACTGCAGCTGTTAAAATGAAATATATCTATACTTCCATAATGAAAATTTGCAATGTGTATAAATCAGGGATTTTTAATGAAATTTGGGGAAAATATAAACTCAATTTCATTTTTTAAAAATTATTAATAATGTTTTCATGCAGTGTTTCAGAGACAAGCCTTAGAAATACACTCCAAATTATTCTTATAGGGACATGAATAAGAATCCACAATTTACTATATGTAGTACCTCATGAAGTACATATTACAAACAAATGTGTACTACTATGATAATTATAAAACAAAAATTTGATATTTCCAAATCAAAGCGCTAATGGAAGATGGCAAAATATGGGATAAAGATGGACTTTCTGACATCGTAAACTATTGTTTTGGGTCATTCAAATCTCCAAAGCCATTTGATCTTTCAGCAGGGAATTGGTGAGGCCCCATATAATTCTGTTAGCTAACCCAATAGGTCTGACTGATGGCAAATGGGACAGGAGAATATCTAAAATGGTATTTTCGTTTCTTTTCTCAAAATGAACAAAAGCCTAGTCTACAACCTAGCTGTGAAATATGTAATTGGAAAAAAGATTGCCCCTTGGTTAAAGAAGTGACCTCCAATGGGCAATAATTCCTTTAGATTGAACATTTTGTTACAATTGTCCACAGAAATTTAAAGAGGTTATTTCCTTGATCTGCAGGGCATTCATTTTCTACTATAAGCATCCCACAGTGTAACGTATATACCCTACACATAGAAGATTAATAGCATTCCTCCAGTGCTTTTCCACTGAACTTCTTGATACAAGTGGTGTTCACAGAAATGATTTTTTCTGAATCACTCGTGAGCTCCAGCACTCAAACATTCCTTAGTTGCTCTTTTTTTTCTGATTCCCACCACTATTGTGTATTTTTTAAAACATCTTTACCCGCTTATAATTTTTAAAAAATACAAAATAAAAAAATTTCTCACCTACTAAATCAGTAAATCTGGAAAAACGAACAAAATCTGGGTTTGTCAAATGCATCCTCACACACTGTTTGTGGGGATACTAGTACTCCTAGGAGACAATCGAGGAGACAGCTTGGCAATGTGTATCAGATTGAAAACTTGAATCACTTTGACCCAGTCATCCTGCAGAGGAGTTAAAAGAGAGAAATATTTTACTAGAAATCTAGAAGTGACCAGTACTATTATTAGTAGAAAACTGTCTAAAACTGGAATATTTGGACAACAGAACATGAGTTCTGAGGTACAGGTAGGAAAGATTATTTTCCCTTAAAATATGGGGGAGGCTATAAATTCAATGGCTGCTGTGTTGTTTTAAAGGGTGGTACAGAGAAGCACATAAAGTACACAGAGAAGAAGGCCATGTGACAGAAGCAGAGAGGAATAATACATCTGTGAGCCAAGAATGTTTTGCCATTACAATAAACCAAGAAAAAGACCTGCCTTTGGAGTTTCTGGAAGGAGCCATCTCTGTCAGTGCCTTGAGCTCACACCTCTGGCTTCATGGTCCTGAGAAAATAAATTCCTGGTGTTTGAGCCACTTAGTTTGTGTCAATCTGTTGCAGTATTTCTGATAAACTAAAAGAAATATGACATCAGGGACTTTAAATGACCCAGCAATGGGGAGCGATGAGGAGGAGTCAGAAGCAGACTCAGAGCATGACTGGGTAACAGGTGATGTTGAGACATGAGTAGGGACTTTTGTAGACTTTAAAGTTTTTCCATAATAAAAACTTAAATGCTGTGGAGACTGAAATTTGACAACGTGGAAAGATTGCTATGGTGTACTGTTTAGTTGAGTGGGACAGATCATTAAACTTGTTACCCTATGGTTCTCTCTACAGAGAGGCTCCTGGAAGGATGTGTGTCATGTGTTATGCCTTGTCATTCTGGGTAGTGTAACTGGCTTGAGATATTCCTCAGATTTGGCTGTATTGTTGAAATTTTTGCAATCAGCATGATTGTCTTAACTTTGCAAGATTAACCTATATCCAATAATTATAATATACTCATCAAACTAAACCAGGAGGAAAACTTCCCATTGTGCCCTCAATGCATATGATAAGACAAGAAGGTGGAATCGTGGGAAGATAACCTGCTGCTGCTATAGTCTGAGTGTGTTCCTTGAAAGCCATATGTTGGAAGCCAAATCCTCAAGACAATAGTGCTAAGAGGTGGCCTAATGGGAAGCATTAAAGTCATAAGGGCTCCACTTTTACAAATAGATTAATACCAAATATAAAAGCGCTTGAGTCTGCAAGTTGGATTTCTCTTGATCTCTCTTGCCATATGATGCTCTACCATGTTTAAGACACAGCAAGAAGCAAGAATCATGGCCTGGAGAGAACTATCCTATCCAGAGCCCAACACCTTGAGACTGAACTCCCCCACCTCTGGAGATATGAGAAATAAACTTTTTTTAATTACAAACTATCTAGTCTCAAGGTTTTGTTTTGTCTTGTCTTGTCTTGTCTTGTCTTGTCTCGTCTCGTCTCGTCTCGTCTCGTCTCGTCTCGTCTCGTCTCGTCTCATCTTGTTTTAAGGAGCAGAGTGTAGACACACCCTACCTCCCTGACATCATTATGGATTTTGAATTGGAGTTTCACATTAAGCCCACCAACAGTGAAGACGATTCTTTGTGTGTTTATCATTCTCAGCTAGATACTTTAAAATGTGATACCTACTGAGGTATGGCTGGACACTGACATTATAGGCAACACATTTCCCCAGCATCTGGCTATAAGAAGGCTAATCAAGAGATACACAGTGAGACAATGTGGGCTCTGAGATTGATTAGCCTTCTTATTTACTACAGTGGCATGTAAGTTATATTAATATAAAAAACAAGAATCAGATCCTGACCCTTCCACTTTTCCCACTCTTCCCATCCAAGCCTTTGAACATCAAGGAAAATATCCAAAATTCATTGAGTTGTTTCTCCTGACACCAGGCCTGTGGCAACTACCAGAATTGGGCATGCTCTTTTCTCAGAGTAAAAACCAGATGACTATCCTATAATTCTTTGTTTCTTGTATACTTAGTTCACAAGAAAAATCTATTTTCCATTCCTAGATTCTATTCTGATTCAATTCTGACAACAGATCAAAGGAACAGTTCATTAGGAGATAGCAAAGTCAAGTCAGGATTCTTGGGAAAGGAATGGCAGCACCAGCTAGGAATTTGGGGGAAAAAAAACCAGCTCTCACTGGTCCTGGATAAGTTTTTATTGTCAACTTGACACAGCCTAAAGTCAACCAAAAAAAGGAAACCTCAGTTTAAAAAATTGCCTCCACCAGACTGGCCTGTGAACACATCTGCAGGCACTGCTGTGATTACCCAATCGACGTAGGCGGTTCAATTCATTGTAAGTACTGCCATCACCAGGCATGTACTCCAGGACTATATAAGAAAGCTAGCTGAGTATAAGTCAGTAAGTAGCATCTCTGTATAGTTTCTACCCCAGATCCCTGGTTAAAGTTCCTACCCTGACTTCCCTTGGTAATGGATTGTTATCCTGAAGTGTAAGCTAAAGTAAGCCCTCTTCCCTCCTAAGTGGCTTTTTTAAGGGGTGTCTTTTATCACATCAACATAAAGGCAACTAGTAATAGTCCCTTTGGTTATACATTTTATTTAGTCTTTACTATCTTCTATATACCTGCTTGAACAATATTTTTACAGCAATATTAGTAGAAGCTGAGAAGATGGTTCCGCAATTGAGAAAGAGCACAGTCTGCTCTTTCAGAAGATCAGATTTGGGTTCCCAGCATGGCTACCAGGCAGATCAAAACCTTTAGGGGATCTAACACCTTCTTCTGATCTCCATAGGCACCTACACACACACACACACACACACACACACACACACACACACACACACACACACAAAATAAATAAATAAATAGGTAGTTAGGTAGATAGATAGATAGATAGATAGATAGATAGATAGATAGATAGATAAAAACACCTAAATAAACTTCTTTTTTAAAAAATTAAAGCACAGTCTCTAGCCTTGATGAGTCCATATCTACAAAAAGAGGCAGCAAATAGTTCTAGAATCGGCAAATATATAAGATGTAAAAGATCTTTCCAATGTCTTTCTCTCTATCTATCTATCTATCTATCTATCTATCTATCTATCTATCTCTATCTCTCTTCATCCCCCTTGGCTATATTTGTACTAGTATATAGATGTACAGACTTGGAGATTAGAGTCCTCACAGCTCCAACACCAGGCCAGCCACAGCCAAGGGCATAGGCTTCATTAGTTGCTATATATAATATACTCTAGAACCACAGAAAACAGAGTCTGATAGTCTCAACATTAAAGGAGTAACCACTGCCATCATTCATTAGGTAAATGCCGTGCACATTTAGTTTACAATTTCCACTCATCACAATGGCTTTCAGGATACAATAATTGTCCTCCTTTTATTCACAAGAATAATTAAGTTTCAAGGAACGATATGGCATGGCCAGGAAACAGCATTTAAGAAATAGAAATGGGATTTGAATGTGAATGTCTTATAGTCTGTGTGCTTTACTCAACATAAAATATCCTCACAGGTGGGGGGAAATCCATGTGTTTGATGAGCAAAGTGTCTCACCCACTTTTTGTCTACATGGGGTATACCCAACAAAGACCATGATTACTGAGAACACCTCTCTTTCTATAAACGGGCAGAACTAAACAGTAATGGAGATCATTCACCCGCTAGCTGCAGACATAGGAGTGGAAGGATGTGGCTTTGGTTACAGGAAGTAGCCTCAATGCTTTTGAGTCACTAAACTCAAATTAGAAAACAATTCTTTATATTATTTTTGAAAACTTATATAGTGACCAAAAACCTAATCTTAATTTTTGATGAATTTAGATGGTAAGAAAAAACAGCGTTTGAAACTGTTTACACAAAGCATCAACAGGGATATCTCTACCATAGTCTACATACCTCTACCATTATATTCCTATCATTGTGGACCTAAGGGCTAAGAGGCAGGAAGGAAACAGAATGAAGCAGAAAGAGGGGTGAAGGGCAAATGCTTGCTTCATGGATTCTCAAGTCTCTAACAGAATGAGGATAAACCTCAAGAACCTGGACCAGTTTCATGCAAAGGTATTATAGGATAATATATATATATATTGTATCAAATAAGACCTTTCTTCTCAGAACATGTGCTTCTGAGTAGGTAATCACCCAAAACGAAAGGATAGTTTTTGTCTTTATTTTTATCTCTTTGAACTGTCAACATGTTCTAGTGTTCATGGTGAAGCCAAAGATTAAATGTCCTTATATTTTTGTTTTGATTTCGCTGCCAAATGCAAATATCTCACTGTAAGTAAGTCATTACTCTCCCGCTGTTGTGGTCTGATTAATTCCCACAATATTAGCCAGCAATTCATTTTATCCCTTGGCGTCACAAGTCCAGTTGAAGGAGATAAGTGGCTGATAAAAGACCTGAGAGGACAGTTATAAATGATTCACTTTAAAAGAATAATAAAGCAGCCGCTGGGGAAGTGTGGTGGAGTCGCCCTTCCATATATTGCACAAAACTAATTTTGTTTAAAAAAAAAAAAAACTTGGGCAAATTATAGTCAATAATCTTCACTGTCACCCTGCTGCTCATAAAAACTTTTGAGAAGAAACTTAATGCTGAAATGCAAATATTTAATTAGATTTTAATGGTGAGGTTTATTTTTTCTGTGTCTGGTCATCTGTCTCAATTACGTTCTCCATTTTTTACAGTTAACCAGGAATTGCCATTCCTGCAGGCTTTGGGATGTTTTTTCTTCGTTTCTGTTTAGCTTTTACACAAGTGATGTTCTTGTGGGAAGGGTTCGCTTTGTTCTGTTCTCTTTCACTTTTGGAAAAGAAGAAACATTTAAGGAGGGAGGGGGGAAAGTATATGATCTGCGCGATGCTTTTAAGTTAATTGTCCTTATGTCCCAACACGGAGTGTTCAGTAGCTAAACAATTAATTGTCTTTTCTTCTACCTCATTGCACAGGGCAATTAATACTCATTTTTATTTAACATCCAATTAAAGTGGTTCTGTATACACTTAAATGCTAGAGCTATGCTTCTTTCTAGTGTATTTTGTAGTTTCAAGTTTTACATTAATTCACAGAGATTAGTGAAACTTGGCTGCTAGTGTCAATTTCTCCAAAACCAGTACTAAAATCTGTTACTCCTTCTGTTAGGCAGTTTCTTCGAAACTGCTGGGGACAGGCATGGTGACCATCTCTTGTGGTAGCCACCAAACTATCCTCCTAATTCAAATCCACCTTCCTTTCTAAGGGTGAACTTTGAAGCTCCTTCCTCCTTTGTCAGCGGCTTCCAGGGAGGCTAAAGGAAAATAAAGATCGGGAGAAAGAAAGGGGCAGGAGTTAGGTTCTCAGCTTCCAGAGATAGGTTTGTTTGAGCATTGATCACTCTTACGTTTAGTTTACTGCCTCTGGCAAAAGAAACTAACCCTGGTAGCGCAGTTAATTCTAGTTTGCAGTGTCCTCAACTCCAGCTCCCACAGACACCCACACCGCCAGCGCCACCCACAGGGGCTTGCAGATTTCATTCAGATTCCTTCTTTTACTCCCTCAACCTCAAAGTCAGTGGCTCCTTCCTGCGATTGCTACTTTTGTGAACCCTTGATATTCATTCGCCTCTTTGCATGTTTTATTCTTTTCCCGACCTGGTTGCTGAGGTTCACGCCCAAGGTACTACGTATTCTCTGCACAAGGCCCATGGATCCACATCCTCTAAGACCACTAATCAATTTTCAACATCGCTTCTTTAAAATTAATTGTTATGGTTTCAGTCTCCTGGCTAAGTCGCCCCTGCTTCAACCCTCTTCATTGGGAAAGCAAGTAGACTAGGATGGGAATCCTAGTCCTTGGCCAAGTGGTACTTAAAGTTTCTGAGTTCTCTAGTGGGAGAGGATGCGCTTAGTCCTGCTGAGTCTTGATGTACGAGGGAAGGGTGGTACCCGAGTGGGGCTTCACTGTCTCTGAGGAGAAGGGGAGAGGGTAATGTGGGGAGGGATTTGTAAGAATGGGACTGGGAGGAGAGGAGGGAGGGGACCTGCGATCAAGATGTAAAGTGAATTAATTAATAAAAAAAATCTGAGTTCTCATTTGTGTTTGTGCAAATTGAGTATAATGTCCTAGAGATGCATAGATAATCACGATCAAAGAAACAACATGGTCAGGGATCCTTTTCGTTTTCTCTAGGTTCAATTTCTCGACCATTTATGGTAGGAAAAAAAAAGTTATGCTCTTTCTTGACTGAGAATAAATGCGTCTTTTCTCCACCTTTGATTGTAGAACTACTTTGGCACAATGTCAACCCCTCCGTGAGGCTATAATTCAAGTCCCAATCCTTGAAGTAACACCTTGAATCCTGTCCCTATGTTTCTGATCTCCATGGTCTTTCCCTTTGCCTTCAACAACCTCTCTTCTCATTATTTCACCAGATAATGTCTTTCTATAAAACATTCCAGAATCTTCTATTCTTTTCCTATTTGGTTTCTGGAGCTCTCATCTCCCCCAGCTCATTCTCAGGCAGCCTCTCCATCACTCCATTCTACTCTTCCATTCTCTTGCTCCCTGGAAATGCCACACATTGCTAGTGCAATTCCCCATCAAGTCAGATACATTATAAACACTGCGTTATCATTTCGCGTTCACTTTTCCTTTGCGAAGATCTAGGACAAGGCTTGTAATAGACCCTTAATAAATATTCATGAAGTAGAATGAGGAATGAAATCTCCATTTATCCCAACAACAATCTGTTTTTTTTTTCCACCCTTTCCAAATTCCTGGGCTTTTGCCTTTTGAAAGCTACAATTTTCTCACTCTGAGAAAGAAAAAAAAAAATAAATGCATGCTATCTTCCCCTTTCTGTTCTATTCTCTCCATTAATATTATGATGAAAAAAAAAAACCAAAACTTCAAAGACATGAAAAGATGTCAGGTGTTCAAAGCTGGAAGGCACGGTCCTCATTTCTCACCCTCTCTGTCTAAAAGCACTCTACTCTCATCTTTTTCCTGCGGTCTGTTGTTGGGTGATCCGATTGGCATCCAATCGCAGCTTTTATAGATTGTACATGTGTGTGTTTGTAAAGGAGTAGGTGAATTGGTCTGATTTTTAAAATCAATTTACTTATTTATCTGTCTATGACTGTGAAGGTTGTGAACCAGACAGAAGCTGTTACAAATGGAACACTTTCCTTCCAGTTCCTCTTTGAATGACTCTGTGTGACCATTGTGCTTAGGTCATACCCAGCCTTAAGTTCCACAGTTCACTCTGTGATATTCACCATCACTATTCCTAAGAAGATGTTACATCATCTTCAGGTTCTGCCATTTCAGCCACTGGTCTCATTCTTCAATGTACTAGAAACCTACTTTTAAACCTCTATCAGTGATTTCCCCAGACACTTGATGAATTAGATGTTGACCTTAGTGGTTTCTAGACGCAAACAAGACAAGTAAAAACATCTAGGTAATATCTTTCTTCACAACCATATTATACAACATAAAACTCAAGCCCAAAGGGCTGATACAAGCTGGTCTGGTGACAAACCAGGAATGACAGAGCACAGAAGAAATTTAGATCCCCGTTATCAAGCTAAATTTTTTTCATCTTTGTTATTAACTTTCTTCTTTGGAGACCTCCACAACTTTCTTCAAATTTTAAGTGTCTGAAAGAGACAATTTTATTGTGTCTCATCTCTTTTCAACCTATTTGATACATAATTTTTTTTCTCTCTTTCCAGCTCATAAAATTTAAATAAAAATGTAAATTCTTCAGGACTGCAAGGTCCCAATACACACAAGTATACTGACTGAGAGGCAATCAGTAAATGAAAGAAAACTAAGATGCTAAAATATTTGCAAGCCTGAGACTTCCATTTCAAAACGATATGTACTAGATATGGCTACCAGTGCAATGGGGGCATGAAGGTCATGGGAATGAATGTTATGGGAGTAAACCACCACTTTCTGATAACATCTAAGGCCCACACAGTGAGATGGAACCCATTCATGACACTGTTACCAGGGACAAAAACACCAAGCTAGATGGGTCACTGGCCCTAGGGGAGAACTTAATATTACTATCTGATCAATAGAATTACTATTAAAATGACTCCTAATAACTTATTGCTATACCCATAGATCAGCGCATCTCTCAAGCTTCATCACAAAAGAAGCTTCTTGAAGTAGCCAACAATTCATATAGAGACTCACACAACTGGTCAACATGCAGAGAATAAGAGATTGAGAAGTGCTCAACCCTACATGGTACATACATACACACACACACACACACACACACACACACACACACATCACATCACATCACATCACACAAGACTCGTGTAACTTCAAGGAAAAGTGGGTGGAAAGATTGTAATAGAGAATCACTTAAAGTGCTTCCTAGACACAACAGAATTATGCATATGAACTCACAGAGATTGTAAAAACATGGACACAACTTAGGAAAGCTGAAACCACACAGAATCCCAACATGTGGGGAGGATGTAGGGATCAAATCCTTCTACTAACTTAGGAACTACTGGCATTTGATAGCTACTGGGAGAGGGAGTAGCTTTTTCTAATGGTATGAACCCAGGTAGGTTGACCATCCTTGAGAGCAAAACCCATATTAAGATTATTTGGACAATAGTAACAGGACTCAATAGGAAAGAGAGAGAAAGAAGAGGAGAAAGAGAAAAAGACTCGACATTGGATGGGTAGGAGAGTAGATATAGGAAGAGTTAAGGGATGAAAATGATCAAAACACTAGTCTCAAAGAATTAATAGCAATATTATTTATAAAAATAAATGAAGGGAACTGGAGAGATGGTTCAGCAGTTAAATTCACTGGCTGCTCTTCCAGAAGACCCAAGTTCAGTTCCCAGAATCCACATAGAACCTTACAACAGTCTGTAACTCCAGTTCCATGGGATATGACACCCTCACACAGGCATACATGCAGGAAAAACACCAATGCAGATAAAAAAAAAAAAAAACTTTTTTTAAATGATAATAATGTTAAGAATGCTTGTTGATCTTCTAGAGATCCTCAGTTTGGTTCCCAACACCCATTCTGAACAGCTCACAACTGCCTATAACTGCAGCTCCAGGGGGCCCAGCTCCCTCTTCTGGCACACACACACACACACACACACACACACACACACACACATACACACACACACAATTTCAAATGCTGCACCCAAAAATAGCAGGCATTATCATCACCAGTTAGAAGTCACATCCAGCATCTCTTGGTCTTGTCTGTGGTCAATGATTGGCATGGCAGTACTCTGGCTCTGGAACCAGAACCAGATGTAACTATCTTTTTCTCATGAGTACATGTCTTAATACTGTTAGTGCTTGGATATAAGCTACATCTCATATCCTTGAAAGTCTGAAGGAACTAAAGGAACAATGGAAAGAAAATGCAAACCAAGGGCACAAGACTCCAGAAACCCCTTCCTCAGACCCTCCACAGAGGCTGCCTTTGGTGGCCCCAGTAATGAGATGGGTCTTCAGGGACTCCTGTGAGATTTAAGTAAGCAGGTTTTGATTCCTATTGTGGTTCAACCTAGAATCATGACTCTCAAAACCACAGCAGTCTCCCTTGACATACCCCCTTTAGTTCAGTGTGGCAGAGCAAGGAAGAAAACTGTCATTTGCTGACATCCTAGACGCAATACAACATGCTCTGTGTCCCCTCGTTTAATCTGCATAAAAGCCCGAGACAAGAGGGTAGGTGACAAAATTGAAAATGTGTAAGATTCAGAAACTTATGCAAACCCACACAGTTACAAGGGTCACAGACCTATTATTCAAATGTGTCTCTTTGACAAGGAAAGCAGGTTCCTCTCATTAAATTACCTTCTACAAAACAGAAAAATGTATAAAAAGCTTTCTATACAACAGCCCATCCTATATGTGATGGATCTGAATATGAAAGAAAGCAACATTAAGTAATTGTTCTTCTTCTTCCATCTCTAGAAACAATTTGATATATAATATATGTTTGCCTTTTTTGGAGAAATTCTGTCTAACTAAAAAATATTGCACCATTACCTAGTAAATTGTTTTCTTACATCCCACAGTTTATCATCTGCAGATACTGTCAGAGTCTGATGTTTGAGTCATTATGCTTATGGGATTTAATTTTTAATGATGCAAAAATTATTCACAATGTACTATCATTTCTCTCCCAGACCCAGAATCTGAGAGCTAATAATTACTCCTTACTTAGTTTGCTAATGCTCCACGATATTAATTAGAATGCAACTAGAATCAGAAAAGTGACTCACTAAAAATGGCCTTCACGGATTCTGTATTCATTTGCTTCCAATAAGTTCAAGAATAAAATTGTCGCGTCTATTCATCAACAACTTTCTCTGGGCAGTCTCTTCCCCAAACAAGATCTAAAGCCTAGAAAATGTACTTGGTGACCTTCATGCTCCTTAAAAGCCTGAAGAACTCTTAAATGGTATTAGTTAGTGCAGTGCTGGCTACTGTTAACAGTAGGCATCAAATTAATGATTTTCTGCAGTAGAGAGAAATAAATCTCCATTTACTCCCATGTCACCCTAATGCAGGTGTTTTGCAGTCAATGGGTTCCTTCCTTCCACACAGTGGTGGAAAGATCTAGGTTTCTTCTAACTTATGACACTGTCATTTCAGACTGTAGTTTCAGACTCCTCTGCTTTCGTGTGTGTGTGTGTGTGTGTGTGTGTGTGTGTGTGTGTGTGTGTTAATCAAGAAAAGCATAATATAGTCTCTGTAAATACTGCTTCATAGGATTCTTATAATTATTAAAGTCATATGCATGTATTATAAACATAAAGATACATTTAATATTTACTATAGCATTATGAGGTAAACATTGTTATTATTTTAGTTTTTGCACATAAGAAGATTGAGCCAAAGTGAACTTTTTACATACTCCTAAATCACTGCATTAAGCTGGCAAGACAACTTAGTAGGTCAAGTTAGTAGGTCAAGTCACTTGCTGCCAGCCCTAATGACCTGAGTTTAATGACCTGAGTTCCATTACCAGGAGAGAGAGAGAGAGAGGCAGAGGGGAGAGAGAGTGAAGAGAGTGACAGATCAGGGAGGGAGGAGAGACTATGAAACCCATCATTTGTTGCAACATGGATGGAACAGGAAGACATGAGGTCAAGAAAAATAACTCAGGCACAGAAAGACAAACACTTCCTAACTCAGTCTTTATGTGGGAACCAAAAGCATTTACCTCATCAAAGTAGAAAATTAAACCAGGGCCACCAGAGCTTATGGATGTTGGAGCTAGAGAGCAGTTAATAGCACAAAGATGCTCATAATCACTTTTCTCTTTACAAATAGAACCTTGAAGGAAATAACACAAATTTCCTAAATGTCATGATCATATGATTTCCCAAAGGTGGAGCTAAATACATTTGCTGACTGTGGTTTTTGAGGGGTTTTTTTTGGGGGGGGATTGTTTTTTAAGGAAACATTGGCCTGCCATAGTGATGTCTTTCTGGAATCCCAGTAGTGAAGAGGCTGAAGTAGGATTATGTTCAGGACAGCTGAGGTCACAAAGTAAGACCCTGTCTCATGTGGAATAAGAAAAACAAAGAACAAATACACATTAGGTTTCTGAGACTACATCTACCAGACAGACCAAGAGGCAGATAAACCACACTGAAGATCTTCCCTGAGTTCTGTTTTAAACATAAATCCTTTTGCACTAGGTCCCAGGCCCGTGGTATCTTGGTCATCCTTTCAGTTGCTTACCCAACAGACTGCCAATGTAGCTACATTGTCTCTGTATTTGTTGGTGTTTGGTTTGTGTCATGTTTTCATTTTTGTTTATAATCACTGTGGCAAAATACCTAAGGAAAAACATTCAACTTAAAGGAGGAAAGATTTATGTACTCACTTATAAGTGGATATTAGTCATAAAGTACAGGATAAACATGCTACAAAAAAATTCAAAGAAGCTAAGTAAAAAGAAGGGCCCGAGGGTAGATGCTTGAATCTCACTAAGAACTTTAAATAGATTAGATATCTGGGGATGATAAAGGTATGGAACTGGATGGGTTAGGATTGAGGATGAAAAGAGAAAGGATGAGGTACAGGGAGGACAGAGGGAGAGATACTGGAAGAGACAACTAAATTCGGGGAGGGGGAACATCTCTAGGACAAGCTAGAAACCTAAGACAATGGAAACTCCCAGAAATCTGTGAGGGTGACCCTAGCTAGGACTCCTAGCAATGGGGGATAAGGAGCCTGAACCAGCCATCTTTTATAATGAGGTAAGACTTCCAAGGGAGGGATTGAGTCACCAACCCAGGCAAAAAAAAAAAAAAAAATAACCCTTAGGCTCACAATTTTGTTCTGCCTACAGGATGTTCAGACGTAAAAGATGGAGCAGAATTTGAGGGCGGGGACAATCAATGATTAGTCCAACTTGAGATCCATGCCATTGGAGGGCGCCCACCCATGACATTATTTATGATATTCTGTTATACCTGAAGATAGGAGCCTAGTGTAACCGTCATCAGAGAGGCTTCACCGAGCATTGATAGGAAACTGATGCAGAGACCCACAGCCAAACATTAAGTTGAGCTTGGGAAATTCTGTGGAAAAGAAGGAAGAAGGACTGAGTAAGCCAGAGGGGTCAAGGACACCACAAGAAAACCTACAGTATCAACTAACATGGGCCCATAGGGGCTCATAGAGACTGAACAGCCAACCGGAGAGCATGCAAGGGATGGTCCTAGGCCCTCTGCACACATATAGCAGTTGTTTATATGATTGAGTCCATCATAGAGGGAGAGCTGGGAAAGAGCTCAAGGCAGGTGCTTGAAGCAGAAACCAAAGCAAATGTCCGAGGAGTGCTGTTCACTAAGTAGCTCATGTACAGCTCTTAGACAGAATGTGCCCACCTGCCTCGGAGTGTCAGCCTCCACAGTGGGCTGGATCCTTCTGCAGTAACTAGCAATTACAAAAATGCTCCACAACTGTTACATATGTGCAACTTTATATGCCAAGGTTGGTTGATACCCACGGGAGACCTCCCCTTTTCTAGGAAGGGGAAGAGGGGTGGGTTGGGCTCAGGGGAGAGGGGAGGGGAGGGACTGTAGAGAGAGGTGGAAGGGGAAGCTGTAATCCAGACATAAAGTAAATAAATAACTTAATAAAAATTTTTATTTAGTTCATGGTTTCACATGTTTACTTTATGACTATCTGACTCTATTGGTTTTAGGCCCATGATAATGCAGAAGCATCGTGACAGAAGGACAGAGCAGAATAAAGTAGCTTACCTCATGGCAGCCAAAAAGCAGATAGAGAAGACTAGGAACATAATAAACCCTCCAAAGGCAGCCCCCAGTTACCTGCTTCCTCCAACTAGGCCCCACCTCCTAGCCCACTCAGTTATGAATCCATCAACAGAGTCACCCACTAATGAAACAAATGGCATCATGAGCCAGTCATTGGTCAATAGCACAACTAGCTGGGGACCAAGCCTTGAACTCTCAAGCCTTTTAAAAAGAGATCTGAAATTCTGTTTCCTAGGGTAGTAATCATGAGAGGCAACTTGGAAGTTACAAAGACCCCACATTTTCAAATCAGATAGATTTAGAGTTGAAGATTAACCAGGAAGTGTTAGACTCATGTATGCCAACCTCTACCTCAAATTTCTTACCAGTAAATGAATAAATGAATGCAACATACTTCAGTGGGCACATAGATCAATAAGAAAGGGCTAACAATGTAACCGAATGATAGCATACTTGCCTAGCAGGCACAAATCCTTGGTTTTGATGCTCATTGCCACAAAAAAAAGAAAGAAAGAAAGAAAGAAAGAAAGAAAGAAAGAAAGAAAGAAAACATGTACAAGAATCTATCACTTATCAAGCATGAAATGCCAGTTGTCCCTGCTTTTTCCCTCCACTGAAACTTTGTTCTACCCCCACAGCTCGCTAGCACATGCTCTCTCTTTCTCTCTCTCTCTCTCTCTCTCTCTCTCTCTCTCTCTCTCTCTCTCCCTCTCTCTCCCTCTCTCTCTTCCTCTCTCTCCCTCTTTCTCATTCTCTCTCTCTCTCGTGTGTGTGTGTGTGTGTGTGTGTGTGTGTGTGTGTGTGTGTGTGCAAATAGCATCTAGCTCCTGAACATTTAAATTTTCTCATCTCCTTCTGATTAATTGATTGGTCCTGACATTGAGACTACAGTACACAACACTGCTCCCAAGTCTCTGTCTTCCCCTCCTGTCTCATAGCTACTCACCTACAGTCAACAAAGCAAAGGGAGGAAAATGAGGAGGAGGAGCACCCCTTCATTATCACTGCAATGTCCTAGGTGACCCTCAGATAAACATCATAGTCTACACTTTCAAATTCACCTAGACTGAGAGCACTGCAGACTTTTATTCTCTCTGTGATCAAGATGGTTTACATAACAGGTGTAGCCAGGAGGAGACATCTGATTTTTCAGCATGCATTATTTGCAGACCTTCACAGTGGAGAACCATTTTTGCAGTTGATGAAAAGGAGGCAGGAGAACTGGTCATTTTGCCACTGATGATTTCATGATAAGCAGCAGGCATCTAAGATTATTTCCAAAGATAGTGAATAGGTTCAAAGTCATAGACTATTGGACTTTAATTAGGAGTCTATTTCACATACATTTTAAATGTCGATCACTGTTTAGTGAGCCAGTGGACTCAGGTCACCCACAACCTACTTTCTCTAGAAGTATCTCCTTGAGATGTAAAGCACCATGTGGTAGGAGCACAAGAGCTGGCTCCCTTGAAGAAAATGACAAAGGACACAAAGAGTTCATAGTAGATACACAGAATCTTCAGGTTTGTAAATCTCTCACTACGTATAGCAGAATTTTCAAACACTCCTCTCTACAATAGAGTAGTAATGAGTATTGTGATACCTACAGGTTACATTTGCTCTTTATAAGACTTAATTTCAGAGCCCCTGAACACAGTGTGAGGCCCAAAGGCAACAGTAAAACAAGTTTGGGAGGCCCTAAAATTAATCAATACTGGATTTGAGCAGGACAAGCCCACCAGGGTTTTAGGACAAAAGCTCTAGTTCATCTGTCCCAAGAAGCTAAGCATAGCCACCCATTCAAGCACTCCATCTGAAGAGATGAGTGCCGGTGGAAAGCAGAGAAGAAAATGTAACCAATGAACGGAAGGGAAAGGAATAGCTAACAGGGGCCAGGGGCACCATGTTTGCTTTGGAGCACTGACTCCAAGCCTTAGTCTAAATGGAAAAGGAATTAGAGCGGAAGCAAAGGGAATGCGTAATTAAGCAGTAATGGTCAGAATGTGGACTAGTGGTCATTATCTTGAGTTCTGGGTTTGTATGGTGACCTGATGTTGTTATGGCTGTCATCATTTGATAGGATCATCGCTTAGGCCTCTGCAAGATGATTCCTACTGCTCTCCGATGCAGACTTACCATCACTGAAAATTATCCTCATTCGAGAGGTGGTCTTGCTTCTTGCCGAAGTGTTTGGGAACTCTAGTTTGTAATAGAGATTCTCATTCTCTTTCTGCTCTTTTTCTGCAGCTGCCAAAGAGCCACGTATAAGGCTGAAAGCCAAACTCCATGTCAGTCAAATACCCATCAGCTTTGAAACTGAATTGCTGGACTTTTAGGGTTGGGGTAGGTTATATTTATCATAATCTTAGTAATGATGCCATTCATTTTGGACCCTTGTATATACAATGACTGTCTTAATTTTATCTCCTATTGTTTGTAGTCAATATGCATTCAGATAGCTCTGCAGCAATCTGACCTCACCTATCTGGATCCCCTTGACCCAGGCCTGAAAGCCAACAAAAATGAAGATTCCCAAACCTGCCTGTACCCCTTTTTTAGCCACAAGTAGCGATATATCAAGGGCCACTGCCTAAATTATTTTTTCAGCTCAGCTCCTGTGAGTGTTAGGTAAACAGATAAAATTAGTGGCCGTATATGCCTCTGTAGATGAACTCCACCTTTTCGTAGCAACACTAGAAAGGGGAATATCAGAACTACCTTTATTAAGGTTAAAATACCAAGTCTTCTGATTCAAGATGGTGATAGCAACCAGCACCCAAGGCGTGCAGGGCCACTCCAAGGAGCCTGAGGGACACATAGAGACTTTGAGGATAAACTTTGTGGCAGAGAATGGACCTGCAGAAAGCACAGTATCTCCCAAACAAATAAAAAAGGACAGGTCTTATGGGAAGATGCTTTTTTAAAGTGGTTTCATGGAATTGGGGGTGGAGGAGTATGGTAGAGAGATGAAGAACTAGCACACAGCACCAGACAAAGGAGCCTGTCCTTGCCTAGTAGGGCCAGTCTTCAGGCCACTGGGAGGCTCAGAACATCACCAGCACACTTTGTCCAGTTTCCACCCTCTAGGATAGAGCCACTGTTGCTGCTGCTTTGCACTGATCGACATGCATGTAGGACAGTGTGGGACCACCATGGTGCAGTGCTGCCCACAGGCTGTAAGTTTGATGATGGATACCTGTGAGTCAGCCGGGTGGCCAATGCCTAAAGCTGAGAGGTGTGCAGCAGCCTGAAGCTCCTGCCTATCCTACCTTCAGATGTGCTGCCCAGCTGCAAGATCTCCCTGATTCTGAGCAACAACAACATATCTGAGTTGAAGAATGGTTCATTTTCTGGTTTAAGCCTCCTCAAAAGACCTTCGTGATCCAAGCTGACACCAGAGGCCTTGCTGGTATCTGTAGTCTGTGTTGCTGATAGAGTCTGTGATCAGGGCTCTCACAAGAGACCGTGCTGATGTCCATGCTGAGGACAGAAACCATGTTTATGTCCTTAATCTGTTCTGCAGCTGGAAACCATGATGATGTCCTAGGTCTGTGCTGCAACCAGAGACCGTGTCGAGGTCTGTAGTCTGTGTTGCTACCAGTTGCCATGGACAAGGAAGCTTCTTTTGCAGTGGTGTCAATGACTGATGACTCATAGCTAAGAATGAGAGACACTGGAGTTTTCTATGACAACACCGTCTAAAATCAAAACAGCTAGACATAAAGCTATTGAAGAGAGTCCTTAAGAACTGTGATAAATATGCTAGGGTATAGCTCTTCACAGTTGATAGTTTCTCTTGGGGAGGTGGGGAAGAACTCACTTTTCTTTAAGAGGCTGATCACTAGGGAGTTTGGCCATGCTCCAATGAGTATATGGACAACACAAACTGGACTTAGTGTATTTGACAGAGGAGCACAAGGATGGCAGGGTATACCTAGGAGAAATGGAAAGCAAGTGTGGTCAGAGTGCATTGTATGAAAGTCCCAAATAATTAATAAAAATATTATGTTATGGGGAAAAAAATAAAATACCACATTTTAAAAAAGTAAAGATAACAGAACTTTTTGAAGCTGATTAAAGAAAAGCTACTTCCTTCTGGTCTAAAAAAAATAAAATCTGAGTTCTGTCTCTAGTCCTTTTTGAAGACACGCCTTTCTGACCTGCACTAAAGCTTAGACATTGCATATTGTTTCTTCCTTTAAGATTTAATCCATCTATGTCTGTCAATTGCCTGGCCAGGAAACAACTACTTGAGTAGGCAGATTTGCCTGGAAGCATGCTAAGGCAAATGGGAAGAATAATTATCCCCTGAATGAAATACTGTCCTGTCCAGCAGGGCATTAAACAGGGGTCTGGGAGATCACCTGAAAGAGAAAGTGGGGGAAACAAGCCAACACAAAGAATGATGATTTGTTTATAGTCTGATCAAATTGCAATTTTTACTTTTTCACCCAGGGGTTATATACACAAAAAGGCAAGATGTGAAGGAAGAGGATGACTCAGAAATGTAAGTGTTCAGGGGGAGTACAGATATCTTCCAGAACAGAGTATCAGCTGGGTGAAACTTCAGGTCACTATGACTACACCTACGATTCACTTGTCCTTATCTAAGTTAGTACTATCGATCAAGGTTACTTATCTACAAGGTCTATGACTAAGACTTGGCAACTTTCCACCAAAGCTGCTTGTTTACAACAGCTTCTAGCCATCTGTTTAGGGGTTTTTCCACAGAGACCCAAGACTTTGTGCTAGCATGCCTGTATGTCAGGCCTATAGCTGACCCCAGGACTTCAGTGTATAAGCAGAGCTGCCCCTGACAAAATACTATGCTTATTCCTCTAAGAAACTCCACCCTCGTGTACTTTGTTTACAATGTTTCCACCATACAGTACTGCTAACTCTGCCCATTTTTTTCTTTTTATTTTCATTTTTTAAAAAATTCGAACTCTGGCTGGAGAGATGGCACAACAGTTAAGGGCACTTCCTGCTCTGCCAGAGGTCCTGAGTTCAATTTCCAGAAACCGTATGGTGGCTCACAACCATCAGTAATGTGATTCGATGCCCTCTTCTAGTGTGTGTCTGAAGATAGCTGCAGTGTGTACTCATATAAATAAAAAATAAATAAATAAATCTTTGAAAAAAATTTGAACTCAAAAAAGTAACTTTTCTCTTTTGTTATCTTTGTCTCTTTCTCAGATACGAAGCAAAATCCTTAGGATACATTCCCTGAAATTCTGGACTCTCTCACTGTTTCTCTGAAGAGTCTTCCCCACTTTCTACAGCTGCCTGCCAACCTCCATTACTCAATATGCCAACTTTGTTTGGATCCTAATTCAACAGACATGACTCCTCCTATCAGCCTTCTCTTGGAAGTTACCAAAATGTGTAGATTTCCTTCCCTATTGCTTTCTTTGCAAATATTAATGTAATTCTACTTGAGCTTCCAAGTCCATTTCGAAATTACTTTATTACTTAACCAGTCTAAGAACCCAAAAAAGAAAGGCATGATTTCGTTAGTAGGGTGAGCACACTTAGGATGCCTGGGTTTTACACATGTAGTCCTGGAGTCTCTGTGGTGAAATGAAGATAGAAATACCAGACTTGTATCCTGTCTTAAGTTACCTTGTGGATTCAAATGAAGAGGCAATGCCTCTTAGCAAATGGCACTTGTTAGAATTATTCCAATAAAGAATTCTAAAACTAGTCCATGGCCTAATTTTTTTCTCTTAGAATGAGAAAACCAAAGACTAGTAAAAACAATTGACTTCTCTTGGATATAAGTATCAGTAGATATAAAATTTTCTCTTTCCTAGTCTTCTGGCATTAAGGTTTCTTTCTAAAACTAATACCAGTTCCTAGTAGATGGTGGCCATGTATTACTGTTTTTAGTAAGTTTATAATTAGAAAAATTGTTTTTCATAACTTTGAAAGATATGAATGGAAACCCTGATAAATACGTGATATTCTCTCTGGAAATGCTGAACTGGGCTTATCCCTGTCCCAGCATGCACCGAGAAAGAAGCCCTGTTGTCTTGTGATCTTTAATTTCCGCATAGGACAATGTTTAAAAGTCAATACGTCTTCATTTCCTGGCTTTTCTTCTGATGAGAAAGGACAAACACTCCCTCCCCACCCTCCAATGCACAGGGTACTTGAAGACAAAAATTATTTCCTCAAAGTGGTTTAATCACGCTCTTGAAACCACTTCCTTCAGTAGCCTAATCACACAAATCAGAGCAAAAGGTTAAAGATAGAGTTCGTTGTACCAAATCGCCTGTGAGTGTTTCTCAGCATCAGATTCCTTTGTATTAAAAGGTGAAGTCTCTCTGATAATAGTATGCATAAGTGGTCTCTGACTTATAGCATTTCCTCTGCCCAGAAAATGTACACACCCCTTTGAATATTCAGTTTGTGGAGAAACATGCCTAATTTCCATCAGTGTCTCACTCAGACCTGGACACAAATTGTTTTTCATAACTTTGAAGGATAGGAAGGGAAACCTGGTAAGTATGTGATATTCTCTCTGGAAATGCTGAACTGAGCTGTCCTTGTCCCAGCATGCATTGAGAAAGAAGCCCTGTTTTCTTCATTTCCTGGTTTTTTCCTCTGATGAGAAAGGATGAACACTCCCTACCTGCCCCCAGAGTGGACACAATGGCCACTAAATGTCATTTAATACCATTAACAAAAGGAGACAGCATCAAGATTCTGTAGGGTAAAAATAATGGCAATCTAATTCTTTTACTTCTTCCTTGATTATTAAATATCTCCTGGAACAGTTTTCTTTATTATTCATGATTCCCAGATAGTAACATTATAAATAAAAAAAATAGTCAAAATACAACTTATTCAATAAATACAGTGCATTGCACCACATCACAATGGCTCTTAAACACTTCTGAAAAACAACAGCAGGAAGCTCTGGCCCTGAGCAGCAGGAGGCAAAGGGCCCATTTCTCCCAAAGAAAAGTTACCCAATTTTTATGTGGCTCACTTTAACTTAAAAAGATGTGTTTTGCCTAAAATGTCCCTTTTATCTCTGCTTCTTAAACATTTGCCTTGGCTAGCAGCACACACCTGTAATCCCAACACTCAGGAAGCTGAGGCAGGAAGAGAGCTGCATGTTCTAAGCCAGTCAGAGTTACTTAGCAAGACTCAAAAATAAACACACAAAGAAAAGCCTGGAAACAGAAAAGGAAGACAGTGAAGCCCCATGTAAGCTGCATCAGAGTACTCCAGGTAGACAAGGCCTTACAGAAAGAACGTCACTATTAGGTAACATTCACCAGTGTATTATTGGCTAACTGCCATGACCTGCCTTGCCATCTTTGGTTTATATAATGACTGAGATGAAGGCAAGGGAGAAATGGAAGAAAAATTATCATACCATGAGATACATTCATATACGAATATTCAATTTTCCTTAATAATGATTAGGATCGAGATTTTTATACTAATTTAAAAAAAAGAACATAAAGAGTTGAGATTCAAATTTAGAGATGTCTCTTTATATCTAATTCCAAATCCTAGTATTCCTCTTCTCTCCCCACAATTATGGCTGTTCTGGAAGCGATATGAGAGATTAACTCAATCTCTTTTTTGAGTGAATTTGGTTAGCATTTAAAGAAGAGTGTTTAACTGTGGCATTTCTGCACCTATACATCATCACAATTCACTCTTGCTCACCCAAACTGCCCTTCCCAAACCCTTTCCCTTCTCATGGACCACCTTTTTCTCCTTGTAAGCAATTCAATTTTTTTTACATTAAACTTAAGTGACTCATTCAAGATTATTTAACCCATAAAAGAACTGTGCTAGAACTCAGGTTTCTAGCCCCTCATCCAGGAACTGTCACATAATACTCTCTTCCCCAAAATAATGCAGTCACTCCTTCCCAAGGCAAAGGCTCAGCCACACCTTATTGTGACTACAGTTTGCTCTTTCTGAGTGTTCTGGTTTTACACAAGTTATGACTTCTCTTTTCAGAGGCAACACAATTCACATCTCAGCTCCAGATCAAAGAAAAAAAAATAGGTGCTGTGTAATTAACAGAAAGCCATGCTTTACAAATGTTTTCTCTCTCTCTCTAAAACCCCTACATTGGAGAGAGTGACTGTTCTATTTTACATGAGGGCATAGTTTCCAATACAGCCCTTTGAGACCTCGTTCTGAGGTTTTGGTGGCGAAGTACAGCTCTTGTTGTACCCTGGACCAAAGAATGATCTTACTCTATCAGAGAAGACTCTCCTCTTTAGTGGACAGTTCAGCTTCAGGAAGGATGCACATGGAACAGAGGGAGGAACGGGACACCCACCTAGACATGCAGATCCTCTGAATGAAACCAGGCAACCAATGGGATTAGAGATGTATCAGCCAGGTCATCTCCAGATTCCCCACATCCACCAGCTAAGATCTTGGAGCAGATGTGGTGTCTATACGCTCTCCTCTCACACAAGACCTAAGCATCTCAGGTGAGTGTAAGTGAATGTACCCAAACACTCGATTCAAAGCTGTTTGTATTTGATAAGAAAGACCTTGTTAGAAAAATAGAAATGGATAATACATATATGCATTCTAAGTAACCACTGAACTCCTGTGTAGCGTCAGGGCAGTTGCAATTAATTCTGTGACTAGAAGAGCTTTGTTCAGCACCAAAATAAATTTTATTATCTCCTCATTCGATCTCAATTGAAAAATGAGAATTGTGTTTACCAAAACTTACAGCTAATGATAGATGCCTCATACTCTGCTGATTTTACACAATGATTGCTTTCATTCTTTGTGGCTTTGAGCAATGAGCTTGCTCATCTGTGTTACATTTCAAATAGTACCCAAATTCCAGCTAATTTATCACATTTATATTACAAATAAGGACATGGAGTTAAAACTCCATAAATCAATTCATCTATCCATCTTAAATTAGTCATACAAACTCAAAATGGAAGTATGTTTTATAGAGCTTATTCTTCTGGCTGGTCTTGCTGACAGAGATCCCTCCATCTCTGGTACACTATTCTCCCACTCTGTAGCCCGTACTGTGTACAAGATGGCCCAGCAGACTCCACACGCCAGAATCTTGACTTTGTTTCTCAAGGTATGTTGTGTTGTCCTCATGAAAGTCCATTTCCCCCAAGCTTTTGAACTGACCAGACAATGAATATTCATTATGTATCTATGAACCACATCATTAGCAATTGTAGATGATATGAAGATGCAAAGAGAACAGACCTTTGTCCTGGACAGACTTAGAGTTACCAGCCAACCCTACTAGACAAACTGCCTTTAACTGATCATTAATTCTCCTTCCGAGAAATGAAAGTAACTACATTGTTCTCAAAAGGGATTCCTGCTTACCACAGGTTGGCTGTATATGTCCTGAGTGGAGGCCAGTGCATTACAAATGTACACAATTTTTAGGGAAACATACTTGGTTCCTTCATAATAACAAAAATAGTTTGGTAGTGGTTTTTCTCTGTTTCCTAACAGCAGGAATTAATTTTTTATGACATAAGCTCTTAATTTGTTTTAGGCTAAGGAAAAAAAAAGAACATGAAAACAAGCAATTTATTTATTGCGAACTTTTGTTAAATGGCATTAGGGAAAAAAAAAACAGCCACACTTCCGTTTTTCCTGACTTTTCTCTTTATAATATCCCTTTTAAAAATTCATTAAAACATGTGCTTCTTCCTTAGACTATAAATTTCATATG
Organism: Rhabdomys pumilio; assembly: GCA_030674055.1. Taxonomy (NCBI): domain Eukaryota; kingdom Metazoa; phylum Chordata; class Mammalia; order Rodentia; family Muridae; genus Rhabdomys; species Rhabdomys pumilio. Next base: position 52,595,686 of record JANHMN010000004.1, on the reverse strand, counting down.
ACCATTTCCAAAGAAGCTGTAAAAACTACAAAACTATTATCATAATCAATAGGATATCAAGAAACAAAAATGAGATCTAATTACACTTTACTGTAGTTGTATGTCCCCTTAATAGCATTCATACATTTCCAGTTACATAATTAAATGCCAAAGGTGTTATCAAAGATACATTTTAAGGTCTAATTAACTGATAATAATTATAGGTGGATGCTAAGACTACATGATAATTAGAAAGACATTAGCAGAGATAGGCTGCTCGTCTGAGAATTACAAAGCTATTTCCCACCTGTTGCAGCAGAGATGAAGTTTTGTCTCCAAAGCAATAGCTTCAGGGTTTCAAGGCAGATCAGAAATAAATGAGGCTGAATGTGCACCTGACATAAAATAAAAGTTGCAACAGGGACTATTTATTTATTTAGTATTTCTGCATTTCTGTATGTATTTATTGCTATGCTGGGGATTACGTCTGGTGTGTCACCACTAAGCTGTGTGCTGGACCACTAAGCCACACTCCTGTCATTTTTGTAAGCCAAGGTTCCTCTACATTCCTTAGGTTGCTTTTGAATTCACTCTGTAGGCCAGGCAGGCCTTGAACCTGCAGTACTCTGGCCTCTGCCTTCCACATAGTAGATATGACAGGCCTGTGCCACTAGACCCATTTAATTGTGATGCAATAGACACGACACAAAATGTACCACCTTATACATTTTTAAGTTTGAACTTTAGTATAATAAGATGCATTTTCACTGTTGTTCAACTGATACCTAGAATTTCTGTATCTGGCAAAAACTAAAACTGTTTATTTAGTATCTCTGAGTCCCCCTTCCTTGACAAGCTCCATTTCACTATTTCAAAAAGTTCAGTGACTCTACATCCCTCATATAGGAAGACTCATACAGTAGTTATTTCATACATAATGACCTCAAGGGTTCATCCACATAAGTGCCCTGTGTCTGAATGTCCCTCCCTTTAAAGATGTATATATTCCATAGTGTGTACACCACATTTTGTTTCCGAGTCCATCGGAGGACCTTGAAGTTGCTTTCCCTTCTGGTCTTTTGGAAATAATGAGCCTTTCAATGGGGGTGCTATTGTACTTTTTCTTGAGTTCCTACAAATAGAAATGCTGCTGATTCAAAACCTGGCCTGGTGGTGACATCACATGAGCAATGCTACCTCTTCTACTGACGAGCCAGCTTTATCAGGGTGACGGAGGTGCCTCCTCCTAATATGGAGGCTCTAATATTCAATGTGTCTACAATGTTCTATGCAAGGCCCTTTTACCCAGTGGTCCTGTGTCATAGGTATTAATCTCTTTGTTTTATATGTGAGAAAACTAAAACTGAGGAACTATTTGTCCTCAATCTATATCTCAAATCATAGACTATCCAAATGGGTTCAAATTTAAACCTGTTGTTGTTGTTATTGTTGTTGTGATTATTGTTCTAAATCCTATATGCATTTTTCTACCACATAAATTATTAGTGGAACAAATTTTTCTATTTTACTCATAGGTAGAAATCATACTGCCTGATGGGGCTCACTCTGCATAAGTACTTCTTGATGTCATAGGCAGTGACCATTCCCTTAACCACATTGCTATTATGTGCCTTATCCTATCCTAGGTAGGATGGGACAATGAATCTGAAAATGAAACTCTATCCATAAACACTTCACACCTGGGAGAAAAGATGAAGAATCTCACGAAGGAGAGCTCATGGAGTGCGCACACTAGAGTGGGAGTTGAGGGGGGCAGCATGGTTTGATCCCATTTCTAGCCAATATTGGGTAGGACTCCCTTTACATGCCAAGATTTTGGTGTTTTATTGCACATATACAATCAGATGACCCAGTGACTCCTGACAAAAAGATTAAGTCTTCAATCATAAAATCTTAAGTGAATATGTACCCTGAAAGACCTGGGGGGGATTTAATGCAACATTTCCAAGAGACCCAGAAACACCCTTTGGTACAATAGATAGTCGCTGGTACTACCATGGAGCTGTGCTGACCACTGATAAGGTCAACAGCAGAGAGGCAGAACAAAGATAATGCATGCCAGAGGGCTGAAGGTGTGGTTTCAAGGATTATCTTTTCCTGCAGGACAAAAACAATTCAGTTCATCATCCTGACTCCTGGGAGAATTAGGCCCAGGTCTGTGTTTGAAAATATTTTCTATCTGCAAGGGAAAAACCTCGAAGGAGTTATTAAAAACCCTGTGGCTCAGTTTAATTCAACCATTTGAGTGAGAAGCCTTGAGAATCACAAGCATTGTTGGCATCTTCAACTGTACCCTGCCCACACCATTTTTTTTTTTTCAGAATCAGCCTTGTCCATCTCTCTGCTCCAGCTGCCACACTACCATAGTCTCTGCTTCCAGAACCGTTAGTGCTAGGAAGCTCCAGGTTGACCTTCCGAAGTAACAACTGTCTGTCAATTCAGAGAGGGCTTACATATTCTTCCTCAACCAAAGATTACTTTTTATAACGTTTCACCTCATACTGAACATTTTACAACCATTTTTAATTTTAATTTGGCTTTTTGTTATTGATGTAACCTAAAAACTGCACATAAGTGAAAAAAATGGAAAAAAATTAAAGTACATATAATTCACCACCCACTTTTTGAAGTACTCACACATGCACACGAGCACACACATGCGCGCGCACACACACACACACACACACACACACACACACACACACAGAGGCACTCACACCTTCTAATGGAACAACATTGTGTATATTTGTATAATCCTTTTCTCCACCACACTCTTTTCATCTTGAGTGTTCATTGCTAAATGTCTTCTGCTGGTGTGAGCACTGGAGCTGGCTTCCAGCACTCACGATTCCCCAGGTCCGAAGTAATTCTCACATCCAAGTTTTTAAATGGTTCTGTACCACAGAGGAGTACCACAGAGTCCAGGAGCCTGAGACTGAGAAGAGTGCAAGAAAAAGTGGCTTTCTACCTCTTCTCTCAGACTTACCTGCCTCCTCTTCCCTCTCTTGTCAGGTACCCCTCCACACAGGATGCACTGAGACTCCAGCCCTTTGTAGTGAGCTCACTCTGCCAGGAATCAGGCACGGTGCCACGGCGGCAGATGGGCTAGAGAATAGGTAGTCAATGAACAGGAGTACCGGCGTGGATGTTGAAACGGAACTCCTAGGTAAAAATTTATCCTTCAACACTCAAATCAAGACAGACACAGTCAGGATGCTAGCTAAGGGACAAATTTACTCTGGCCCAGGAGGAACAGCTGTCAAGTCTTGAGGAAAAATGTTTCCCACAGAGATGGAAGGATGGCAGTCAGGCCAAGGAGCTCTGTGGTGAATTCCTCAGAGTTCTACAGAATCCCTCTCCTAGCCAAAACATGCTTGCTCAGCCCAGCCGGTGCCTGGTAAAGCAGGCTATTAGAATGCAGGGCTGCTCTTTGCAGGCTCTCCTAATACAGAAAGAGTCCATACATAACATTGGGCTACAGGCCTAACTCATTATTTGCTATGAAAGTTTATGCAGCCACAAAATTAAATGGGAAAAGCACACTGGGAAGTGTTTGCAACCTACTTAACTCATGCCTGACAGCAGCAGAAGACCAAAACCTGACTGTCAGCTTTGTTACTCAGTCTGTACATCACAGCCGGTTCATCAAGGGAAGTTTCATACAAACATGAGCTTCTCACACATCCTATGGCTTGTCCCTTGGGCCCCACATAGGTAAAGAAAACACTTTATCTGGACACTGATAGAGTCCTGAGCTCCAGCTGCCACTTCATGAAAGTCCCTGAGCTCTCTTCTATGGGCCCTACTGGGTAGGATCTGAAAATCCCCATCCATCCATAGATTAGATCTTTAAAAAAATCTTTTCATTGGCTAAAACACAGATCAGGGCTGAGATGTTAACTCAACTGGCAGACTGTTCCCCTAGCATTGAAAAAAAAAAAAAGCCCTGGGTTTGATCCCCAGTACAGACAAATCAGGAGTTGTGGCATTCACATTCAGCAGATGAAGGCGAGAGGATCAGAAGTAAGTTTGAAGTCATTCTCGACTACAAAGAACATCTGAGGACAACCTGGGCTACAATGAGACCCTGTCTCAAACAAACAAACAAACAAACAAACAATCAGTAAATTATCGCACCAAAGCTACAGTCCCTCGCTGACCTTCTTTATCAGAACAGGGCCTCACTTGTATGTGGTCCCCTCTGCAGCTTTTTCCCTGTTAGGGCAGAGTTTACAAGCTGCAACAGGATCTCCTTGACCTATTAACTAACCTGGCTCTTTGCATGCCCACCGGCTCATCTATTACATTATTAGTGCAATCAACTTTTGTTGAGGCTGTAAAAAAAATTCACTAGAGTATAGAAGAGATCAGAAAGCAATGGTTATATGAGAGATGAAAGATTGGGAGTTACACTTATTTCTTTTCATCAATGGGATACATTGTCTTGTGATTTAGGGGAAATCTTTCTAAAGAAAAGGTGACAGTGTAGAAGCAAAAAAGACTGGAGATATGCATATAATGTTTATTTTCATTCTTGTCATATGAAATGGGGTAATTTATAAAGAACACAAGTGTAATTCTCTCCCACTTCCAGATGCTGAGAAGTCCAAGGTCATGGCACTAGGAACTTCATTGTTGGCTGAGGGTCCAACTTCTGTTTCCAAGAAGGAAACTTGGCATTCCTTTTTCTGGAGGGGAAGGATGCTGTGTCCTTAAGAGGAAGAGGGCAAAGGGACAGATGAGCCCTTTTGTAAGGGTTCTAGTATGTGTGTCCTTTATCTTTAATTGACATAGCCTAGAGTCATCTGAGAAAAAAGCCTTCCTTCAGTTGAAGAATTATCTAAATCTAATTGGCCTGTGGGCATGTCTGGGATTATCTTTATTATTAAATGATGCAGAAGGGTCCAGTCCACTAAGGATGGTACAGGTATCCCTGACCTATAAGAAAGCAAACTAAGTATGAGCCTAAGAGCAAGCCAGAAAGCAGCTCCATGGCTGTACTTCCTTAGCCGTGAGTTTCCTGCTGAGGTAACATTCCCTGGAATAGCCAGCAGCCTTGTCAGAGCAGTCAGTTCCTGCTCTGATTTCCACCAATGACAGCACAGAACCTAAATGGATAAGCCAAATAAATCCTTTCACCGCCTAAGTTTTGTTGTTGTTGTTGTTGTTGTTGTTGTTGTTGTTGTTTTGTTTGTTTGTTTTGTTTTTGTCATGGTATTTGACATGGAAACAGAAAGGAAACCAGAAGACTCCCATTTCCCAGGTAGAAAACTTGATGATCTAATCACTTCCTAAGAGATCCACTCTTAATGCAATCCCATTGTCCTTTTAGTTTTGGTGCTTGAATTTTGCAGGGAACAGAGTCAGGCCTTTATCAGTACTAAAAACAAACCAAGTTTTTCATTTTCTTCTCCAGAACAGAAATAAACTTATCAAGAATGTAGACTGCATGTTAGTCTAGATTACCCAAGTAGTAGTCACTAAACACGGGAAACTTCATGATGAGATGAACTTGTAGGAGAAAAGGAAGAGGTAGCCTGAGGAGGCTGAGAATAGTGAGTCCCAATATGATGAAGGAAGGAAAACTGGGTGAAGCACTGGCATGTGCAGCTTGTCCTGAGAACTGTGTGGCAGGGCAGACAAGGAGTTCTTGGGCCAAAGCTGTCAAGCAGTGGAGTCCTGTGTCTCCCTGGAGCAGATCTGGCAGTGGTTCTGGGAAGCCCAGTCTGGGCAACGCAGACCTGGGCCTATAGCTGGACCTCACACAATTACACTACCTGCAGAGACTGGAGAGATAAAAGTTTACTTCAAGGAAAAGCTATAAAGTACTTGTACATCAAAGTATGTGATTAAACCCTTCAACTTAGAGTGAAGATAAGGTTCTAAGGAGACATTCACTATGTGGAAGCAGAACAAACCCTATTCTAAATTTTCTGTTTATAAACAGAAAAATGGTTGTGTGGGTTGTGTGTGTGTGTGTGTGTGTGTGTGTGTGTGTGTGTGTGTTTGTGTGTGTGTGTGTGTGTGTTATGCATATCTGCTTGAGTATGTGTGCTTATGAGGTCAACAAGGGTTGTCCTGTTCTATTGCTGTCTAATTTTGGAAACATGTCTCCCACTGAACTTGTCTTTTGGACTGGATTGGCTGGCCAATGAGACCCTGGGATCCACCTGTCCCTGCACAGGTGTGTACCAACATAGTTAGTTTTTAGATGGGTACACTCACCTAAACACCAGTCCTCGTGCTTGTACAGAAAGTACTTTATCCACCAAACCAGCCCTCCATCTCTGGAACTGGTATTTTAATAATTTACCTGTGATGATTTGCATGTGCTTGGTCCAGAGAATGGCACTGTTGGGAGATATGGCCTTGTTGGGGAGGTGTGGCCTTGTGGGTGTGGGCTTTAATACCCTTGTTCTAAGCTGCCTGGAAGCCAGTATTCTGCTAGCAGCCTTCAGATAAAGATGTAGAACTCTCAGTTTCTCCTGCACTGTGCCTGCCTGGATGCTGCAGTGTTCCCGCCTTGATGATAATAGACTGAACCTCTGAACCTGTAAGTCATCCCCAATTAAATGTTGTCCTTAGAAGAGTTGCCTTGGTTATGGAGTCTATTCATAGCAGTAAAATTCTAACTAAGACATCAGCCCATAGAAAGTTGCCCAATGTACTGTCATTAGAGCCTGTTTTATATTCTGTGACAGTGGCCTAGTCCATGAGCTAGAAAAAAAAGTCTTAGAGTGAAAATGAACCTTAAATCTTAAATATTGGGACACTATTTGGAACTAGGGCTAGATTTATCAGTGATAAGATTCCAGGTGGAACTCAAATGAATACTTCATCTTTTATTTCTTAGAGACATAACTTCAGGCTAGCACTGAATATGACAGCTTTCTAGTTTAAACCTTCCAGCTTATCAGATAAAATCACTGAAGCATATGAATAAATAAGTAGCATTTATTGAACAACTACTATATGAAGTACCACCACCAACAGTACCATGATTCCACCAATGTTGTCATGATATAAAGGCAGAAAGACCAATTAAAAGGTTACTGTCACAGGCAAGAGATAAACTATCTGCAAAGTAAGACAGAAGTATTTCCAGAAGAGTGTTAACCCTTCACCAAGAGGAACAGACAAGGGCAGGTGAGGACAGAGGCTGAAGAGAGGCACCACTGAGCAAAACTGGACCTGCACAGGTTGGTATACTATACAGTCAACCAGAGAAGGGGCAAAATTCTGGTCTCTGTCTCATTAGTAGAGACACAGCTGGAGTCACCTAAGCCAGCAAAACAAAGGGTAGAGACTGAAAAGAAAATCATGACAGGGCTGCAGGTGGGGTTGAATTGAAACAGCACTTATTTAGCATACACAAGGTGGTGGATTTGATCCACAGTGTTGCATAATCAGATGTAGTGGCAAATGCCTGGAATTCCAGCTCCTGAGGAACAGAGACAAGATACTCAGAAGCTGTATTTCATCTTCAGCTAAGTAAGAGTGTGAATATAGTTAGGGTGCAGATCTCATCAGACAGACAGATGGACAGACGAACGGATGGACGGATACAGACAGAGACAGGAGCAGAGAGGGGAACACACACAGAAACTGACAGAGACAGATGACAGATAGACAGACAGATGGGCATACAGAGGCAGAAATCTCAAAGACCAAGGGCTTAAGAAGCCAAAGGAGAGAAAAGGTCCTGAAAGTAATAGCTCACCATCAACACTAAAAGTCCCCAATAGGTTAAATGGGATGAACAGTTTAGAGCGATAATAAAGGATTGTCCAAAGCCAGGCCAGGCGAGCAAATATCATATTGTACATGGGGGCATATAACTTCAAGAGACGAGCATCCAGAGGAGGGAGTTTTATTCTTTTATTTTTGAACTCATTTTTATCCTTGAAACTTATGTTTGCCTAGTCTTGTCCACACCCTGTAGGATCAACTGCACTGAGGACTAAACAAGATTTTGGAAGCAAGCCTCAACACATCCATTTGTAATAATTTGCTGTAAATGACAGTATTGGAAACTAAACTACTGAGAGTGTGTGCTTGTTCTTTCTCTCTCCCCCCATGTCTTTTCTGAACCTATACCTGTGAGAAAGAAAGAGGTAAAGGACTTGTTTATGAGAAGAATATTTCTTAATAAATCAACCTATAGGACTACTTGCATCTTGATACTCTCTAAGATTCTCTCTCTCTCTCTCTCTCTCTCTCTCTCTCTCTCTCTCTCTCCACATAGAAAGTCATATGAACTATCTATCTCTGAATCATTATCACAAGTAGAAATGGTAGCTTAAAAATATTCTTGTTTTTCTCTGTAGCAAATCTGAACTATAAAGATGCAAAACAGAAACTAATGTACTTCAAATAAAATCTACACCTGTCTCTGTCTAAAATGCCACAGTTTATTATTGTTGTTATAAGAAAGGAGAAAAGTAACCCTGTCGGTATAAACCTTCACAGAAGAAAAATATCACACTGGCAACTCATTATTTCGGGTTGTTATTCTGTTAGACGATAGCTTCTAGGTGGAAGGCACACACCTATAATGATCACATTAAGGCAGAACCTCATTAATAATAGATGAGACCCGATTATATCCATTCCTGATGCTGCTTTAATAATGTGGCATTTTTGCAACAAAAATAATAATTTAAACCTTTTTGCTTTTTTTTATAAAAATTATTCTTGGCACTCCTTAGTACCAAACTGAAAAATATAAACTGCCTTTGTATCAAAACTCAGCCTCCGAATTGAGGTCTTTCTTGTGCCTTTAGACATTAGGGCTTGACATTTCAAAGAAAGTGTAATAACTTTAGACTAAATTTCTGGTCTTTTAGAGATTTTCATAGCTTTTCATTGCTCTGTACAGTCATTTTGGTGTTTTCAATAGAATACATCAGCTTCTATACCTGCACCAAGTCCAAACATTTGTATTCTCTATCAGTCAGCTGTCCACTGGAGTTAACTGTAGGAATTGAACAGATACCTGTAGAGAGTCTCTGTTTTTTCCCTATGAGGGACTTCTTTTTTGATTACCTTAATCCCTCCCATCTCATATAGATATGTTGGGATGGGGTAGTATCTCTTCTACCAAAGATTCCATTAATCATCTGTTTCTATGAGAAACAGATACTTTGTTGCTTTATTTTATATGAGTTTTCATGTATGGCATGTGCATATGTGCATGCACAGAGTGTGTGCAGTCCAGAAGTCAATATCTGTGTCTTCTTCAGTTATTCTGTATGACTGCTGTTACTGTTGCTGCTGCTGCTGCTGCTGCTGCTGCTGCTACTACTACTACTACTATCACTATTGACAGAATCTCTCACTTACCCCAGTGTTCACTGATTCAGTCAGCTGGCTGGTCAATGAACTCCAGAGATGCACCTGTCTGTGGCTTCCCAGCACTGAGTTTACAGACACAAACTGTCACCCCCAACTTCTGTAGGAGCTGGGACTCAAACTCAGGTCCTCAGGCTTGCACAGCCATCACTTTACCAAGTGAGTCCACAGCCTCAATCTTAGTTTATTTTCAAGACGTCTTTTATCTTCCTTTTTGTCCTTGCTGGACTCAGACCCCAAATTTCAAGTGATCTTTCTCCTTCAGCCTCCCAAGGGATCATGCTGCAGGATCCCCAGACATACCTTCTGCAAATATTTCTTAAGGAACCTGACATGGAAATTAGAGTATGTTGGATACCTACGTCTGTCTGATAGAATTACGACTATCATAAGGGAAGAAGGCGGTGTGATAAGAGAGAACAGTGGAGCGTTTTGAGTCTGCAAGAAGGAACCACAGCCAAGCATTAGTCACCCACTGGAAGCTGCCAACAGTAGAGAAACAAATTCTCCCTCAAGACCTCCAGACAAGACCAGACATTCCTACATTTTTACATTAGCGACATAAAATCAAAGTTTTCTGACCTCCAGAAGAACACAGGAATGAATTTATGTCGCTTTAAACCAGCAAAGCATTTATTGTCAATTGTTATAGCAACAACTAGAAACCAATGTACCCTATATGCTCTCTCCTTTAAAAGGTATCAACCTTAACTCTTTTTGTTTGAAAGGAAATATTGTATGGGGCAAAGGAAAAGGAGAAGAAATGCCAAAGGTCATCATTCTAATCTGTGTGAGCTTGAACACAAATCCATGTATCAATGGAAATCATAATTTTCTTATGAAGATAACACTTATCTACTTCTTAAGTTGGAAAGCGTAGACAGAACAAGCAGCAACTGTTGTCATCCTACTGGGTTTTTCCTTCCACATTCCTTTCTATGTGGATTTCTATTTGTTCTAAAATTTGCTGCTGAGATATTGGAAATCATGGTAGGCAGGGATTTATTCCCCGTTTTGTAGATAAGAAATGTGGCGACAGAAATAGAAGCAATTTTGTCTAAAGATACTGCTCCTGGGGAAAGCTTGCTCCCATCTGGGTGGGTCTGAGAACAAACTTCTTTTGACCACCTCATACTGTGAAGCTAGTGAATGATATAACTGGTGACCAGAGTCACCCGTTGTGAACTCTAGACTCAGTTCCTGCTGGAAGTAACACCACAGAACCAGATGCTTCACAATGAAGTGCTCATGAGAAAGAACCACCTTTCTTTTTCATAGACTGATGCTACTAGGAGGCCAGAGAGACCAGGAAGACATTAGATTGATATTATTGAGATACATAAATGATCCTTCTTTTATACCAGCAGCAAAGCTGCTTTACTGCTAGAGCCAAAGGGAGGCAGTGTGGTTTCCTGAACCATCATGGAATCCTCAAGATAAAGGATCACATACAGACTCCTCATCTACTGTGTTATTCATGTCTACTCTGTTTTGTTCCATTGCCATGAACTTGCTTTGTCTTTTTTAATTTTACTTTCATGTGCCTGTGTATGTGCTTGTGTATGGTGTATGTGTGGATGCCAGAGGTTGATGCTAGAATGTCTTTTTCTCAATCATTTCTCTGCCATATTTTGTGAGACATAGTCTTTTGGTGATCCTGAAAATCACTATTTCAACTAGACTAGCTGCCCAGCAATGTCCTGGCATCTGCCTGTCTCCTTCCCCTCAGTGCTAGGACTTTTTGCATGGATTCTGGCATTCTGAACTTAGGTCTTAGAACCTGCACAGCAAGGACTTAAGCCACTCAGCCAGCTCTCTGGCCTTTTTTTTTTTTTTCAAAGAAAGCTTCAAGGGAGAAAGGAAGTTTTTAAAGCCCTTATAAAAGTTAGAAACTTTGATTATCAGGTTCTCCCACTTTGCATTTTGGTTTCCTCCATGGACTTCCTTTTTTATTATTAATTCATTAAAGATTTCTATTTGTGTCGGACAATTGGGAATTGCTTGCATTTAACAGTTTAATGCCTGTGCAGTCAGTGATATAGAGAAATTAACGTGAATGAAAGCAAATCGAGTATTATGCCCAGTAGGAAAGCACTCCAGCCTGCAACCCTCATCTAATTCACTGCCTAAGCCAGAGTGCAGAACTTCTAATGTGGTATAATTTCCTCTTCATAAGGTACAAAATACAGCTTCCATTAATGGTCAATTTGAAGGATGTTTCGTAAAGAGAAAGAGCATCTGTATCTAGGAAGGTACTTGCAAAGCTGGTGTCCTCTATATGGATTCTGGCTCGGACATTCATCCTGAAGGCAATTTGGAGAGAGAGAGACAATAGGCAATAAAGCTAAATCATCCCAGAGACATCAGAGGCTCTCTTCTGTATCCGGGCAGTGAAACTGGGCTGTGGCCAAGGCCTTTCTCTCTGTTCAGAATGCAGTTCCCCCAACACACATCCCTTCAAGGTCATTCTCCCTAGCAGAGCAGAAAAGCAGAAGGGGGCTGGGGCTGACATGAGATCACTGAATGCCTTTACACGAGAAATCTGCAGCCTCTTATTTCTTATGCTTTCTTCTGTACAACATTCCTAGTCTTAATATTCCTGGGGTCAGGGTTCTAGCAGCTCCATGATTTCTCCATCTACATGTTCACAATATGTAAGCAGATTTGTTTGTGTTTATGCTAGGGCCCATATAGCTGAAATGAAAATACATACCCCCTCCCTTAAAAATGAAAGAAAATCATTGTCTCTAATAAATATATTCATTATATACACTCTTTGCAATTGTCCTCATCTTCAATAGGCACCTAACATTTAGAAAAACACTTAATGAAGTATATAAAGGTCCATTTTCTATCTAACCTGAATCAGTTTTGCTCTAAACTCTTGAGAAGATTTCAAAGGGATGGAGAGATGGATCAGAGAGAAAGATCATGTGTTGCCCTTCCAGCAGACCTTGGTTCGATTCCCAAAACCCATATGGTAGCATATAACCTTCTATAACTCCAGTTCCCGGTGATCCAAACCCTTTCTGGTGTCCACAGGCAACAAGTACATGATGCATAGACATACACACGAGCAAAACACCTGTACACATCAAATAAATAAATAAATAAATAAATATTTAAAATAATAAAAATAATAACTATTTTGAAAGGTTCTGATCAACTGATCAATCATGCATATATTTCAGTATAATTTACCAAGCACCAAGTAGGCTCTGAGATGGACTACAAAGTTAAATAAGACTGTATCCAGGAGCTAGAGAAATGGCTTATCCTGTAAGAGCACTGGTACTTTTACAGAGGTTTTACTCAGGTTCAGTTCTCAGCACCCACATGGTAGTTCACAACCTTCTATAACTCCAGCTCTATGTGATATAACACCCTCTTCTTGCTTCTGTGGGAATTGCATGCAAGTGCTGCACAAAAGAAAATATTCATACACATTAAGTAAAATTTTAAAATAGGTCTCTGTTCTTGCCTCAGGTGGATATTAGGTTAAAATATAAACACATATAGATTGTGTCTAAATGTTTTTCCATGTTTACTCCAGGCTGAGTAGTATTCTTCACATTTTTTCTTGTCCTTTGTATTGTCAAACAGATGTCCTATTAGATGGCCACATATAAACTGTGTTTCAGTGATATTTGAGAAGTGGAAATGGAGAAATATTATATTCTTTGGGATGGAATTCTTTGTTTCACTCCTGAAACACCGGTCACAGACCAAATGCTGTGAGTGGCTGCTTGCCTGGCTTGTGTAGTGTAAACTGAGAACGCCAGGTCAGGGATGACAGCCATTATGTAATGGATCAACCCCACTCAATCAAGATCTGGGAGAAAAGTTTCACATGGCAAGAAGGAGAGGCAGAGGCACACAACCACTGATGTAGGAATCCAGTACACAAGACTTCCTTCAGCACGAAAGAGGGTGGGTTTTTCCTCTTACCTTACATGGTAAGCCATTTCTCTAGCTTTTGGACAGAGCCTGATTTAACATTGTAGCTGTAACGGAGCTCAGAGTCTTCCGGGTGCTTCATAAATCTTACTGAAATATATGAATGATTGACCAGTTGATCATAGTCTTTTAAAATAATTTGTTTTTGTTATTTTAAAGATACATGTTCCAGATTCATAGTATCTGGGCTTGCTGATCTTTCTGTTAAGAGTCATAGTTACCCAGCAGTACTTTTCAAACACTACCACTCCTGCTCACATTGTGGCCCCAATTTAAGGAAACACTGTTCTTTAATGCAAGCCTATCTCTCACTCATCTTTGCATTTCTTTTCCTCACAAACACAGCTCACAAGACAATCTTTTATCAGCAAAGATGGGAAGTCACAGATCAGAAAATTCAATGATATTCCTAGAAGTGCTCATGCTGAACAAGCTCTGAAATCTCATCTTCAGTTATCTCCTCCTAATGAGAGCATAGGATAAGCCAATTTGATGACACTGGGAAACATTAGCCACAAGAAACACTGTGATGTGGCTGTTCTTAGATGTGCACTGCATGTAAACAAGGGCTACTCATCAGGTATAGCATTGATTTCTTCCCATTTGAAGTATCAAGGATGACTTTGACAGTTGTCTTATTGCCATGATTTTGCAGAAGGTAAGTTGCTTCACACTGAGAACGTTTTCCTAAGTGACCAATTAGACAACTTGTCACTTTAATGTGAATCAATTATTTCCACTCTGGAGATGGTTCTCTATAAACCAGAAGCAATATAAGATCAGAAAAATTCAGCTTTCACTCAGGAACCTCTTTTCCTTAATACCTAAGACCTGCTAGAACTACAGGATAAATAGATCCCAATTCTTTTTAACCCAGTCAATCTACCATGGCCCTGAGCAATGCCCATAAATCCAACTATAATTTATTCAGGACTTTTCAGAGCACTCTGTTGAACCAGCTCACACAGACAGCATGCTTTGTTTTTAAAAAATGGTCCCATCAGCAAAAATGAGAAAATACAAGTCAAGGCCATAGCACATTTAGAGTAACGGCATTTAAATGTTTTTGAATTAGAACCCCAAGTTATCTTGGTGATGACAGGACAGAATGCTCCTCATTTAGCAGCAATTTATGGAGTATGTGTCCATGAACAATTTCCCAAAGATAGGCGAATATAGTTTCATCTATAACTCTCCCTGTATCAGAGGACCCTGAAACCTCTAGGATAAAATTAGAAACAATAAGCATTGGCTTTTCAAGCATCTTGAGTCCTTAAAAGAATGCTACATAAGTACCCCATATGAAAATAATTGTACTATTAATGTGATATTGCAATTCCATGTTTAACACATTTACCTAGAGCCAGCAGAGGAAAGAGGACTAATGCATAGATTGCTTATTTTGTTTTGCTTTGCTTTGCTTTGTTTTTTGAGACAGGGTTTTGTTGTGTAGCTCTGGCCATCCTGAAACTCACTATGTAGACCAAGATGGCCTCATACTCACAGAGATCTGCCTGCATCTGCTGCCTGAGTGCTGGAATTAAGAGTGTATGCCACCACACCAGGCAAGATGCAAGATTTCTTAAAGGGAATATGAAGAAAAAAATAGAGAAGACATACAACATTATCAGAAAGTTCTTACCCAGGGCCTTGTTAAATGGGAAGAGTGGTTGATATGGTCTGAACATATACCCAGCACTCATGTGTTAGAAATTTGCATTCCATTGCAACCATGGGGAGTTATGGCACCTTTAAGATGTCAGAAAGTTATAAGGCTTCTGTCCTTATATGTGGGTTAAAGTTATTCTTGAAAGAGTGTGTCAGTTGCCACAGTAGACTCTTGATTTTTTTTTTAATGAGATCAAGGCTGAGATATAGCTAAGTGGTAAAAAAGTAAATGTTTTCCATTTATAAGGCTCTGGATTCAATAACTAGCATCAGAAAGAAGAAGGAGGAGGAGAAAGAGGAGAAGGAGGAGGAGAAAGAAGAAGAGGAAGAGGAGAAGGAGGAGGAGGAGGAGGAGGAGGAGGAGGAGGAGGAGGAGAAAGAGGAAGAAGAAGAAGAAGAAGAAGAAGAAGAAGAAGAAGAAGAAGAAGAAGAAGAAGAAGAAACCAGTCCTCTTCCTGCTCATCTTTTCACCTTTCACCATGTAAGGACTGTGATGATTTGAATAGGTTTAGTCCACATAGATTCATGTGTTTGAATGCTTGGCCATAGGGAGTTGTAAAATTAGGAGGTATGACCATGTTAATGATCTTGTTTGAGGTCTTAAATGCTCAAGCTACACCCAGTGTGAATCACATTCTGACTCCTCCTTGCTGCCTGAGGATCAAGACGTAGAACTCTTAGCTCCTTCTCCAACACCATATTTGTCTAAATGCTACCATGCTTTCTACCGTGATAATAATTGACTAAATCTCTGAAACTGTAAGCCAGCCTCAACTAATTGTTTTCTTTCATAAGAATTGCCTTGGTCCTGGTGTCTCTTTACAGCAATGAAAACCCTAACTAAGACAAGGACATAGTAAAAAACTTTTATCAGAGTGCCTGATACTGGACTTCCATGCTGTGAAAAGCTGTGTGTGTGTGTGTGTTTGTGTGTGTGTGTGTGTGTGTGTGTGTGTGTGTGTTAGTTACTAGGGATTGAACCTAGGATACAAGACATGCTAGGCAAGTGCTATGCCATGCCAACTATATCCCCAGACTTCTTTTTACTTTTTATTTTAAGATAAGGTCTCATAAGTTGACAGACTAGTCTTGGATTCATCTGTAGTCCAGGCAGACCTTGAATTTGTGATCTTCCCTTCAAATTGCTGTGTGACTGAGATTACAGACTGCTACCACCAGGCCCATCTATTTCTAAAAATTAACTAATATGTAATATTCTATAATATAAATAGCAGGTTGAGTGGTGAAACAAGACTAGTAAATAAAGCGTTAGCCTTCAATGACATCTTCAGATATTCTCTGTGATGTCAAAGTCATAATTAGTTTCCTTACGTTTAAAGTCAACCAATTATTTTCTAAGCAACTGTATTGGCCAGTATGGCTTCCATTACAACAACATGGAAAGAGTGCAGACTTTAGAGGAAGGAAGCTGAGCTGATGTAGGTGACCAGATGTACTAAGATGTCACGTGTTGATGATCAGGCAGGTGTGAGTAGAACTGAATGTTAAAGAAACAGATGTTTAGAGAAACCAATGAAACTAGGAAAAGAAACCTTTCTGAGAGAACCACCAAGGCAGGCAGCAACCTCATCAAGATCTTCCCCCAACATACCCCCATGGGAATCATCCATGTATATCAATCCATCACCCTGAAGGTCTACTCCAAGTAGTCCCACAAACTTAAAAACTAATTTTGTCAGGATCTTGTCAATAAACCCATCACACTAAACAAGCTAAGTCAATTAATATGCAAGACTGGAAAATATTGTATTTTCTCACAATGAGAAATTAATATCAAAAGGAGGGGGAAGGGAGAGCTAAACTCCATTTAATCACTCTTTTATGACTCTGTACAAAGAATTTCACAGATGGTTAGTTAGAATGTACTTAAAAACAAGTAACTGTGAAAAGCTAATTCAGGTTTGGTTAAATATTTTTTAAAAAGATTAGATTGACTTATATAACTCAAAAGATTGTTGTAGGGAGGCTTAAGGCAAGACTTGATCAAACATCATCAAGAATTAAGCTGCAACCCATTATTGCTTCTATTTCTCTATTGCATTGACACCCTCCTACTTTTTTGCCTGCAATTCAATAAAAAAAAGGCTTCTGCCTAATTACCAAATAAAAGTCCTAAACTTGAGTTTGATTGAACAACTTAAGTATCCACTGTGTCATTTCTGTTGCTGTGATGAAATGCCCTGACAATAGAGAGTTTGTTCTAACTCGCGGTTCCATATTACAGTGCATGACTGTGGAGAATCCAAGGCTGCAGAAACTTGAAACAGTTATATCACATCTAGTCAAGAATAGACAGAATAGTGCATTGAGCTCCATAGAGACAGCACTAGGGCAAACAAGAGCACTGGGCAACTCTGCCTCGTGGAGGAAAATCAACTAAACATGGGCAAAGGAGATCCTAAGAAGCTGAGAGGCAAAATGTCCTCATATGCATTCTGTGGGCAAACCTGCTGGGAGGAGCACAAGAAGGACCCGGATGCTCCTGTCAACTTCTCAGAGTTCTCCAAGAAGTGCTCAGAGAGGTGGAAGACCATGTCTGCTAAAGAAAAGGAGAAATTTGAAGATATGGTAAAGACTGACAAGGCTCGTTATAAAAGAGAAATGAAAACCTATATCCTCCCCCGAAGGGGAAACGAAAAAGAAGTTCAAGGACCCCAATGCAGCCAAGAGGCCTCCTTCAGCCTTCTTCCTGTTCTGTTCTGAGTACCGCCCAAAAATTAAAGGTGAGCATCCTGGCTTATCCATTGGTGATGTTGCGAAGAAACTAGGAGAGAGAAGAAGGCTGCCATGCTGAAGGAAAAGTACAAGAAGGATATTGCTGCCTACAGAGCTAAAGGAAAACCTGATGCAGTGAAAAAGGGGGTGGTCAAGGCTGAAAAGAGCAAGAAAAGGAAGGAAGAGGAAGATGAGGAGGATGGAGATGATGATGATTATTAATAAGTTAGTTTTAGTGAAGTTTTTTTTCTTGTCTGTAAAGCATTTAACCTCCCTGTGCACAACTCACTCCTTTTAAAGAAAAAATTGAAATGTAAGGCTGTGTAAGATTTGTTTTTAAACTATACAGTGTCAAAACATAGGTACAAGGTACCTATGTTCTGCTCAAGACAGCCTTCTCTGGAGATCTCCAGACAGCTCATCCAGATAGCTCAGATCTTGAAAACCAAGGCCCAGTCTTTTATTTACATATCAATTCAGGTATTTACTCCAGGTTCCCTTTTGATTATCCCACAAACTAGCATTTCATGACTCTAGTCCTTTGATTCTTAGAAAAAGACAGTAAGCACTTTAAAAAACAACAACAACAAAAAACCATAGCAAAAATTCAGAGATCTGCCTGCCTTTGTAAGCAAAGACAATAAGCTAACTGGGTGGGATCCCATCCTGAGATTACCATTCCTACCATGCCTGGTCCCAAACTAACTCTGTTCCAGGCTGACACTGAACTCAGGAATCTTCCTGGCTTTGTATTTTTCTGACAAGCTGGCTCACTGTGCAGCTGTTCATGTTCTTTTAAGTCTATGAAGCTCCTCATACAATATGTATTATATACTTATATTTTGCATAGTTAAGAAATTATATATTTTTGAACTTATGTTTTCAGAGTTCTTTCCCACAGGCTTAAAGGCTGTCCTGAAGGTCACAGCATTCTACTATTTTGCTGAAACATTAGACACAACCTCACCTTCCAGACTCCTGTTGTCTTTGATTATCATAGAGTCAATAACCTTGGCATAAAGGACATTCCCCCAATAACCTTAGCAGGGAGAATATTTCCCAAAGAAGGAACATGAAGTAAAATATATAATTTTTTATACAAACAAACAAGCCTCAACCATCAACTCTTGCAGAGGCCCACACCATGCATGTTCTGCTCCAGGGGTGGGAAACCATGTCATGCCATCCTTTCTAAGTCATTCAGGACTCAGCACTCAGTCAGGGGACTAGATAACTTTTTTGTGTGTTTCTGTGGGTTTTTTTTCTGTTACTATATATATTTATTTTATAAAATAATGGGTTCATTATGACATTTTCATACATATATTTTATATTTTAATCATATTCACATTCAAATAAGGTTAAGTGAGCATGCAACAGATAACTGACACCACCATGTTTACTATGACACTTTTTATAATAGACAAGTTAAAGATCAGCCTGGTGTCCATCAACAGATGAATAAATAAAGAAAACATGGAGCATATTTTTTCAGCCATATAAAGGAATGAAATTATATTATTTGTAGGAAAATGAATAGAACTGGTAATCCTCATGAAAATTGAAGTACTTCCCCTTCCCTATATGTATCTTTAAAACATTATTTATATTTAATGTAGATTTTGTATATGAATGAAAGTGTGATGCTTGTCTTCCTGGCTGGTTACAAGCTGTATCTTGACTTAGAATCTTTCAGGAATATATCCTGGTGTGGTGTAGCTGAATCATATGGTAGTTCTAGCTTTAGTTTTATAAGAAACATTCACACTGACTCCATCATGGCTGCTCTAACTTTCTTCATGCAATATATTTTTAATATATTCTTTCCCTACCTTTGACATGTCTTCGTCCTCTTTACCTCCCCACCTGCAACTTCATATTTTTTCTCCCTCTCAAAAAAAAAAAAAAAAACTAAAAATGCAACAACAGCTACAGCAAAAACAAAACAAAAACAAACAAACAAAAAACCATGGAGTCTATTTTGTGTTGACTAACTTCTCCTGAGCATTTATCTAGGCCAGCCATGGAGTGTGGTTGGCATGCCCGTCAAAAAAACTGATTTTCTACATGCAGACATCCAGTTAGACCAGCAGAATTTGTTGAAGATTCTTTCCTTTTTCCATTGTATGGTTTTGGCTTTATGTCAAAAATCAAGTGTCCATAGGTGTGTGGGTTTATTTCAGGGTCTTCTATTTGATCCCATCGATCAATCTGTCTGTTTCTATACCAATACCATGCAGATTTTATTACTATTGCTCTGTAGTACAGCTTGAAGTCAGGGATGTTGATACATCCAGAAGTTGTTTAGTTGTTTTATTGTACAAGATTGTTTTAGCTATTCTAGGTTTTTCATTTTTTCATATGAAGTTGAGAACTGTTTTCTCAAGGTCTATAAAGAATTTTGTTGGATTTTTTATGAGAATTCATTGAATCTATAGATTGCTTTGGGGTGGCCATTTTTGCTATGTTAATCCTACCAATTTGTGTATCTGGAAGATCCTTCCATCTTCAGATATATTCAATTTCTTTCTTCAGAGACTTGAAATCCTTGTCATAAAGCTATTTCATTTGTTTGGTTAGAGTTACACTAAGATATTTTACATTATTTGTGGCTACTGTAAAAGGTATTGTTTCCCTGATTTCTTGCTCAGCCTGTTTATCATTTGGATAATGGATGGTTACTGATTTTTCTAAGTTAATTTTGTATCCAGCTACTTTGCTGGTAGGAGCACAAACTTGTACAACCACTCTGAAAATCAATTTGGTAGTTTTGCAAAAAAAAAAAAAAAAAAAAAAAATGGGAATAGTTCTACCTCAAGACCTAGCTATACTACTCCTGGGCATATACTCAAAAGAAGTTCCACCACACCACAAAGATACTTGCTCCACTGTGTTCATAGCAGCTTTACTTATAATAGCCAGAAACTGAAAACTCAGATGCTCTTGAACTAAAGAATACATAAAGAAAATGTGGTTCATTTACACAATGGAATACTAGTCAGCTATTAAAAGCAAGAACATCATAAAACTTGCAGCCAAATGGATGGAACTAGAAAATATCATCCCAAGTGAGGTAACTCAGATCCAAAAGGACATATATGGCATATATTCACTTATAAGTGGATTTAGCCATAACATACAGGATACCTATGCTACAATCCACAGACCTAAATAAGCTAAATAACAAGAATGATCTAAAGGAAGATGCTTGAATCTCACTCAGAAGGGGAAATAAAGTCATCATCAGAGTTTAATAGAGGGAGGGAACTGGATGGGAGAGGGGATAAGGAGTGAAAGGGGGGATCCGATGTAGGGAGATCCAGGGAGAGCCAATATGGAAATCAATGGGGACATAGGACATCTCTATGACATGCCAGAGACCTGGGATGGAGTAGGCTCCAGGAAGTCTATGAGGGTGACTCTACCTGAGACTGCTAGTAGTGAGGGTTATGGAGCCTGAAGTGGCTACCTCCTGTAGCCAGACAGAATTCCCAGTAGAGGAATAAGGACATAAACCCACCCACAAAACTATTGACCCAAAATTTTGTCCTGCCTATAAGAAGTACAGGGACAAAGATGTAGAGACTGAGGGAATGGGTCAACCAATAACTGGCCCAATTTGAGACATATCCCCTTGACAAAAGCCAAACCCTGACACTATTAATTATACTCTGTTATGCCTGTAGACAAAACACTAGGGCAGTTGTCCTCTGAGAGGCTCCTCCCAGCAGCAGACAGAAACAAATGCAGAGACCACAACCAAACATTGGGCAGAGTCTGGGAAGTCTTGTGGAAGAGTTGGGAGAAGGATTGAGAAACACAGGGGGGATAGGGACTCCACAAAAAGGCCAACAGAGTCAACTAACCTGGACCAGAGGCTCCCAGAGACTGAACCACCAATGAATGAACATACAAGGGCTGGTCCTAAACCCCTTGCAAATATGCAGCAGACATGAAGCTTGGTCCTCAAGTAGGTCCCCCAACAACTGGAGTGGTGGCTTACCCTGACTCTATTGGCTGCCTGAGGATCCTGCCCCCTAATTGGACTATGTTGGCTGGACTCACTGGGAGAGGATATACTTAGTCCTGCAGTAACTTGAGGTGTCAGGGTGGGTAGGTATCCAAGAGGGGAACTCACCTTTCTCAGAGATGAAGGGGAAGGAGGCATGAGGTGGGGCCAAGTGAAGGGGGAGACTGGAAAGAGGGGGCTTGTAAAGTGAATAAATAAATTGATTAATGAAGAAAAGCAAAAAAGAAAAAAGGAAAGCTGGTTTCCCCTCTCCCATTAGCTATCAGTGGCAAACAGCTTCTTGTAGGGTCGAGGCTTTGTATCCACTTTTCCTTTGTGCTGAGATTTTTGTCTGGCTTGAATTTATGAAGGTCTAGTGCATGCAGTCACATTCTCTGAGTTTATTTCTGTATCAGCCCTGTTGTGTCTGGAAGATGGTGGAGTCATCCACCATCTCTGGCTCTGAAATTTTCCACCTCCACTTCTGCATAAATTCCTGAGCCTTGAGGGGAGAGGTGTGATAAAGCTTTCCCATTAAGGGCTGAGTCACTCTTTACACATTGTTCAGTTGTAGGCTTCTGTGTTAAATCCTATCTACTGCAAGAAGCTTGTCTGATAAGCAATACAATGATCTATTGGTAAAGTAATCTGTTATTAGAGGTCATTTTATTTTTATATTCCTTTAGCAGAATAAGAATAGCAGGTTGTCCTCTGGGTCCATGGTTTATTTAGCTTCAGGTTCCTGGCCTTACAGTGTCAGATATGAGTTCCATCTCATGAAGTAAACCTTAAATCCAATTAAAAAAAATGGTTAGTTACTATCTTAGTTACTGTTCTATTATTGTGAAGAGACACTATAAACAAGATAACTTATAAAAGGAAGCATTTAATTGGGGTCTTACAGTTCCCGAGGGTTAGTCCATGAACATCATAGTGAGGAACATGGCAGCAGGCAGACACTAGAGCAATAACTGAGAACTCAAATTGATCCACAAGTTTGCAAGTTTCAGGGAGACAGAGCAAGAGTGGGAGAGGGACAGGGAGAGAAAGAGAGAGACAGAGACAAGACCTAGTTTGGACTTTAGAAACCTGGAAGCCCACTCCCAGGGACACACCCCCTTCAACAAGACCACACCTCCAAACTCTTCCCAAACACGTTCACTAACTGGGAACCAAGTACTCAAACATAAAAGCCTATAGGAGACATTCTCATGCAGACCACCAGTTACTCCCATAGTGTTTGTGCACTGTTACACCAGGGGGCGTAGCTTGCAGGCACATCACTGTTGTAGGTAGCAGGGTTCATGGCTAGGTGAAACTCATGTTACTCTTCTCCTCGGGTAGCATGGGTAGTATTTTACACCACTATAGATGTTCCTCAGTAGGAATAAAGCTTCTGGTTGAGTTCCACCTCAATTTATCCATGTTGGATGACATCAGTATGTGGCATCTTCAGTTACTAAGCCTTATCGTCAAGTTGCAGAAGGTAACTAACAATTGGCAATGGTCTATAATGTTTGGGGAATGAATGGGTGGGTTGTGGACACACTTTGAAAAACCTAAAAGTTGCTAAGTATCTCCACTCTAAAGTGTTATGCACTCACTGTGAAGTGTAATTGTGAAAGAGAAATGATTTTGTTGTGCTGCCAAGTGACAGCATCGAAGAAGACATGTGTCAACACTTTGAGTCTAAGGAACAAGATGTATGATAAAGATCATAATCCCCACTGCGCCATCCAAGGGTCGAGTTGGGGATATCATGCTTAAACCAGCACAGTTGAATGCTACATAAATTGTTCTGCACGAGAGACCAACAATAACCTTTCACTCACACATTTATAGCTGGGACATAAAGAGATCTCCTGATCTGGTTGTTCTGAGAACGGGGCAGAGGTTTCCAATATGGTGAAGTAATTATTCTCAGTTCTGAGAAGTTTGCATAAGAACAGCAGTGCCAAGCAGCAGAATTTCAGGCTCTCTGCAGGACCAACTCATTATTGGACTATTTGAGTGAACATTGCTGGAGTCGGCCAGTAAAGATGTGTATTCGTCTCTCTTCATAATCTCACATCCAAACCCTTGGAGGAAACCTCTCTGCAGTGCCCAAGTACTGACCAAAAGCATTGATCATATTTCCAAGGAAACCAATAGGACAGAGGAAATGTATCCCTAGTAGCTATAGCAACATTCCCAGAGGCCTGGAAAAGAGCTGGTGGTAGTACAGCAAGCGGAGGATGAAGCAAGCACATCTACCAAGGGTGAGTGCCTGATGAGAAGGATAAGCCCACAAAACTGCAACCAGGCTTCGGTCTTCTGCGCATAAGGGACAGTGCTCCATACTGTTCTGTGTCATGTTGACTTTGATTTCTCTGCACTCTGTAACTCCAATGTGTCTGACCCTTGAACTCTAAAACTCAATAGCAACTCTAGCTAGTTCCTTAAAAGAACATATCCTTTACTTCTTAGTAACTATTGCAAAGTGAATTGTCAGTCTGTCTTGAGATTACCATTTCCTAAAGGAAAGAATGAGTCCTTTATATGCAAGATACTGGCTAACGAATTGGTGTTTCGAGCTTGATAGTGAGTACAAAGCTTAATATGCATATTCTTATGCTGGTCATGTGTCAGCATTGGTGTGGTCACTTCAGTGCTGGAGACTAGTAACTATAGGACATAGCAGTAAAGTGTATAAGATCCTCTAGCCCTTAAAACACCAACATCAAGATGACTATTTCCAATTTACAAAGGAGGAATGAAAATTAAGAGTTTATTTAAAAATCTACCCAAAATCAAATGGCTGGGAAATAGTAGAGCATGAGTCAAGCTGAAATCTGTCAGATAAAAACACAAACAAAAGATGAGGGTAATTAAAATGGTATAAAAGCAGAAAGGAGGAGGGGGGATGGGATAGGGGGCTCTAGGAAGGGAAAATAGGAAAAGGGGATGACATCTGTATTGTAAATAAATAAAATATCCAATTAAAAAAAGAGCTGAGGGGGAAGTTAGATGGTAAAGTGTTACCCCTGGCATGCACAAAGTCTTGTATTCAACCCCTGGATTGACATAAAACTGGGTGACATGATGGTGCACCCAGAATATGAAGCCAGAAGGATCAAGGCCAGCAGCTTCAGCTATAAAGCTATAGAGGCAATCCTGGGCTACATAAGACTCTTTAAAAAAAAAAAACACCTTGATTTTTAGGGATCATAGTTAAGAACTATGTATCTTCGTTGGACCAGTGAAGTTTTCATGTATTTTCCATATTTTGAATACTTCTCCAAGAGGCATCCAGACAAAACTGAATGTTGGAAACACATATATTTTATACTTTATGCATACCCCATCCTTGAATAATGACACAGAGACTTATATTTATTTATTGTGATGGTTTAAATATGCTTGGCCCAGGGAGTGGCACTATTAGGCGGTATGCCCTTCTTGGAGGAAGTGTCATTGTGGAGCTGGGCAATGAGACTTTCCACCTAACCACGTAGAAGCTAGTCTTCTCCTAGTAACCTTCAGATGAAGATGTAGAACTCTCAGCTGCTCCTGCACCATGGAGCACCTGGACATAGCCATGATTCTGCTTTGATGATACTGGACTGAACCTTGGAATCCGTAAGCCAGCTCCAATTAAATGTCCTTATATGAGTTGCCTTGGTGATGGTGTCTGTTCACATCAGTAAAACCCTAACTAAGACATTTACAATAGCTTTAGGCCTTAACTTACTCTTGTTCCTCCACTAGCTTTTTTGACTTATATTACCCCACTTATACTAACCTACATCCTACCACATGGCACATTATCTCTCAGTGTCTAGCCTCGGCACTTACTTCTCCTCCTCCTCCATATCTGGCTGGAGAAATCTGCCTTTCACTTTTTTCCAACATTCCTGTCTCTGGAAGTCCCACCTATTCTCTCCTCCTTTGCTACAAGCCATCAGCTTTTTATTAAACCAGTCAGAAGGCGAGATAGGGAGTGTTTACAAAATACCCAGGCAAGGCATGATCGTATCTGCCATCAGCATTTGAATAATACAAAGACAATTTTTATGGTGCACAATAATATTATCCTAAGAGATATCAAAACTTTAACAAGAACGTTCATAATATCCACTATGTCTAGGGCAGCTTGTCTTCCCAGAAATGAGGATAATTAAATAATAAAGAAATTCCCACCTTTCCAACCTGAGATTATAAAGTCTGCAAGTGACTGCAACATAAAATTCTGTTTTGATCAAGTTAATTCTGTGGAACTCAGTTTTCCATCTACAAACTGAGCATAATAATATAAAATTATTAGTTATATTTTCACATTACCATTTGAATGAGCATGGCATTGCAGTTTTAATTTCTCATTTCTTTGGTAGCCAAATACATTGAAAATGCTTGTCACCATTTGTGTATCTTCTTTGGTAAGCTGTTTAAATTTTTTAATTAATTAACCTATTTACTTTATGTTCCAATATCAGTCCCTCCTCTCCTCCCAGAACCCCCACACACAGTCCCTCCCTCCATCCCCCCTTCCCTTCTCCTCTGAGAAGAGGTAGCCCCTCCCACCATCACCCTGGCTCATAAGTCACTGCAGGACTGGACTGGCACATCCTCTCCCACTGAGCCAGACAACAGCCCAGTTAGGGGAATGGGATCCACAGGCTGGCAACAGATTCCAGGACAGCCCTAGCTCCAGTTGTTTCGTAACCTGCATGAAGACTGAGCTACACTTCTGCTACATATGTGCAGGGAGGCCTAGGTCCAGCCCATGAGTGCTCTTTGGTTGGTGGTTCAGTCTCTGGGAGTCCCTAAGAGTCTAGGTTAGTTGACTTCTGTTGGTTTTTCGATGGAGTCCATGTCCTCTTCAGGTCCCTGATTCTTCCAACTCTTCCACAAACATGAGCTCCATCTAATATTTGGCTGTGAGCTCTGCATCTGTTTCCATTGATTTTTTTAATTGGATGGTTTCCCTTTCTAAAGTACTGTTTTCAAAGTAAATGCTAGGCATATACTATGTGTTGGTGAAGATAAGGAACAAGTGCAGATATCAGACATTTCCGGTAGGAATATAAAATGGTGCAATCACTTGCTACTGCTTGGCAATTTATGAAAATATTAAATATACACCTGTAGTATGACTTAGTCATTTTATTTCTAGTTTGTTTGTTTGTTTGTTTTTGTTTGTTTGGTTGGTTGGTTTTGGTTTTTTGAGGCAGGGTTTCCCTGTATAGCCCTGGCTGTTCTGGAACTCACTCTGTGGACCAGGCTGGCCTCGAACTCAGAAATCCACCTGCCTCTGCCTCCCAAGTGCTAGATTCAAAGGCATGTGCCACCACTGCCTGGCTGTACTTCTAGTTTACCTGAAAGAAACGTGTGTGTGTGTGTGTGTGTGTGTGTGTGTGTGTGTGTAAAAACACCTGCACATAAATTCTTACAATGTTTTTATGGTAACAGTCCCAAAGAGAAAGAAGTAAAACACCTGCCAACAAGTAAATAGTAAAGCAAGCTATACATTCCATTCACTATTAGTCATTCATAAAGAGAAACAAAAGCAGTGCTATGCACTGCAGCAATGGGTAAGTCTCCAAGTAGTTGTGCTGAGTAGAAAAGCCACACAGAGTTGTGTATGGTCTCATGTATATGATACTCTGAAGAACACAAGCCAATCTAAGGGACATAAACAGTAGGTACTTAGGGATGGCAAGGCTGAGGGAAGGAATACAAAGGCAAAGGCACAAGGAGACATCCAGGGGCAAGATACATTCACTGTCTCCATCATGGTGGCAGTCTTCCAGGTGTGCACGATGTGTGCCAAAATATATCAAACTATGTCCTTCGAATATGTGGGGTTTATTATATATGTCAATCATGCCTCCGTAGAACCTTGAAAAACTTTCAGTGAAGTTCTGAAATGTCATCATGGAACTATTTTCTGCTTTTTTTTCCTTTAGAGGGAGGAAGTTTCCTTGGGATTGAACCCACGGCCTCACACATTCTACCTAAGCATTCTACCACTGAGGTATACCTCTGGCCCAGCATATAAATATTTTCCATATCTCTCTTTAATGGTAAACTGTTATCTAAATTAATGACATTTGTTGTCTCTACAAATAGTTTTTCTAGACTATATAACATTTCAAAGAAAATACATGAATTAAAAAAAAAACTTTAAAAATATATTAGTCTCCCAACATTTCCTTTGTCCTGTGAAGTGCCTCAATACAAAGAAGTGATGGTATTGGTGTCAGGCTTGTAGAACACAGCCCTGTCTTCTTGAAAACTGATGACAGGTCACTAAAGACAAGAAATAAAGGCATCAGCATTGCAGAGGAAAGGTCCGCTTCTGACATCCCCGGAGATCCAGTTTGTAGCATCAACCTGCTTGCTGCTCCAACTTTTAAATTTCAGGCTTTGATTGTTCATTCAACAAATTCTAACCAGTTTGTTTACATTGTCTGTAACCCTGAGAGGGAGAAATAAATGGATAATTAATTCATCATATTTTTTTTATCACAAATAGTCATAAAACTATTTAAAACATAGGATGTTCAAACAGCTAGAAAATATATTCATCCATCCCTTCATTGAATAAACTTCCTTCCAATTGTACACTGTATGCCAGATACCACGCCAGACATTTTCACATGTCATTCAAATGACAGATCAACTCCTATAGTCATCTTACATTTAATGTCAAGAAAGCTCAGGTTAAGGAGCCTCAGTTAATGTCAAAGAGTTCCTAGTTGGTACTGGATTCAGGATGTGCTAAGCCTGCTTAACTTCAGATACTTCTCTACTCTCCACATTCTTGTCTAAGAAGGGTTTGCCCTCATACCAAGAGTGAGCTTACAATGTCTAGCCACTGTGGCCTGTGTCTCGGAAGTGGGGTTGGGTGGCAGTGGTCATAGGAGGCATCCCAGATGTTTCTTTGCCTTGATTCTGCTTCATATGTGACAGAATGGCCTCTGACTACAGCTGGTGAGGTCTCAACACTACAGAACTTGTGACCTAGGAGAAGAACAACTATCTGTTCTGAAAGTCAGAGACAAGTAGGGTCCTTCGTCTCTGGTGCTGATGACTGTTGTCAAGTAATAAAACCAGTGATCTAGAAACAAAAATCCTGAACGTAAAAATGTTCAATCATAGAAAATGTACAAGCAATGCCACCCTTAGTCACACATCAAAACATATTAAAACATAGCAGCTGTGATAATCTTCTGAGATCTCACTTGGGAGTCCTCTGAGAGCACAGGCCTAAAGCTGCACTTGTACCTAGGTGTAAACCAAAACTTCCCATTGTGCTACCTCAGGCTAATGACCTCACGGAGCTTCCTTTCCCTCAGGGAAGCAAGTCTCCAAGAGCAGAGAGGTTCGTTCTCAACTTTACAGCTTTCAGTTTAGTTTAAATATATTGGCTGAGTTTAAAATACACCAAAACAAATGGGGTGGGGGATATCCCTAGATTCTCGCGTGATATATTCTTCTCTTTGATCTGTAACAACATAGACATTACCCTTTCTGATCTGGGAAAACATAGACATGTACTAAAAATCATCATGATATCATTTGCAAGAAAGAAAATAGAAATGAACATTGAACGAGTAATGTTAACCAAAAGAATATCCATATTTTAGAAAACTGTACACATAAAAGTGTTTCAAACTAAAACTCCAGAGGGTTATATCTGTCATTTTCTAAATGATTAACGATAGAGGGTTGACGAGACAGTTCAGTAGGGAAGTATGTCTGAGACTACAGTTGATGACCTAAGTTCACCTCTGGAATCCACATGTTGAAAGAAGAGAATTCAAAAAGGGTGGCTAGGTAGAATGGCACACTCCTGTAATTCCAACACTTGGAAGGCTAACATAAGATGACCCAAGTTCTAGGCCAGCCTAGGCTACACAGTTAGATCCTGTCACACACACATACACACACAAAATTTAAAAATAGGTGTTAAAATTGATCTTAAAAATATGTTTGTTGATATACTTGGGATAAGGAAGAGAATACACTAAACACTAACAGTACTGATATTGAGTACTCATAAAATTCTTTTCATCTTTCCTTTCTATTTTATTCTGTATTAAACATACATTTGCTAAATGTAATATTAGGCCCTGGAACAGAAAAAAAAGATACCCATTATTTAAAGAACTCATTAAATCTGAAAAAGACGTGTAGTTTACTTAATAATGTACCAACGGTAATACCTCAGTTTAGTAAATACATATATAGTTATGTAAGATATTACGATTAGGGAAAACTAAGTGAAAGGAACTGGGAACTCTTGGTGTGCTAGCACTGTTGTTCTTCTAGAAACAAATGTGTCTATATGTCTACATGGCACATAGACACAATAGGAACTGAAACAATGTAGCATATATAGGCAGCTTTTTTTATAGGCAGTATCTTGTTCTTCCAAGAGTGGGTAACTTCTATAGGCTGAGCTATCCTGGAGTGTGTCAATGTCCTCCAGATAACACATATTCCAGTGCAGACTAACGCTGTGCCAGCATGGTGACATAATTGACTGACTGACTTGTCTTTAGAAAAAAAAAAAAGACTCAGAGGAACACAAAAGATTCATTGTAATGTTACCTTCTTACTTCTTACGAAGATTAGAAATTACTCCAAGTGTGTTTTAGATAAATGGTAGATGACTAGTAGAAAATATTAACAAATTAATTAGTTTTAACTGAATGAAATTGCATTATAAGGGAAAGATGTGTGACATTTACATTTATATGGTTCGGGTTAAATATTAATGATCATTACGCTAATCACTCTGAAACAATACCTGTCTAGCGTCAGTAAAGGCTCTATTGCAATCATTTCTAAGCATTCTCTTCCACACTGTCATTTAGATTCTTGACTACAAGAATTGTGTTCGTCCCTAAAAGTTACATAAACAACAAAATGTTCCCCAGAAGTTTGAGACCAATTGCTAAAACATAAGTTAAAAGCATGGCATGTGACATTGTCTGAATAAACATGGTGTCTTTATTAACTGCAACTACAATTCACTGCCATAAGAAGTCTCTAATATTTATAACTGGCTTATTTGTTTGCCTTTTAGTATGAATGTGTGCTATTTAAGATAGTCCCTATAAAGCCATACACTCATATTCACTAGCTTACCTGCTAACACATAATACTCTTGGTTTATTTCAATGGCATGCATGTGTCTGCACAGTGTCGGCCTGTGTGTACCTACAAAGGGAGACTGAACATCCATGAGTGTGAGAAAGGTTCGGCCATGATCATGAGTTCTTATTCACTTAGGGAAAACTAAGTGAAAGGAAGCGGGAACTCTTGGTGTGCTAGCACTGTTGTTCTTCTAGAAACAAATGTGTCTATATGTCTACATGGCACACAGACACAATAGGAACTGAAACAACGTAGAACCCTGCAGTCTATTTACTGAAGGAGAAAGCAGTCAGACATTTGTAAAGATATCGCTTGGGTTTATGGATTTGCTCATTTAAAACAGTGGTTCCCAGCATGTGGGTCACGACCCCTTTGGGGGTTAAAAACCATTTTACAGGGATTGCCTGAGTCCATATGTGTATCAGATATTTACATTATGATTAATAACAGTAGCAAAATTACAGTTATGAGGTAGCAGTGAAGATAATCTCACTGGGGTAATCACAACATGCATTGAAAGGTTGCAGCATTACAAAAACATGAGAATCATCGATTTAAAGCAATGCTTCTTACACTTTGTAAAATTCAGGTATTCTTTTCAAATGCAATCTTACGGATCTTTATTCGCTTATCTAATGATTTTCTTAATTTTCATTAAGTGCACTACTGTTGTAATTAATGAAGTAGATTCTCTAGGAGGAGCTACTTAGTGTTAGGAAACAATCTGGGCAGTAGGTAGGGGGTCTCTGCAAGGAAGGAGGTCCAGGAAGGATTCTCTAAGGCAGTTACATTTAAGGTGAGACCTGGAGGATCAGAAGAGGATGACAGTCATGCAAAAGAATCAGGGGGATGGATATGAGACACAAAATGAACAAAAGGTCCTCAGACTGGAATATGAAAATATGGAGCAGTAATGCCTCAATGGCCAGGTGACCTATACATTACTGGGAAGTATCAGAGAGCCAAGATTTACCTACGAAGACAATCTGTTCCGTGTTCTATACTCTCCTTGCAGACAGCCACATGCATCCAATCTGCCATGGAGACGCGGGATGGCTGGGACCTGCACAGCAGCTTTCAGTGAAACCTGGAGATGTCTGAAAGAGAAGTGTAAGTTCCTATCACGATGGTATCATGTCCTAGGAGACAGCCTGCACCTACAAGTCAACCAAGGGAGCCTAGGGCAGCACTTCCTCCTGTGCTCCAGGAATCTGTCACCCCATCTAGGGAATATTACAAAAGTCAGCAATCACTTGCCATATCCTTCACACCCACCATTAACATACATCAAGGCTTTGTCTGTAATTTATGTTTTAGCATTTAAAGAATACCTTGATAGTTATTTAAATACATAAATCAAGTCAAAACCCTGTTATAAAATATTAGAGATGTCATAAGACCTCTGATTTATTTAACAATGTATTCTATTTCTTGATCTCAATTTATTTCAAGTTTTAGGAAGAAAAATGGTTCTCTGCCTTATCCTGTTCTTGTTTTTAATTCCTTCATTTGGGAGATTTCATCTCTGCTCAAAACCATTTTTAATAATAAGATATGAAATTTTTAACTGTTGATATTTTTTAAAGAATAGAAATGATTAAGTTTAATTCATGTAGCTTTTGATATATACTCAAATAGTAGATTAGTCTAAGTGATACTATGATTCATATTGGATAGCCAAGGTTTCATATTTTAACTTCATCTAAATAGAGAAAAATTTACTCCCTTATTTGCTTAAAAGCCAGACTGCTATGCAATAGGAAGGAGTGAGTACAGACTAAATACTGCTCAGGAGCCCACAGCTTACAAATTACATATACCAAAAGGGAAAGACTATTAGATCTACTTTGATATGCAATAACAAAGATAAAATTGTGTCCCTGGACCACATAAAAACTCTTCCTAGAGTTAGAACTTCACACACAGGTAAGAACTCAGTTCATGGAGCAGATATAATTATTCCTATAATTCTATTTGGGAGGAAGAGGCAGGAGGGCCATGAGTTCAAGATCATCCTGGGTAATTTCAGGTTCACAGGAGAACATAGATCTTACCTGAAATAAAGCAGCTAACTCTAAGGAAGACCTTGAAAGGGACAAAATCTTAAACAGCAGAAGAATGGGAAAGATTCTCTCCTCTTCTGAGAACTTTGCCTATGCTAGGTCTTCACCCAGAGAGATTCATAACTTTAAGAGCTAACTGACTGATAGTTTCTATATACTCGGTCTAAGAATCAGAGTTCATGACTAATCTGAGAAAGAACTGCTAACTTTATTCACTTATATTTGATTAATTTCTGTCCTTGCTACAGTGTGTGTGTGTGTGTGTGTGTGTGTGTGTCTGTGTGTGTGTGTCTGTGTGTGTGTGTGTCTGTGTGTGTGTGTCTGTGTGTGTCTATGTGTGTGTGTCTATGTGTGTGTGTGTCTGTGTGTGTGTATCTGTGTGTATTGAAAAAGAGAATGAATTTAGAGAAAAGTCATATAATGAAGGTTCTTTTTGTGCATTTTAGAATGGACAGCAATACAATTCATTCTCTGGTATGATTTTCTAAGGCCTTAACATGATGACTTTTTAGCATTTTCCCAAAATATAATATTGTGAAAATGTTGAACTAAGCGTCATTACAAAATGAGACTACAGTTCATGATAGAAAGGTGAGAAACGCAAATGAAAATTAGTTAAATCACTATTATAGTAAATGTTCATTATTTTTATATTAAATATTTATTATTAAACACTAAATTTAACAAAAAAAGAAGTTGAGGAAAAACTGAAACAGATTAAACTAAATGTCTACTTGATATAGAAAAACCAACAAACAAAGCCTAAAACTCAAAGGTTTCAGTTCCACCAAGAACAAAATGCAAATACAAGAGAGCCTGGCAGTCTAATAAAACAGTACAATTCCAACTTGGGCCTTTCTACCCCTACGAAATACAGAATGAGAACATTTAAGGAGATCTTTAAAACCACTGTAGTTTTCTGTATAACTAAAGCCTACAGCAACATCCTCCTTTCAATTTCACTTTTCTCTTTATTGTTCCAAATAAAAACCACAACAAAAGAACAAACAGCTGACAACATGCTACTGTTCTCTCCTCTCCTTCCAGTTACGACAGTTTGCCAACATTGCACGCACACACACACACACACACACACACACACACACACACACACACACATGTCTCTGTGTTCATACCATTCCTGACACACACAGCACTACATGCATGGTAAAAATATTAGAGGATTATCGCAGCCTGGACAAATACCATAAGATCAATGAAGAAATACTGAAAAAAGATGTAACTTACCAGTATCAATTCAATCACTTGCAGATATTTTAAATGAAAGAGAATTGCTTCTCAGGTCTAAAGAGCCATCTGGAGACAGAAAAAAGAAAGAGAGGAACTGTATTCTTAGTAATAGTAAAAATATAGCAAAGCCATTTCTTAAGAGAAATAAAAGAGAAACAGTTAATATTCAAGCTTTAATTAAGCAAATATTTAGGGACCAAAAATAACTGTAAACCAAGACACTGGGTAGAAAAGTTTAATGTTGATTCTTCTTTTCTGCATTTCACATCCTCTGCTGTGACGAACCTTCCAGTGATGCTGCCTATACCACACCATGGCAAGAAACAGAGCAAATGAGCAACAAGAAGTTAAAGAATTAGGAAACGATGTATTTACAGCTCAAAGTTAAATTCAACATCTCTAGCTCACAGCCTGTTCCATTGGTTGAAAGGGGAAAATTCAGATATTTGAATTTGGTTCCCAATGAAAAGCCACCCTGGGAAATCATCCCCACTGATGTTCCTATTAACAGAGTCTCAACATTAATGCTTCTTTCTGGGGATGCATGTGACCAGGTCTCTGGATTTAGGGAAATAAAGAGGAAAAGCATATGATTTGGTTAAATGTGCTGAGAAGTGTACTAAGCTTAACCTCAGCTTGGAAAATACATTTACCTAGTCCTTCTTTAAAAGAGAGCTATAATTTGATGAAATCCATTATATTTAACTAGCAATGAAACAAATACAGTGGATAGGAAAGTTACAGACTGGAGGAGACAGTCAAGGTTAAGATGCTGAGATGCTATACAGGACCACTTTCTGCCTAACAAGCTGGTGCTGTTAAATGTTTGTGTATGGGGCTGCCAAACACCTACAATCTCAGCACTGCAGAGGCTGAGACAAGAGGCTCAAAAGGTGAAGGCCTGGTACATACGGAGACTATGGTTGTGTTATTTACCTCTCAGAATGATACACAAATCAACTGCAGTGTGTGGGCCACCCTTAGAATTTGCACAAACCAAATATGAGAAGTTATCTTTTATTATCATGCAAATTTAAACTTGGACTGGAGTTACGAGCATTAAATGACCTTAGAGAAGGTCTTTAAGCATTAAGAAGTCAACCCAGCTTCCAGTTTCCATCTGTGCCCAGAACTGACCCTATGCCAAAACTCTCTATAACCAAATCCCACAGAGAGAGAGAGCTGGTCTTCCAGGAGTGCTGACACACCTGAGCCCAAGAGGGACCCACCCAGAGCCATCAGGACACAGGAACCAAGTAACAGCCAGGGACAGGATCCTTCCAGTTTCCATCCTCCCAGAGAACTAGTCTCCGAGGAGTCCTGACACATAGGCTTACAGGAGGGACAAGCCACAGTCAGAGACAACAAGACCAGCTAACACCAAGATAACCAGATAGCAAGAGGCAAGTGCAAGAATATAAGCAACAGAAACCAAGGCTAGTTGGCATCATCAAAACTCAGTTCTTCCACCACAGCAAGCCCTGAACACCCCAACACACCGGAAAAGCAAGACTCTGATTTAAAATCACATCTCATGATGATGATAGAGGACTTTAAGAAGGACATAAATAACTCCCTTAAAGAAATGCAGGAGATCATAGGTAAACATGTAGAAACCCTGAAAGAGGAAACACAAAAATCCCTTAAAGAATTGCAAAAAAAAAACACAGTCAAACAGGTGAAGAAATTGAAAAAAAAAAAAAACACTGAGGATCTAAAAGTGGAAATAGAAACAATAAATAAATCACAAAAGGAGACAACTCTGGAGATAGAAAACCTAGGAAAGAGATCAGGAGTCATAGATGCAAGCATCACCAACAGAAAACAAGAGACAGAAGAGAGAATCTCAGGTGCAGAAGATACCATAGAAAACATTGACAACAGTTAAAAAAATGCAAAATGCAAAAGCTTCTAACCCAAAACATCCAGGAAATCCAGGACACAGTGAGAAGACCAAACCTAAGGGCAATAGGTATAGAAGAGAACTAAGATTCCCAACTTAAAGGGCCAATAAATATCTTCAACAAAACTATAGAAGAAAACTTCCCTAACCTAAAGAAAGAAATGCCCATAAACATACAAGAAGCCTACAGAACTCCAAATAGATTGGACCAGAAAAGAAATTCCTCCCGTCACATAATAGTAAAAACACCAAATGCACAAAACAAAGAAAGAATATTAAATGCAGTAAGGGAAAAAGGCCAAGTAACATATAAAAGCAGACCTATCAGAATTACATCAGACTTCTCACCAGAGACTATAAAAGCCAGAAGATCCTGGACTGATATCATACAGACCCTAAGAGAACACAAATGCCAGCCCAGACTACTATACCCAGAAAAACTCTCAATCACTATAGATGGAGAAATCAAGATACTCCATGACAAAATCAAATTTACACAATATCTTTACACAAATCCAGCACTAGAAAGGATAATAGATGAAAAACTCCAACACAAGGAGGGAAACTACACCCTAGAAAAAGCAAGAAAGTAGTCTTCTTTCAACAAACTCAAAAGAAGAAAGCCACACAAACATAATTCCACCTCTAACAACAAAAATAACAGAAGGAACAATCACTATTTCTTAATATTTCTTAACATCAATGGACTCAATTCCCCAATAAAAAGACATAGACTAACAGACTGGAAAAAGAAACATTTCTTCATTGTTGGTGGGATTGCAAGCTGGTACAACCACTCTGAAAATCTGTCTCGTGCTTCCTCAGAAAATTGGACATAGTATTATCTGCAAACACAGCTATACCACTCCTGGACATATACCCAAAAGAAGCTCCAACATATAATAAGGACACATGCTCCACTATGTTCATAGCAGCCTTATTTATAATAGCCAGAAGTTGGAAACAACCCAGATGTCCTTCAACAGAAGAAAGGATACAGAAAATGTGGTACATCTGCACAATGGAATACTACTCAGCTATTAAAAACAATGATTTCATGAAATTCGAAGGCAAATGAATGGCTCTAGAAAATATAATCAAGAGTGAGGTAACTTAATCACAAAAGAGCACACATGGTATATACTCACTGATAAGTGAATATTAGGCAAAGAGCATGGAATACCCATGATACAACTCACAGACCACATGAAGCTCAAGAGGAAGAAAGATCAA
Source organism: Rhabdomys pumilio (assembly GCA_030674055.1). Lineage (NCBI taxonomy): Eukaryota > Metazoa > Chordata > Mammalia > Rodentia > Muridae > Rhabdomys > Rhabdomys pumilio. The sequence goes on along the minus strand of JANHMN010000004.1, from coordinate 52,558,371 downwards.
AGAGTGGATGCTTCAGTCCTACTTAGAAGGGGGAACAAAATAATCAAGGGAAATAGAGGGTGAGAGGGACTTGGAAGGAAGAGAAGGGGGAAGAGGAGCAGAATCAGGTATGGGAGGAGATGGAGATGCACAGAGGGTCAGGAAATTGGACAGAGGTGTGTAGCAATGGGGGATGGGGAACTGGGGGGGAGCAAGCAGAAAGTCCCAGATGCCAGGAAAGCAAGAGCCTCCCGTGACCGTAGGGGATGACATTAGCTGAAATACCCCACAAAGGGGAGGGAGAACCTGTTGAAACCATATCCAGAGGTTAGGCATGGCCCGCCTGTTGAAGGATGGGGCCACCCACCATCTCTAAAATTTTAACCCAGGATTGCTCCTGTCTAAAGGAAATTCAGGGACAAAGAGAGGAGCAGAGGATGAGGAAAAGGCCACCCAGAGACTGCCCCATCTGGGGATCCATCCCATATGCAGACAGCAAAGCCAGACAGTATTGCAGATGCCAAAAAATGCATGCTGACAGGAGCCTGATACAGCTGTCTCCAGAGAGGCTCTGCCAGATCCTGAGGAATACAGATGTGGATGCTCGCAGCCAACCATCAGACACTGAGCACAGGGACCCCAATGGAGCACAAGGACTCCTCCCAATGGAGGAGTTGGGGAAGAACTAAAGGAGCCGAAAGGGTCTTATCTGGCATCAATGGGAGGGGCCACCCTTGGTCCTGTGAAGCCTTGATGCCACAGTGTAGAGAAATGCTAGGGCAGTGAGGCGGGAGTGGGTGTGTGGGGGGGGGAGCACCCTCATAGAAGCAGGTTAAGGGAGGATGGAATAGGGAGTTTGCAGAGGGGAAACCAGAAAAAGAGATCACATTTGAAATGTAAATAAATAAAATATCCAATTTTTAAAAAATAAAGAATATAAAACTTTAAATAAAAAAGTCCATCCAGAAGTATTTAGTAGTTAATAGTAAGACACTTAAAAAATTCTCTCATATTCTCAAGAAATAAAGAGAAATTAGTTAAGACAATATATAAAAACATGTTAATTGTTACTGGACTAGGAACAGATACATGAAAGTTCTTTGAAAATTAAAAATTTTCTACGAAAGCCAACATATTAGCATCTTTCTTCAAAGGGCACATAAATATTACCATTTATCTCAGCACAAAATGAAAATATTCTAAGTGCTCTGCAGTAGCAACAAAAATTAAACCTTATATAATTATGATAAATCGATCTGATGAAAATTACTTAGTAATTAAAATGACAATATTAAAGACTAAAACACCAAAAATGCTCGTAGTCAGCATATTAGAATGAGGACTGGAAGCACATTATTCTGAGAGTTTAAGTTTGTATGAATATAAACAAACCATATACAGTAACAAATAAAACAATGCAGCGCTATGTGTGAAGACAGTGACATGTCTGTCACATGCTGATACTGTATTGATACTGAAGAAGAAGACTGACAAGAAGGAAATAACAAAGAACGGCCTAAGCTCAGAGGCTGACATGTATCTTGCTACATCGTAAATTCCATCAGGTCTGATCTTGGACAATCTGGACAAGTTCTTTAAACCATCCAAGGCTGCTGTAAAGTTAATGCAGCCACCCTTTAGGAACAGTGCAAAGACTGGAAGGTGGTGCAAATAAATGCCTGCGGTAACACAGATACATAATGAGCACCAAAGAGCAGTGCTTAGTGCTACTCTCATATTAAAGGTGGAAGCACACTATGAAAGTAGAGATGGGCAAGATACACCAATGGTGAAATGGTCTCAGACTCTACATGGACAGGAAATGGAAACAGGGCAACAGGCTTTAGAGGTTCTCATGGGTGAGCTGCAGGTAAGGGGCAGGAGATGGGCCAAGAGTTCTGAGTCAGGAGAGAGTGAGCAAGGCCACTGTGGGAAGAATGGGAATTCCAACCAACAGCACACTGTGTTCAAACCTCTCTGCAACGCAAGGCAAACCATACAGACGGAAGGAACTGAGAAATGAATATGAAAGGAAAACACAAAGAAGAAGCTCCCAGAGGATTCTACTGGAACAGGGTACAGGGATGCCCTGCTTGTTATGAGGACCTAGTGGGATGGGCTCTTTGTGGTAGATAACAGAGGATCATTAAAAGAGGAAAGGGGGTTCAATGAATGATCTGGAATTCATGCAAGACTACCTCTCCTTGTCTATTTAAGGAAGTGAAGGAGGGGGTCTAAAGAGGGTAAGTCCCAGAACCATGGCCAGGTCCTATGACAAAGCTGTACCTACAACACCAGGGCTCTTGTCATACTTCACTGTCCTCTGCCCACATGACTGTCCCATTCTCTCATCATCACCAAGCCAATGTATGTACCCACATTTATGAAGCAACTTTCTGCGTCTTAAAACACACTATAAAATGCACGCACCTAATGTTGTTTACATCGAAAGCTGCCCTTGAATTGAAGATCTTTTGCTGCACGCTAACAGAAGGGAGTGCATTGAGCATTTGTTCAGCAAATGTCTCATCAGTGCCTGCTATGTGTCACTGATATGGTGTACTATGTGTCACTGTATGTTGTGTACTATGGTACACAACAAACAAGTAGTAGAGACACTCTCACCAAGAAGCCCGTGAATACACTTAGGTATGTGGAGCACATCTGCAAATCTGTATGATCCAGGAAATGCACTTCGTCCAGAGTGTCTTGGAAACAAGGAGACTAGAACTCAACTGGCCTACGCAGTGAGTGAGGGAAGAGAAGGCCTCACTGAGAGCTGAGGCTGGAGAAGACCTGGAGGAAAACTGCTGATCAACAGACAGGTGGAAGACCACATTCTTCGCTGCTATGTGCTTGCCTGTGCCTATTAGACTATTCAAATAGTGGCAAGGTCCTGGCACTGTGATCATTAATTTTGGAGAGGAACAGAGGCGCACTGAACCTTGGTATTGATAGATGTGTAGAGTATGTTAATCATAACGCTCATTAGTCAGCTAAGTTACTATTTCCTCAGATGGCTTTTCTCCACTGATCATTTTTTATATTTACCCATTTTTCACCTCCAATGAAACACATTTATTCCTTAGAGGAGGGAAGAGAGGAGAGAATGAATGTGTTCAACTTTTATACACACATACACACACAAACACACACATATATACACATTTATGTGTATAAAAAGAATTCTATGTATGTGTTTTTAATGCTTTATGTTATTGAATAATTGTGTTATCACAATAACAAAAAGTTCTGAAATTTATCTAAAATTATTAAATGAGATAATTTAAAATACTATGAAAATAATATTCTCCTCTTTAGTTTATTTTTTATTGTATCTTAGCCTAGAATAAAGCTAGCAAGGCTCGGGGACAACTGCTCAGGACACCAGTCCTTCCCAAGATGGCAGTGGCATTCTACCTGTGGCTCAAAAGGGTGGCCCCCACACCCCTTCACGAGTGAGCTTTTAGCACCAGTGGCCTCAGTCCAAGGCTCTGAGGAAGTAGCAACTTTCTGGTATTAATGACTATTAGAAACTCTGATTCAGATATTCTGAAAGACCAAACAGATCTAAGCTATGTTCAAAAACAAAACCAAGACACCACCCCTCATGAGAAAACAGAAATCAAAAGTTCAATGTCTTCCCCGAAATGAGCAGCAAAAACTGACACACAAGAAGACTGCACAATCTCTGACTGCCAGAACTTGAAGGGGGCCACCTTTACATTCGAGGTGTGAAAAAAAAAATCAGTCCTTTTCCTCAGAGCGTAGGACTCAAATATCATAGAAAATGAAATTTAAAAGTATTTTTTCATTACCAAAAATCTTTAGCCCAAAACTATAGTAGAGGGAAACTGCATGCAGTTCTGGGAACGTCCTCACACCGGATGTTTTCACAGACATTTTCTTCTTTTTCTCATCATTTCCAGAAGGTCAGGACTTCAGAGCAGAGGGCATGGCTCAGCTGACTGGCTGCTGGCCTAGCATTCGTGAAACCCTAAGTTTGATCCCTAGCAGTATGTAAACTGGGCATGGTGGTGCACGCTTGTAATCTTAACACTCAGTGCTGGAGGCAGGAGGATAAGGAACCCAAGGTCATCCTCTGCTACACAACAAGTTTGAGGGGAGCCTGGGTACTTGTGACCTTACTCAAAAATAAACTTCATATCAGTCAGGACTTCATATCAAAAAATAATTTGTATAAGCCAAAGTCTTCCATTATGAAGGTGCATGCTTCGTACCCAAATGCTACCCAGTTGTGCTATACAATAGAACAGCTCATTCTAAATAACTGGGGTGATCAATGATCATGCCACACCTTAGATAGCTTGATAACTCCTTACTGCAGCATCCCAGGCCTTCAAGAGGATGATTGTGAGGGTAAGACATGCCAGTGTAGCCAGAAAATAATGCTGGCTGCACTATCACTATCATTGTAGGCAAAATACTTGTAATGTGGCTTCAAGCGGAAACAGAAATGTTTTTTCAATCTGAAAGATGAAATAGTCTCCATCACACTTTGTCTAAGATGACTTCTATATATCAGAGTGGTAATATGTCTTTTTTTAAACATAGTTAGCATTGCTTGCCACAGCCCAGACTCAGACAATGACAACTTAAAATAATAACAATAGGCTTCTTTGATTCTTCCCTGTAAGCCTCAAAGAAGTAAAATGAAAAGTGGGGGATGCCTTTTCAACTTCCAGTATTGTGCAATTCATGTTTAAATTGATAATCTAGATTCCATCTTCTGACCTTGAAGAGACTCACTATTTCAATTGTAAAATGCAAATCTCAACACATCTCCCCAAAGCATTCAATAATGGATTATATGGAAATAAACATACAAAACAGAGTGCTTAGAAGGCAGAGTTATAATTAATCCCCGATTCTCCACAAACTCCACTACGCCTTCTATTCTAGTCATCCAAAGCCTGAAACTCTGTCCTTTCACACCTGTGGTAACACAAAGGAAATTATAACGGAAATTTTCTTGGGTAGATTAATTTTCCCCTCTGTGTTAATTTAATTCCAAATTCTAATTGGTCCATGTTACTGTGCAGAGAGTAATAACAAAGGGCAGAAAGAATAACAGACATACAAGGGACTGATGGTACCAATAACCACCCTGAAAGTCACTATTTTTCCTTTTAATTATTAACATAAACACTTTCTCTTGGACTGATCTCCCTCTATTAGACTAAAGTGAGTGCATCGTGGTCATATGCATAAATGCATGTGCCAGGGTGGGTGTGGATGAGGATGGGAGATACTCAGGGATGCCAGGACCCCAGGCAACTGGTACATGATTCATCACGGACTGAAGTGATAGTCTTCAAGACTCCCTTTTTCTGAAGACAGAAGTTCTGTTTCAACCTAAGCAACTTTACCAACATGATACAACTGGATAGCATTGTGGAAAGACCTTAGTGTGACTCCCCCAAAATTCACTCATTAAAGTCATAACCCCTATTGTGATGATATCTGGAGTCAGAGATTTATAACAGGCACAGATGTAGTCACAGTGAGATTATAACTCTAAAAAGAAACAAACCAAAGATATGACTTTCTCTGTCCTTGGGCACACACAAAAGAGGTTGTGGAAGCACACAGTAAGATGACTGCTGACTAGAAGCCAGGAACACGGCTGCAGAGATGGCTCAGTGGTTAAGAGCAATGGCTGCTCTTCCAGAGGTCTTGAGTTCAATTCCCAGAAACCACATGGTGGCTCACAACCAACTGTAATGGGATCTGATGCCCTCTTCTGGTGTGTCTGAAGACAGTGACAGTGTATTCAAATATATAAAAATAAATAAATCTTTAAAAAAAAAAAAAAAAACAGGAACAGAACCTTCCAGAGCCTGGCTATGCAGGTACCCTGATCTTGGACTTCAGCCTTTACTACCATCAGAAAAAGACTTTGTTACAGCAAACCAAAACCAGTAAGTGGAAAAACAGACACACTCTTGAGAGACATTGTATCCACAGAAAATAGAGCAGTCTTGTTACTGATACTCTCTGTCTGAGTAGGTGTTTCCAGGTTCTTGGGATCTTGTTCAAAGAGTTGAAGAATCACAGACAAATTAAAACAGCAGGAGTTTGATTCCAAAGCAAAGTTTAAGTACAGGTTAAATGTGCTGCAAGAAAGTGTGATCTGAGCAGGCTTGCAACTTAAAGAGGGCCTGGTCACTGCGACCTGAGTATTCCTTTTGTGAGTCTAGGAGAAGGAAGAATTGGTTGCTAGGGGCAAGGTGTAAGTGATCTGCTTTTGACTGATAGGCTTTGGGGTCTGTAAGCCTTAGTTCACTGCACGCATCCTCTACCATGACGTATATAATTTCAATCATATGCATACCCAATCATGAACAGGCATAAGATGATAAAAGTTCATTCAGAGGACGTGTTTACCTTACTGTGCATGTACCTAAAGCCAGTCCTAGCTGGACCAGCCCACTGCCTGCAGTTCCTGGATAAGTTTCAGGATATGTCTGATGTGAAAAGGACATCAATTAAAGCCAAAAGGCTACCTATGTCCAACCCCTAGCAACTGGTTTCTCCTTCTCTTGAACCCACATAAAAGAGAGCCTCAAGCAGTATTCAGGTTCTCTTAAGCACTCTGGATTGGAGCTCACTGCTCCTTTGCAGTACATATAACCTTCACCTTCGCTCAGCTTCTGGAGTAAAGTCCTTGCCACTCGTGTGTGTTTCTTTTTTTTTTTTAAGATTTATTTACTTTATATATATATATATATGAGTATGCTGTAGCTGTCTCAGCATTGGATCCCATTACAGATGGTTGTGAGGCACCATGTGGTTGCTAGGAATTGAACTCAGGACCCCTGGAAGAGCAGTCTGTGCTCTTAGCCACTGAGCCATCTCTCCAGCCCCTCGTGTGTGTTTCTTTAGTCTTTGAACAATGCTCAAAGAACCTGGGAACACCAGGTCCAAATAGAGACTACCAGTGAGGTGTGTTTGTGTGTGTGTGTGCTTGTGTTGTCTGTTTATTTTCCAATAGAAAAAAAAATCACCTCTTTTGAATTTTATTTATCTAGTTTTTCCTTTTCCTGAGAACTCACTGTGAAGCTTGTCAAAAAACACAGATGTTCCTTGTTTCTATGTAATTATTGGTTTTATGAAGTTTCTTCTGCAGTAAGAACAATAGAACAGGCTACAATTCCCCTTGAGAGATATCTGGATCTCTCAGGAGCAAATGGTCCACAGTTAAGGAGAAGGACTGGAGTGACCCTCTTTCTGGGCTAGCTGGCTCAGTTGTAAGTGGAGGAGTCTTGGTGGAGGCTGCAAAGGCCTATATGTAAGCATCTCCGACCATCTGCCAGGAAGCTATGCGCCTTGCCAGAAAAGGGGTGTTTATGTAGCAGGGTCACAGGTTTCCCTGTACTTTGCTGTCTCAATTCTAAGCGCAACAGATGGTTATTTCATCTCATCCTCACTTGGATTTATGCAAGTTTCACGTAACATTGTTCTCCCAGTGTCTGGGGTTACCACCCTTAGAATAGGAACAAGAAAGTGAGCAGAGCCCTTGTCAGAAGATGGATATGGCAGTTCAGTTTCTGCATATAATAACTTTTAATTGCAGCAAATTAGAAGGCAGTCAGGCCTTGTGGCAGTAGAGGGCACCAACATCAGGGCAAACTCTTAGCTGGACATATGTTTACTGCAGCCCCTCTGTACCTGAGCTCTCCCATGTCTCACAACCTACACTTCCTATGTCTCAGAAACACCTGGAAAGGTGAAAGCAGTTACATGAAAAGATTCATGGCCTCGCCAAAGAGAACTGTGACACCTCACCCTGTAAGCTAGGTTTTTTTCAGTTGTGACTTTGGCAAATTCAATGCTTTCAACTGGAATCCATGGGAGTCTGATACACGAGGGCTCACGGAGTACTAGTGTGCACAGCTAGGTTTACTGGATGGCTATGGTCAAGAGGGAAGATGACCTTGCAGAACAGGCTCTGCTCACCTAAGCATTCTCTGATGTATAAAAGAAGAGAAGGAAGAAGAAAATGTCAATTTCATGCAGGCAAAGACTGAGGTGGAAATGAAAGCTCTGCCGCTGACTCCAATATTTATTCTTTTTTTTTTTTTTTTAATAAAATTGATTTGTATCAGTTTGAGATAACTGCTGGGAACGGAACGTTTCCCTTTCGGGAATGTCGCTTGTTTTTGTTTCTGATATGGTCTCAAAAGGAACATTGCTGATGTTTTTCTGTGTGACATTGTAGTCCTAGAAGAGTTAAAATAAGAAACTACCTGCTTAATCTGCCAGAAAACACACGAGAGGAGCAATCAGCTCTGCGAAGAGTTGCGGGAAGGAGTACGCCTGGCTGCTTTAGGCCATGCTGATTGTCAGTCTTTCAAAATTCAAGTCATTACCAGATGCTGATCTACTATAATATTGTGATATTTTATCTGATTACACTTACCTGATTGTGCCTTATCTGCTATTTGCCTTCCCATTCTTCCATGTATATTAAATGCAGGTGCTTTTATTATTCTGAGAGCTAGAGAGTGTTGACTGCTCTGAATATAAATGGGGATATTATATCATTAACTTGCTCTGAAAGCAGGCCCATTCACTGTGTAAATCACATGCAAGCTACCTGCTGGAGACACAATAAACCATAATGTCTTGAGAAAGAAAGCAACGTGGAATGGATAAGGAGATAAAAATTTAAGGCATTGTTAAAGAAGGGTAAGCTTCAAAATCCTATTTGGGTCTTTCAAACTAGCGTTTGTTGATAACACAACCTTTATATAAGAAACTTTTTTAAGTTAGGGGGAAAAAAAATCTTCTGGGAAGACATCACACCATGGGATTCTGTCACCAGTGGAAATGGCACAAAACCCACAACTAGTGACAGTCCATGGTTTAACTGAGTTAGGAGAAAATTGCTAGTGCACCAGTCAAAGCTTTTAGAGGACTGTTCTTTGATTTGGCAAATATATTCTTATTTGGATGTGTTGCCTGGACAACACGAACAATGGCCAAATGGTGCCAGCATTTTCAGACATTAAAAGGTGAGAAACTTAGAATCTGGCTGCAAATTTCAAAGGAAGCAATGAGCAGAGCACTGCGGCAGAACTGAGGCAGTGCTTGGCTTCCCGACACTCTGAGGTGACATGCTCTGCTCGCCTTCCACCATATCAGTCTTTCCAAAACTTAATCCACAGTCACTTAAGATTCAGGAAATCTATTTTCAGAACAGATGTGGTGTGAGAGCTGAAATGAGCTGCTGCCCTCTGCTGAAGAGAACATCCGGTGGCCTGCTCACTCAACAGCGTCACACTCCTCTCCTCATACAGCAGATGGGAGACGCACCAGCCACATCACTTACCTTTTCACTACCGTGACAAAAGGCTACTGAAGGACTGGGAGTATGGCTCAATGTTGGGCTGGGATAGATTCTCAGAATTGCAAAACCCAACAACAACAACAACAACAACAACAACAAAAAAGCTGAAAAGCAACTCAATGGAGGGTTTGCTTTGGTTCAGTGTGAGGGTGTAGTCCATCACGTGGGAAAGACAAAGTGGCCCAAGTGCTCCTCAGCACTGACCCCTCACTGCACACTTGGATGAAACAGAAAATAAAGCAAGAAAGGCTGGCACTCGACTTGGTTTCTCTTTTCTTCCATTTTTTGTTTATTTTAGGGCCCTTGCTCATGAAATAATGCTCCTCACACTCAGGGCAGGTCTCCCCATGCAGGTAAGCCTCTCTGGAAGCACCATGGAGCCACTTCTGGATGTCTGATTCCAGACAATTTTAAAATCAATCATGTTGACCACTAACATCAAACATTATGCTTCCCAGGGACACAAGCTACAATCTTAGCCTGAAAGAGTGAGGCCAGTCACATTATTTCAGACCTAGATGTATAGACAGGACAAGTATGAGGACCACTGAGACCATGAGGAGGAAGGTAACCTGTTCATTTTCCTCCCAGGTTCCCTGCGGGAAGAGACTCCTTGTGCAAGTGCTGGCTGCTACCCAGAAATGTGCAGCCTATATACCCTTACCTGAACCAACTATCTTAAAGCAAGTCAAGGTTGCCCTTTGATCAGAAAAATCTTTAATATTATTACACTACATGCCAGAAGGCAGAACATAACTTTGGAAAATAGTCTGGTCTTTTCAACAATTCCATACCTGCATATATTTTCTCAAGAGAGATATTTAATAAGATTTTTGTGATCTTGTTAAACATACGTGCTCCTAAATAAAAATAATTTTAACTGGCTTTTATTTTATACTTTTTAGAAGATCTACTCTCAAAAATCATGAAAATCAGTAAGACAGAAATAAGAAATAAATGAGCTATGTCTTAAACATTAAAACTATAAGGTTTTTAGCAAAGGGGAATGTATGCCTAAGTCACAAAAAACATTAAAGTTTACATTTTCTGCTCATCAAAAGACACCATAATGAAAATGAAGAGTGACTGCAGTGACAGCAAACATCTGAAACACCAGTGAAGGACATATCTGGCAAAGGACGGCTATCCAGACAGGCAAGAGCTGGAATACAGCAGAAAGACAATCGGCCCATTTAAAATGGCAAAAACACAGAATCAAAAATATATATTCACTAGTGACCAGTGACCACATGAGAAGCACCATGTATCATCAGGGAAATGTAAATTAAAACCAAGTGGAAAGGTGAGAGATACGACAAGAGAGAGATACACTTCTATAGTGCTCTTCCCTAGCATTTTCTGAATCTAGATTATTCTACTCTAAATCCCCAGTCTTTTCTAGCTGAGGGCTCCAGACTGAATATTGCTTTCTCCTCTCACATACACACAGAATAATAGTACTAGTTAATAACAGTATAGCTAAAACACATCGAAATCAAACTGTCATTTGCCTAGCTTTTAGAATAAAGAGTTCTCGGTTCCAAACAAAAAATTACGACCTCTCCCTGGATTGCTAAGAGAAACCATCTGGGCATAGGTCCATTCGTGTTCTTTTTAGGCTTGGCAACTACTGTGCTTATTATAATACAGCTTGATTTATGCAAGCAAAAATATATTAAGACATTTATGTTTCATACTGTTATATACATAGTCGGGGTCTTTGGTTAGGGATAGCTGCAATTAGGAATCAGGCATTTGAAGTGAGCTCTTTTATCATGGGATTTCACAACAGGTATCTGGAACACTGGGAAGATTCTATTCGTATCTCAGTTGTGTCTGAATGGTGCTCAATACACGCAATTATGTACAAGGCAGTCAGGAGGCTGAGATGGCTCAACTGGTGAAGTGTTTTCCTTGCATGCATAAAGCAGTACTAAGAATTACATAAGTTAGGCATGATGGGAAATATCTACAATCCTAACACTTAGAAGGCAAGAGGAGCAGAAGTTCAAGGTCATTTCTGCCACATAACAACTTCAAAGCTAGCCTGGGCTACATGAGACCTTGAGAAAGAAAGAAAGAAAGAAAGAAAGAAAGAAAGAAAGAAAGAAAGAAAGAAAGAAAGAAAGAAAGAAAGAAAGAAAGAAAGAAAGAAAGAGAAAGAAAGGAAAGAGGGAGGGAGGGAGGGAGGAAGAAAAAGAGAGAAAGAGAAAGAGAGGAAAGAAAGATGAAAGAAAAAAAGAAAGAAAAATTGCTCATATTTCTTATTCTTGTACACTCAACTTAATGCATACAGACAAGCTTCCACTATCTAGTTCTTGTTCAGTGTCAAACTTTCTTCTTTTTTTTCTACATACTTCTACCTCAGGAGACATCAACTGTGCATATAGCCCAAATCTGCGACAGTAGCCTAAATAGTAGTTTCATTAGCAAACACAAGAAATGTCCAAGTAACAGAAGTCGGTGTTTCTACTTTTTTCCTGATAGTATAAATTCTTTCAGGAGGGACAGTGCTTAAGAGAGAGTCGTACATTTTCAAATAGATACTTAGCTCACTTTACAGTTCTGTGAAGCCAACTGTTACATTATTTCCCAACTTGTTTCTTGCCCTGTGAAGTGTATTCCCAATAAAACTTCTAAATGTAAAAAGATATAAAGATTATCCAAATGTAAAAGGGTTTTCCAAACACACAAAAATACCTAGAAAAAGCAATCCAAGGAGGAAACTGCTGTTGAAGACTTAAAAATGGGACCCACAGTGTCTAGGAAGGTCACGCAGTGGGTAAAGGATGGGGATCTCATTTTGAATCCCTAGTACTCATGTAAACATTTGGACATGGCTGTGCACACCTGTGGAACCAGCACTGTGGAACAGAGACAAACTATTCCCAGGAACTCACTGTCTACTCAATGTAGCAAAACCAGTCAGCTTCTGGTTCAGTGAGAGACCCTCTCTCAAAGCTCCTAGTAAAACAGAAAGCAATAAGACATACAAATGTTCTCCTCTGGCCTTCACATGTGAAGTGTGTGCAACATGCCCTCTCCCCTCCACACACATACACATGCAAAACGTGACATAAAATTTTAACCATTTAAATTTTTCTTCCTTCCTTGCCTATACCTGCCAAAGAGCCAATGGCAACTCACTGATCATATAGGTATCTCCCGACACTTCATTCATTGTCTTTAGACATAGAAAAGGAATCGTCTGCATCTGTATTTCACTTGAAAGTTCAATTACTTATTAACTCCATTTTGGACCACCTCCTTGTTCACTCAGAATTGGAAATGTTGGCAGGTTCCAGAGAAGGAAACAGGAAGTCTTAGGCAACACTATGCAGTTTCAGTTCCTGTGGAGCATTTACTAGAGAAATGTGACAGGACAGGAAGAACTGCTAACGTGTTAGAAACAGTCCATGTTAGAGGGAAGCTCATTAAAACTGTTCTAAAGAGAGGTGAGTCTGCAATTAAGAGCACCATTGCTCTTTCAGAGGATCCAGGTTCCAGTCCCACCACCCATGTGCTGGCTCACAGCCATCTCTAACATAGTTTCAGGGGGTCCAATGCCTTCTGGCCTCCACAGGCTACCAGACATGCATTCAGGCAAAACACCATACACATAAAATAAGAGAGAAAGAGCGGGTGGGAGGGAAGGAGGGAGGGAAGGAGGGAGGGAGGGAGGGAGGGAGGGAGGGAGGGAGGGAGGGAGGGAAGGAGGGAGGGAGGGAGGACAAGAAAGAAAGAAAAGAGGGTTGAAATTCCCTCATGTAAGAAGCTTATTGAGTTTCAGGAAGTAAACAACTCTGAAAATTCAGGAAGTCCCTGAAACTTACAAGATGCATTACCCTCTGATTCTGAGAGCAAATTAAATAGTAAAGGCAGCTCAGAAACACTCCCAGACAAGACAAGCTGCCTGGAAGAGACTCAGGCCAGCTGAGCTACCTGGAAGAAGTACTCTCCAATCCATCAAGCTGCCTGCAAGTTGTGCAGCCTGCTCCAGATTTCTAGGTTTGTAACCATGTTGAGGTGGGCTCTTGATGATGTAACTGTCTTTGAGTCACTTCTTCTTTAAGTAACCCCTCACACATATTCCTGTACATAACCCCAGTAAGACTTACTGGTTCACCAAGTTGGCTCTTAGTGGGATAACTACTTTGGTTTGTTGTCACATCTGCCCAGTAATAGTGTTGAACAACACAAGTTCATATGTATGTTTTATGTATGTATGCTTTTACACACATTAACTGACATATACATAGTACATGTCACATAACATAGCCTTATAAATATGGCTAAAATAATGTAACAAGACTGCCAAACCTTTTTTGGTGGTGGTGGTGGTGGTGGTTGTTTGGTTGGTTGGTTTTGGGTGTTTTGGCTTGTTTTAATTAAGTTTTGGTTTTGGGTGTTTAAGTTTGGTTTTCAAGACAGGGTTTCTCTGTGTAGCCCTGAATGTCCTGGACTTGCTTTGTAGACCACACTGGCCTCAAACTCACAGAGATCCACCTACCTCTGCCGTTTGAGCTGGGATTAAAGGTGTGCTCCACCATTCTCAGCTACTGCTAAATGTTTTAATGGCAGAGTTTTGAGGGTCATCAACAAAACTTATACCAGTCTCTCATCCCAAGACACCAAGTCAAACTCAACTCACTTGAACAGTCATAGCTAACTTGTATGATAGCATGGAAAGGTGGTTTTCTAGAACAGAGTAGGAAGCTCCTCCCTTCTGCCCACTTAAAATACAATGTGCCCTCATATACAGTGCTCAGCTGCTGACCTATTAGCCTTTGTTGTAAAAATTTCACCATCTCTACTGATATCCAAGCATCTAGGTTAGAAAAAAGGGCATCCTTAAAAGTTAGAAGTTGAGCAGCTATTTGCTTACAGACTAACTCATCCATCTACAGATTGATCTCTGCCAAATTCTCCATGATTCTGCTACTTTGTTATTTATGAGGAGCCGTGCCTTCATGTTTCAGAAATTACCAACCAGTCAGCACTGATGGGTATGTATTTGTCTTGCTCACTCAGTGGCAAGAAACATACATTATAAATTCTTAGGAATGTTATCTCTTTCATTTAAAGTCAAAACAACTGCTGAATTATTGATTGGCCATAGAATCTGTTCAGAGGTAGAAGGAAATATCACCTGTTAAAGATGAGGAGTTCAACACTTCTGTGTTTTCAAGATCAGAGAAAGAAGTACTCATGTTTCAATCCCAATATCTGGAAGGCTTCGGCAGGAGGCTCCTGTTTCTGAGGCCATCCTTTAGCTACATAGAGTGTTCCAGACTAGCTTAAGCTACAGTGAAAAATAAGTAACACATGAGAATTAAAATAAGAAAGTGTGTTTTATGACTAGGAAACTGTTCCTGAATAGTCTTCAATTATTTTAATTCAATTATTTCTTACAGGAAGATAGCAGCAGATCATTGCAGACCTGTCCATTTAACTAAAAGAAAATCATAAAATAAAATCTGTAGTTCTTAACCTTCCTAATGCTATGACTCTTTAACACAGTTTCTCATACTGTGGTGACCGCCCCAGCCATAAAATTATTTTGCTATTGTTATGTTATTTATAATATAAATATCTGATATGTGATCCCCCCAGAGGGGTCCCAACTCACAGGCTCAGAACTTCTACTTTAAATGAACTTACTGTACTTTTATAATTTAAGGTAGAAATTACTATCATCTGCCTTTCTATTATCAAACTATCATATAAACATTATGTTAGCCAGGCAGTGGTGGCACACGCCTTTAATCCCAGCACTTGGGAGGCAGAGGCAGGAGGATTTCTGAGTTTGAGGCCAGCCTGGTCTACAGAGTGAGTTCCAGGACAGCCAGGGCTACACAGAGAAACCCCATCTCAAAACAACAACAACAACAACAAAAAAAAAAAACCATTATGTTAAAGCATAAAACAGAACTGTACATTCATTTTCTTCTTTTTCTTTTTTGCTGTTTTATGAGGGCCAAAAGCTTCTATCATTCCAAATGTAATAAATGTTATTTAATATTTAAAAAAAAAAAAAAAAAACAAGATGTTAGCATACTATTTTATTGTCAATAAAAAAGTGCCAAAAGAAATTTTTTAATTTTATACCAACATAAACTAACTCTTTTTGAAAAACGTGAATAGGGAAAACAGATGAGCTAAGTCAAAACACCCTGTTAAATGAAACAAGGGTGGCCAAGTTGGCTGCTAGGTGACAGGCCATTAACACTTTTAACAAGGGTAAACATTTCCTTACATAAAAACAAAATACAGATGAATAAATTAATGTAATAAGCAATGTACTGGCTCAAGCAAACAAGGTAGCCTTTTGTTTGCTGAGACTCCCCGCTTGAGCTTGTGTTGCACCACAGTGGAAATCATCGATCATAGGTCACCAGTGCATCAGTCTATCCCCATCAGAAGAGCTTCTTCTTGAAAAAGATGCAAATTAACAAAAAGACCCATGGGCAGACAATGTGCAGAGAGGGGAAAGTTTGGAGCACTAAGTCCTAACTGGGATGTCGTCATCAAAACCCTCCCCTTGGGAACCAGGGATGTATGCAGAAGAGGCAGAAAGATTACAAGAACCCAGCGATGGTGAATGACTCCAAGGAAACAGTGCTTTCCAGACACAACAGGACTGATGCTCATGCACAGAGACTGTGATAGAACACAAAAAACCTTGTGGTGGTTTGAGTATGCTTGGCCCAGGGAATGGCACTATTAGGAGGTGTGGCCTTGTTGCAGTAGGTGTAGCCTTGTTGGAAGAAGTGTGTCACTGAGGAGGGGGGCTGGAAGGGAGACTTTGAAATCCTCCTCCTAGCTGCCTGGGAGACAGTCTAGCTCTCAGTAACTCTGGCACCAGACCTGCCTGCCTGCTGCCATGCTTCCTGCCATAATGATAATGGAGTGAACCTCTAAAAGTGGAGACCAGCCCCAATTAAATGTTGTCCTTTATAAGATTTCTCTTGGTCATGCTGTCTCCTCACAGCAATAAAACCATAACTAAGACAGATCTGTCCAGGTTAAAAATCAGACACAATCCTAGCACGGAGAAGAGGACATTAGTAGTACAAAGTCCCACCCCTAGTCAAGAAGGTATTTGCACATTGATAGCTGTTGGGAAAGAGAAAACCAGTTTTCTCCAATGGAGTGTCCCTGGGTATATGAAGAACACTGAAGGCCAGGTCCCATGCCCGGGAGTAACTAATTGAGCAGCACAGCTTAGATTTCATGGTGTTGTTTCGGGGGATAGAGAGAGCAGTGGATGCTTTTGTTTTATTCTGTTTTATTTTTGTTATATTAATTTTTGTTTGTTTTGATTTTCAATTTGTGGGACTGGTTTGGAGAGAGAAAAAAGGCAGAGAACATGAAGTTGGGTGGAGAGATTGGGAGGAGTTGAGAAGGACATGATCAAAATATATTATATTTAAAAATGATTAAAATATAAACCTGAAAACAAAAAGACAATTCTTTGCTATGGGGAGCAGGAACATAGACAAAATCAGGTTAAATGAAGGCTAGAGATCTGAAGAGAGTGTGCTTGGCTCAAACTTTTTAAGGGGTAATGTCCTCTAAATCAGAAATCAAAATAAAGTAGACCAAAAAAAATCTGCATTGAAGACGAACTCTGGTGTGTACACTAAACCAAAGTTATACATATTATTCTCTTGGCTACATACAAAGGCCAGCGTTAGAGCCGCTGAGACGGCTCCCAGGGACCCAGCTCCCCATGGGTCCTTGGCTAACGGTGGAGATCTGCATTCTGATGGCAGTTTTGAGGCACTTCACTGTAATTTTAACTTGTGAAGCAGTGATGACTAATATAATCTAGCACCTTACTACTTCTCTTCGTTTTCAAGAATTTGACAATTTATCTCCCTTATAAACATAATGGGTTTTCATCATTGAATGGCAAACCAAAAATCAATACAAACAAATAAATAAACAAAATGCAAATAATCCTAGAGTTTCTGGAGTGCTGACAATGTTCTTTTGTTTAACTGAGATATATGTTCAATTTACATTACCTGGACATTAGAACTATTAAAGATATAATAACAACAGCTATTTTGACCATGCATAATGAAATAAAGTACTATCTGGATGAATGAAGTGACAGGTGTCTCAATAAAGACATTAGAAAAACAAAGAACAACAACAACAACAAAAAAGCCAAATGGAGATTTAATAACTGAAATATATACAACTTAAAAGACTTTAAATGATACTAAATGGGATTAACAAAAAGATAAAACTGAGATAAAATTGAGATGAATTAGTCAAGATTTGAAGAGAATCTAGTAAATTAATTGGAAGAGAAACCTTTTTATTTCCAACAAATCCTTGGGGATCTTTGTGACAATGTCAAAAAGTCTAAGGCACAAGTAGCTAGAGTTGCAGAACACAAGGAGACAAAAAATAAACCCAATAATATGGCAGGGGAAAAAATGGCATATTTCCCACTAGAGAGTAACAGCTTATTTACTAACTTATTTAGAAACTATGAAGACCAGACGACAATAGAATGGCATCCCAGTGCTATAGGGGGACAACTCGGGATTTTATTCTCAGTGAAAATACCAAAACTGAAGGAAGCTCTAATCTCGTCAAAATGAAGTAACAGGAAATGGATTTGCTCATCCACAAAAACAACCAAAACCCAGAGAGAACATGGAAAACAAATGTCCTGAGTTTACCAGATATGGCAGGACAGAAGACAGATCCCTGTGAAGAGACCGAACAAGGTATGGCCTACAACTGTTTTGAGATTATCTAGATAAGAAATAGATCAGGGAAGCAATGGAACCCCAGATAGAGCACAGATCACCCCCTGCCCCCAGCTGAGGAAGTCAGGTCTAAGTCCTGAAAGACGGGAGCAGCAAGAGTCCCCTGGAAAGGGCACCAGAGGTGAAAGAAAGCAATACAAGAGAGAACTCAAGATCTGCCACGGATCCCACAAATACGCAGCTGAGCACTAAAGCAACCTGGGGCCAAAAAGAAAAGGTGGGGGGTGGAGGGGTGGGGAGGGTGGAGTGGCTGTGCCCCCACAAGACCAGGCATAGTGCCTGATCACTTAGCCAGGTGGAGAGTTTACAGATTAGACACAGAGGGTGCCTGAGTACCAGGGAATCATTAGCCGTGGGTTAAATGTGATACATACAGTTCTGCCTGCCAGATCTCAAAAGCAAGAACAGAAAGCACAAAGCTCTTCATAATGACTGCTTCGATAAAAAGGTTCATTACTACTTATGCTACTAAAATGTTGCACACGCAGCAAAGTAATGTTCAGAATGAGTGGCATTCCATCAAAAGTTGCTAGGCCGGCAAAGAAACCAGGTTCCCTCCATGTGAGGAGAAAAAGAACTCAACTGGAACAAGTCTAGAACTGGCACAGCTGCTAGAGTTAGGACAAGCACTAGTTTAAAAGAGGTCTCAGAACTGATTCTGATGCGTTCAAAGTCGGGTAGACGATATAAAGAGGCGCCTATGAGAGCTCTTAAGTACTCTAACAGGAGAAATGCACTGAATGGGATCAACGCCAGTTTAGGTTGGTAAGTTTAAAAGGCAGATAATGAACAGAGCAATAGTAAGATTTGCTAAAAACACAATGTTACATATTTATAATTAGAATGCTCAAAGAAAAATGCAGGGCAATAAGAATATTTGTAGAAATGATGGCCCCAAATCTTCCAAATGTGACCTAGGAAATAAGGACAAATCTAAGAATCTCAGTGACCTCAAATGGAAGAAAATGCAGTAAACCACATTGCAGTCAACTCATTCAAAATTAGTAATGAATAAAATTCTAATGCTTGTAGATGATGGGATACTGATTGGGGGTAAATACAATGAAGTATGATACATGTGACAATATGGACAGATGAACAATAAAATTAAAAAGCTAGACACAAAGCCAGATGCCTATTATAAGTTTCCACTTATATGAACTACTCAGGGTAGGGAAGTCCAAGTATAAACATTGTATCAGTGTTGCCAGGGGCTGAGAGAAGTAACCATCAAGAAATGCCTTCATCAGTTTGGATTCCCTAGTGTTGGGGAATTTGAAAGCAGGGAGGCGGGAAGGGGAGGATGGTGGGAGCACACCCTCATAGAAACTCCCAGAATTATATGGATTAGACATGACAGAGTCAGACCACCAGAAGACTACATTCCAGAACTCAAACAAAAAATTATCTTGATACTAAAATTTGTTTTGAGAATTGTATATTGCAGAATACACAGCCTTGGTGTATCTACTCATCAAGCAAGCTGAGCTGAACTGCTCAGACCTCTGATGTCCTGGAATTCCAGCTGGATGCAGTGAAGACACAGCGTCAAAGGCTTATCAATTTACTCTTCCTCCCGTCCCTCTTCTAATATCTCAATGTCCATAATCAGCTTGAAGAAGTTAATGAAGAGTCGGCACTCCTATTCCCTGGGCTTGGGGACTGAGGTGGTTAATACTTTCTAGGGAAAAGTAGTGGTTTTGTTGGAACAGGGAGGATGAGCTAGGATTTATTGCATAGCCATAACCTATTGGTAGAAATAAGTGTAATTGTTATTAAGATGAAGTTATAATTTCTTAAATGATACAAAGTTTACTTTGATTTCAAATTTAAGGTTTCATTGGTATGAGCTTCTTATTAATATAAAAGTGAGATTAATATTGTTACTCTCATAGGCATTGTGTCTATATAACACATTTAGGAATACAAGGCTTAGACCCAGTCCTTCTTTAACTTTTCTAACTGATTTGAGATGATTAGCCTATGAGTTAAGGGCCTATAGAAAATTCATAACTCTGAGTTTATTGTTAGGGTGTTTTCTATATTTTATTTAGAAATAGCTGAGAGGAGTTAACAGACAACAGTCCAGATTGCCTTACATGGATAGTTGGTTTTCAAAATGTCAGAAGTCCACAGAATTGACGTTACAAACATTTCTGTATTAATGTTCATTTTGATTAGAGGCCTGTCTGCTCCTGACAGCTTCCTGTCTTGGATTCTAAGAAGAAATTGAGCATCTTTGGAGTTACTCCAGTTGTGGTGAGACAGCCACTAGGCAAGAATTGCCTCTTGTCATCTACAGACAAATCACTGTCCAGAAAAGGACATACTTGCAGAATAGTCGACTGATTATATCTGCCAAGACAGAGTAATCAGCGCTTAATAATTCTGCATCACTGGGTCTGTCAGATGATTCTGGGCCAGAAGGCTGAAGATTGGATGCTCCAACATTTTGTAGTATAGGGACTGTCCAGGTGCTCAGCGGTCTCTATAAATTGGCTAAGTTTTAGAAGCTATGCTTTGTGCTTCCCATAATTTCAGTTAATTCAGTCATTCTGGATTTCTGATGGGGCTGAAGACTTATAGTCTCATAGTCAATCCCGGCTATTTACTTTTAGAGAAAAGATCTGAGTGGAGGGTTCTCAGCTGACATTCATTCTAAAGCCAAGAAAAAAGCCAGGTTCAGAACTAAATCTTTTAGTTAGGAGAGATGACAAAGTTTCTGGTTAGTCAACAAAATGATGGACTGGGTATTAGGTCTACCTTGTACCTTACTGACACAAATTGGTATAGTTATGCTCTAATCGTATTTTGAGAGAAAAGTTTTATTTTAACAGGAAGGGTGATATGTAGGAGGAGCTAAGGTGGAAGAAGTAAGGAGAGGAAGAGGAGGAGTAAGAAGGAGGAGGAGAGGAGGAGCTAGGTGATGAAAAAGAGAGAGAGAGGGAAGAGGGAGAGGGAGAGGGAGGGGGAGAGAGAGAGAGAGAAAGAGAGAGAGAGAGAGGTGGGGGAACATGGAGGCAGTTGTTTGTGTGTCTCCGCCAATCAAAGATAGTTGATATATCTAGGTTGGGTATTAGGTTACACTTCTGATTGTATGGGCATCTTGTTACTGATCATTACCAAACTTATAAAGCCTTTGATTAACATTAAAAAAATTGTATAAAAGCAAAAGGGAGAAGGGGGGATGGGATAGGGATTTTCTAGGGAGCGGAAATGGGGAAAGGGGATGGCATCTGAAATGTAAATAAAATATTCAATAAAAAATTAAAAAAAAGAAATGCCTTCATCAGTAAAATGCATATTTTTCAGAGTATGATAATTTTCTGGACTTAGATAATGACAAACCATAATTCCGTAATAGCCACTGAACTATACACCTGTAAGAATTAACTTTACATATGTGAATGGCATAGCAACAAAATGAAGAAGATTAAAGTAACAGAGATATATCAAGGAGCACTGCTAGCCCAATGCACTGACTCCACCAGAATATTGCAAAAATGCCAGGCTGAGCAGTTATAATTTGCAAAGTTTTAAGTAAAAGAACAATGAGATTTAATTACCGCACTTAAATATTTTAAATGTAACTGCTACAGAAGGTGAAATTGCTATTGTAAGAATAGAAACGAGGCTGTTAAACTATCAAATATTTTCCCTATCAGCCAACAGAAAGAAGCTGTCTCTTAGCCTGATGGCAATGAAAGACAGAAGATGAATCACTGCTGGTGGAAACCAATTTATTTAGTCTCTCTGAGTGGGTTATTTATGACTTGTCAACACATGCTGTTAGTGCAATTAAACAAAAAAAAATCTGAAGTTCTCTCCTCTCTATAACTCCACCCTTTATCAAAGAATGGACAAATTGAGATCATGGAAATCGTATTTTAAGTTCCTTGTGCTTTTTGTTATTTTGCTGAGGTGCTATCACACACCTGAAATAGCCATTGCTCAGACTTGTTAGATTTAAATGCCTACAGGGACCACTGTAAAAACATGCACAAGGACTGTCCATTTCAAGATAACACAAGCCCCCAAATTTAAAACAATGCACTGATAGAGTGTTTGTTAAAAGCCCAAGACAGCAAACTCATGGCTAATGAAAAATATGATTACTTAACCGTTGTGTGAACAAACTCTTGCAAATGAAGCATTCTGTCCATACTTATTACATGAAAAGTGCATTATGAAATTTCACTTTGTCTAGGCCTCCAAACCATTCACACATACACAATGATCTTATTTATATCATCATAAACACCAGACCTATAATAGCAAGTATTTCCATGGTAAAAATAATGGTGAGAGCAAGAGTTGTAAGCAGTATCTGTTAGCTTTGTCACTTATCTGCTAGACTGAACAGCCTGTCATTCCTAATGATGCTCTTCATTGAATTTATACCTTTATTTATTTGGAGGTTTTCAAAATGTATTTATTCTCTTTATATTCCAATATCAGCCTTCCTCTCCTCCCAGTATGCCCTCATAGAGATCCTCCCCCATTCCAACATTCTCACCTCACCCCCACTACCCCCCCCCCCCCCACCTCTTTGGAGGGTTTTTTTTTTTTTAAGGGAGCATTAATTTTCTTTTGAGATTTTATGTATATAAATGTTTTGCCTGCGTGTATGTTTGTACATCACCTAAGTCCCTGGTAACTAAGAAGGTCAGAAAAGGGCATTATATTCCTTGGAACTGAAGCTAGAGATAGTTGTAAGGCACCACATAGGTGTTGGAAGCCAAACTTGGGTCCTCTGCGAGAGTAGCAAGTGCTCTTAACCACTAAGCCATCTCCTTAACCCTATTTTCTGTTTTGTTCTTGAGACAGGGTCACACTATCTGGCCTGACTTTCTTGGAGCTCATTATGCAGACCAGGCTGGCCTTGAACTTATATTCACCTGTCCCTACCTCCTGAGTGCTGAAGTTAATGGCATGAGCCACAATGCTTGTCTTAATTTGTACCTGGAAAGGACCAAATCCATTTCACTAGTTCTGGGTCTCTAGGAGCTTTCAGTGATAAACATGTGCATTAAATGACATCAGGGAACTAAGTACCACAAGTGCACATTCTATTGTTTCAATGAAAAAGAATCCCATTGTTTCCAGCAAGCTCAGAGACTGTGATTGCAAGCAAAACTCAATTCAAATCCAAATACATGTAAATGTGTATAATAATGTGTTTTCAAATAGTTGCTTGAGGTTGAGGCTATTTTTACCTAGTAAATCAAGAACAGAAACCTGAATAAAGTCTCCTCAACAATATATTTTTACAACAAAATCTATTTGCCAAAATTGCTCCCACTTCTTGCAGACTGACTTCATCATTAGAAACACCAATTATCATATGATTCGTGTTACGATACTCAGTGTGACTATCATTCCTGTGGAATGCTGTTTGCCTTTGCTTCTTTCCAAGAACCACCATCGTCATACTGTCACATCTTCCACTACCAAATGTCACCTCTCCCTGCTGTGTGTACTTCCTCTGTGTATCTCCCAACACCTCTCAACTGCAACATTCATTGAACCTGAGGAATAAGCAACCATAGTTAGCAAATGTTTTAGAATCCTAAGACTTTGTACTTTCTTAATTATATGTAGGATATTTTGATAGCTTAAGGATCCCAACCAGCCCCTTGGTTTTATTTGTGAAGATGTTTTCTCTCCAGATTGTAGCATGCCTTTTTTGTTTTATTTCTTATATACTTGGTAAATGGAGTCTCATCTATGAATCAATATGTGTATGGATACACATCATTGTATAGTTTACTCAGGGAAAAGTCTGCATACTATTAATTTAATTAACATATTATAATTTACAAATAAGAAAAGCACTACAACTATTAAATTATATCTAGATGGGACTCGGTCCAGTAGTATTCTCTTTTGTCCAAGAAAGTTACAAGAATCCATAATACTTCAAAGAAATTAGGAATTAACAAAACAAGGCTTTTCCAAAAAAATCTTCCACTTCAAAATAAATGAATATGCATGTACTTTTGATAACTAAAACCCATGTGTGGGAAATAGATACAAGGCAAAGAACTACCTACATGCACTGAAATGACTGTGGGCTGAAAAAAATCTTAGATTCTTCACTGCAATTCAAAATAAATCTTAAAAATTAGTTTAGTCTATTCACACAAACCAATTAAATGCAATATTTGAAACTAGATCTCAGCTAACCAAAAAAAAAAAAACAAAAAACAAAAAACAAAAAAACAAACGTGAGTGCTGGAGAGATGGCTCAGTGGTTAGGAGCACAGCCTGGTCTTGCAGAGGACCAGAATTAGGTTCACAACTGTCTGTAACTCCAGCTCCACAGGGATCAGACATCTTCTTCTGGCCTCTGTGGGCACTGCACTCAAGTGCACAGACCCACACTCACACATTAGTGTGCATAATTTAAAAAAGAAAAATATATTCCTAGGCTCAAAGCCCATGAGATATCTCAGCAGGTAAAGGCACCTGCCACCAAGTCTGATGAGCAATCCCCACAAGGTTGAAGGAGGGAATCAATTGCCACCAGCTGTTATCTGACCTACACACACACACACACACACACACACACACACACACACACACAAATAAATGTAACACATTTTTTAAAACCCTGTTTTGGTTCTATGATTATAAAATTTCTGTCTAAAATTTAAAAGATGAGTTTTTAAGATCATAACAACTTTAAAAAATTTTTTTTAATTATTTTTTTTTAACAATTTTATGAAGGTCCTTGTGGATGTTATGTGTGCATGAGTATGCATGCACGTGTATTTTCAGGTATGTGGAAACCAGAGGTCATTCATTCACCTTGTTTTTAAATACAAGATCTCTCATAGGTCTGGGGATTGCCAAGCAGACTAGGCTAGGCTGGCTAGTCATCCTAAGGGATCTGCCTAGTGTTGCCCCCCAACAGTTGGATCACAGGCAGGGACCACCACAACCAGCCTTTAAATACGGGCTTTGGGAAGCTAACTCAGATCCTCTTCCTCATCAAGCTATCAGCCTAGCCCCTTTCTTAATGTTTACAAATTGAGAATGCAACAAAGTTTTTTTAAGTTTTTTTCCCATTATTTATTCCTGTTACATCCCAACCACAACCCCTCATCTCTTCTCAGTCCCCCCACAACCCCCCCTTTACCTTCTTTTCTGATAGAGGGAGGCAACCTCTGGGTACCAATCCACCCAGGCACATCAAGTCAATGCACAACTGGGCACATCTTCTCCCACTGAAGCTAGACAAGGTGGCCCAGTTAGGGGAACAGGATCCACAGGCAGGTAACAAAGTCAGGGTCAGCCCCTGCTCTAGTTGTTGGAGAAAACTCGCATGAAGACCAAGCTGCACATCTGCTACATATATGCTAGGGAACCTAGGTCCAGCCCATGTGTGCTCTTTGGCTGGGGATTCAGTCTCTGGGAGCCCCAAGGGTCCAGGTTAGTCGACTCTGTTGGTCTTCCTATGGAACTCCTATCCCCTCCAAGTCCCACAATCCTTCCCCCAACTCTTCCACAAGATCCCCCTAGCTCCCAGAAGTTAGATAACCAACAAACCAAATAACTGGATTAAAATATGGGGTACAGAGCTAAATAGAGAATTCTCAACATAGGAATCTTTATTGGCTGAAAAGCACTCAAAGAAATGTTCAATATCCTTAGTCATCAGGAAAATGCAAGTCAAAACAACAATGAGATTCCACCTTATACCCTCCAAAATGGCTAAAAACCAAAAACATAAAGAGACAGCCCATGCTAGTGAGGTTGTGGAGCCAGAGGAACACTCTTCCATTGCTGGTGGGAGTGCAAACTTGTACAACCACTCTAGAAATCAATCTGTCAGTTTCTCAGAAAATTGCCAATAGTTCTACCTCAAGGCCAATTATACCACTCCTGGGAATATACCAAAAGATGCTCTACCATCCCACAGGGACACTTGTTCCAGTATGTTCATTGCAGCCTTATTCGTAATAGCCAGAAACTGGATCCCTCAACTGAAGAATAAAGAAAGCATGGTTCACTTACACAATAGAATACTACTCAGCTATTAAAAACATCATGACATTGCAGGCAAATGGATAGAACTAGATTATCCTGAGTGAAGTAACCCAAAAGGACATGCATGGTATGTACTCACTTATAAGTACATATTAAGGTTTTTTTTTTTTCAATAACCAATTAAGCAGAAAAAGTGAGCCTGATGGTGATGACGGTGGTGGTGGTGGTGGTGGTGGTGGTGGTGGTGGTGGTGGTGGTGGTGGTGGCGGCGGCGGCAGCAGCAGCATAGGTGGCAGTGCATGCCTTTGATCCCAGCACCAGGGAGCCAGAGGGGGATCTCTGAGTTTAAGCCAGCCTTATCTACAGGGTACGTTCCAGGACAGCCAAGGCTATAGAGAGAAATCCTATCTCGAGGAAAAAGAAAAGTGAAAGATAAGAAAATGTAGAAGACAGGAGTTACTAGTGGGTGAGGAAAGGGAGAAGAGCACACAATACAACTATTCACAAAGGGCTGCCTCAAAGCAGGCTAACGTGATCCACCTAAACTCCTATTCACAAACTTCCATAAGCTCTAAACACTGACAAAATTTTATTTTCTAACAACTGCTCAGAAATAAATGGCCAGTAATTTCACACCAATTAGCAATAAAATGTGTTCAACACTGATGACTTACATATTTACCGTTAGAGAAACTATAATTTGAAAGTTCCTGATTTCACAACAATATGCTTAATTAAAAGTTAATTTTGAAGGTTCAAAACTAACTATCAACAACACGTTCATCCTTCATTAAGGACTATCTAGCTTTAAAAAACAATTAGTATTCGTTCATAAAGCAGTGGAGTCATGAAAACCAAGACCTTATATTGCCCAATGTCCATGGAAGAGTCTGCAACTGGGAGAGATGCATTCTCATTTGCTCAACAGAGAAACCTGTAAGCTACATGAGCTTTTTTTGACACATAGACTAAAATTCATATTCTGACAAAACAGATTTTCAAGTCAGACAATTCCCACCTACAGACTGAAAGGGAAAGGTGAATCTTAGAGTGAGTAGCGACGTTAACTGTATGAACAAGCATTACAACAGCTGGAGGCAGATTAGTGTCTTCCACAGCTGCCATGCAATATTTAGTTGGTCAGTTTTTTCCCCAGTGACTAGAGCAACAATCTGATAAACTAGTGCAAAACAAAAACCTTTTTTTTTTAACATGCTGCACAATACATAAGTACTCAGTTTACATAGTTTAATGTAAATAGCAGGGAAGAACTATAAATATGAAATTTGACAAGAAAATGCAGTGTTTTAATGTTTAAATTTAGCTGCAAATAAGGAATCACAATAAATGCTTTTTCTCTTTCTATACATTGCAAATTTTTTGGAGAAATAAAATTATATCGGAAGTAAAAGTCCCCATACTCAAATTATAATTTGGTATCTTAGTGTTATCGATATGTTATTTTATTCCACATTAACTAATAGCAAAATCTTGCAAAGAGCTATTACATCAATGCTTATCAATAAAACAATCATTCTAAAGTTATCTTTCCCACTAAGAGATAGAGATTAAAAAGTATGTCACGCTTTCTGATGCTTCTAGAATTTCTTTAAGCAGAGAATGTTTTTGTTTGGATGGCCTTTAGTTTTCCTTCTATGCTATAAAAAGCCTACAAACATTATAGGCAGTAATATAAACTTATATTAGTTTGTTGATCCTGAATATTACATAAGAAATTGAGCCTTATTTTAAAATCCCACACTAAAAATGTTTACTTAGGACAAATCTATTACAAGATCTCTTGATCTTTTTTGAACTTAATACAAACATATTCTATACATAGAAAATACGCTAAAATAAACAAGTATAAAAAATAACATACTTTTAGAGACAATGATTCTAGTCTCTTAAGTTTTCAAAGTAACATTAAAATATTGGTTCTTTTAAATCTATAAAGTTATAGGTTTTAAATCTGAAGCAGTTTCTATTTTTATAATCAAAAGACCTGCTTGCTGCCTCGCTACTGTGGAGTCTCCTATCCCCATTCCTCTCCACCCTATAAGCTGCCTTTTCCCTCTCCTTCAGAATCTTGCTTTCCAGATCTCCCAGACAGGCCCTGCACCTCTGGATGCAAGGCTTTCCTTACTATACATCCAGCTTCCCATGATCTCCTTGCTCCAACTGCCAACTTACTTGGAGAGCACACCAAAAGTGCAGAACACAGCCAAGAGTGTGCTGACTCTTGGATAGTGTCTGTGCAGACAGTAGTCGATTCTCATAACAAAACTAGGGATGCAACCTGCAACCTGTAGTACCAGTTCCACAAGAAAACACAACAGCTCAGCCCTCTTACAACTTAATCCCCCTCCAGAATGCTGTGTATGCCTATAATGCAAGAAGAAATATTATTAGAGCAAAAGAAAGATGCACTTTACAAAGTAGTTCAGATATACAAGTCTCAGGGTGGAAAAAAAAGTAACCCATAAACACACACACACACACACACACACACACACACACACACACACACACGTGCGCACGCACGCGAGCAGGCACAGGAACATGTACACAACTGTCACCCCCAGAAGTTACTCCCAAGTAATATTGTGGAAGATCTTTCAGACAAAGACCTTAAAAGAATGATTTTAACTATGTTCAAACATCTCAAGTAGTAAAAATGCTTCAAGAGACAAAAAACAATAAAGTAAGTGAAATGTGTCGGCTAATCCAAGGTGGAAAAACAGAATTCAGTAAAGCTAGTTATAGCTGCTGAAGATGAGCAAACTGAAATGATGCTGAAAATGAATATGTCAGGTAAATGGGAACTCAGATGGACGGCCTCAACAACAGAATGGATTATGTGGAAAACAGTGCTGGAAGACAATGTGGGGGAACCAGACCATTCAGCAAAGCCCTATACATTCTTTTAAAACCATGAATGGGACACAGTAGAGCTTTGGGACATCATGAAAAGAACTAATCTTCAAAGTAGGTGCCTAGAAAAAGGAGACTGAGACAACAATGGAGATGCAGAGTTGTTTAGTAAAATCAAAGAAGAAAATTCAGAGAGATGCCTTTAGGTACCAGAGACCCACCAAGCACTAAATAAGACTGGATTCTGAAGGAGAAGGAAAAGGCAGCTTACTGGGTGCGAAGGGATGGGGATAGTAGACTCCACAGAAAAGAAATTCCCCACAACGTATTAGAATTCAAACATTAAAAGCACAGAATAAACAAAGGACATTGACAATGGTTACATATGTGTACCTCATATGACTGCCTTGGTATGTTCCTGAGAGGCTCAGAGGCCATTCTCCTAAGATGAAGGTCAGGCTGAGGTCCAAGCTTGACCAACACGGCCAACCAGGACACAGGTTCCATTTTGGAACCTTACAGACACAAACATTTCATGTCAGGCTAAAAAGGGGATATTCCCCAGATAACAGCAGCAAAATCTCTAGGAAGCTAAAACTGTGATTTTTCTTTACTACAGAGAATTACTGGAAAAGAAAATTGAAAAGTATGTGAGAAAGGTGAAGGAAAAAGTTGAAAACTATCAGTAAGAAAATGAATTTCAAATCAGGTAACCCAGCAAAACAAAAGGCCACAACAGAGAACACTTACCCAAGAAGTAATACTTTAAAAGCTTCCAAGAGCTGAATGGCACGAAAATCCACACACTGACACTTCATCAGGCAATTTCGGAGCAGAGGACAAAAGATCAGACTCTGAAAGCTTCCGAAGGAACAGACACAATACACACTGGGGATCAAAAATCAGGTGACAAATGGACTCTTAAGAGCTT
The DNA here is from genome assembly GCA_030674055.1 of Rhabdomys pumilio. Lineage (NCBI taxonomy): Eukaryota > Metazoa > Chordata > Mammalia > Rodentia > Muridae > Rhabdomys > Rhabdomys pumilio. The sequence continues at coordinate 52,528,433 of JANHMN010000004.1, read as the reverse complement.
CAGAATAAGCTGATAGGCATTGGTATGGTGCTTCTGCTGATTTCAATTTTATATTCCTTTCCTTATAAAGTTTTGGTGAGGCTTGTTTAGAACTGTGCTATACTAAGTTACATCAATGAACCAAAACATTATACTGCTCGTGCTGTCTTTAAAAGGAAGCTACCAGAATAGGTGTGTCATCAAAATGGGAAGCAAAACCTAAAGACAGACTGCTCGAAAAATGGAGGTATAACCAACCGAACACCTCCCAATGAAATGCCAAAAAGTAAAGGGAAATGAAGAAAAATAATCCAATGTGTCTCTGAATCCAATTCAGATTTATATTTGGGTCTAAATTAGTGTCTGCTATACAGAACCCTCAGAAAGAGAGGCAATAAGGCAATCATATTAGCTCCAAAATAACTGCAAAAACTGGATCAAAAAAGGAAATACCATATGCATGTCACATCATCCTGCTATAGAGTAATTATGTAAACAAAGCAATGTAAATACCAAATGCTAACTTTATCAGAAGTGAGACCTTCTGTATGAGGATGAAGGGAGGTGAGTGTTTAGGGAAAAGGTATAGGAACTAAAGTTTAATCTCCATAGTCCATAATAGAAGAACAGGCATCATCTAGAGCAGAAATACCAGAGAACAGTATACGAGTCACGTGATATAGAGACAAATACTGCAAGACAGTGAAAGACTTGAAAGTGGTTATCTCTGAGTAGTTAAGATGGGGATAACAGACAAAAAATGAAACTGTTCTTTTCACTAAAAGCATTAGGAGAAAAAAACAACACCACGTACATGTAGTTTCCAATTTCGTGTTTTTATGAGTTCTGGTGTGTGTGTGTGTGTGTGTGTGTGTTCATGTATCTTGTGTTTTTTCTATATTCTGCTATCTTTGTTTTTGTTGCTGTCCTTTGCCTGTTTGTTTTCTACTGAGAGCTTGCTCTGGTGATCACCTGTCTCCAACTTCCAAGTGCTGGATGGTGGATGTCACATCCACACAGTATTTACATGGGTTTGAGTGACCCAAACTCAAGTCCTTATGTTTGTGTGACAGATGCTTCAACAATGGTCCCACATCCTTCTTAATGCATCTTAATTACTAAGTTTGCTGGATAGGGAGGATCTGAGAGGAACTGTGGAAGGGGAAACTGTGACTGGAATATAATTCAGGAGAAAAAATCAATTAAATAAAAGCCTCAACTTGAAATTAGTTACAATAACATAGTATGTTAAAATCATCTGAGTTTATGGTCAAACATGAATAATTATGAGCAGTACACATACCAAGAGATTCTGACAATGAAGACATTAATTGGGTAAAGAAAAAAAAATCACAACTAGACTGCTGTTCATACCAAGGAGTAGCAAGAAACAAAGTAACAAGTGCTTTGGGGGAGCTAAGAGACAATTGAACTTAAGAGCTCTGTTTCATAAATTGTAGGGTGTACTATATTAGAGTTACAGGCTATTGTAGCTGCAAGAAATTATACACATGGCTAACTAGTTCCCTCATTTGTGGCTATTTGGACAAGATTACACAGCTGCTCCGTGCAGAATCTAAATGCTTTGTTCCTTAGCACTCATATTCATTACATCACAGAGCATCTATTTTGTAAAGCGTGCGTGCATGATATTATGTGTATTCGAGTTCATGTGAGGCTGGCGGTTAACACTGGAATTCTTCTACTGTTCTCTAACTTACTGAGGCAGGCCTCTCAATTTGAACCGAAAGCTCACCTGTACACAGTCTAAGTAGCCAGCATGCTCTGGTGATCAACTGTCACCAACTTCCGAGTGCTGGATGGCAGGTGTCAAACATACACAGTATTTACACGGGTTTGAGTGACCCAAACTCAAGTCCTTATGTTTGTGTGACAGATGCTTTATCCAGGGTCCTATGTCCCTACCAATGCATCTTAATTACTAAGTATTAAGTACATTCAGTGCTTATTAGTAATAATCAGCACTTTACTTAAAAGGAGAATTCGGGCTGGTGTGGTAGCACATGACTCTAATTCCAGTACTTAGGAACATGAAGCAACGGGGGGCCTGCCTACCACAAGTCATTGCCTGAGCAAATGGTTCAAATGAGCCCAACATGGGCTACATAGCAAAACCATACCTCTGGCCAACAAGATGACTGACGGGGCAAAACCAAATGCCTCTACCCCAAAGACCTAACTGAATTTCTAGAACCCACAGGATGCAAGGAGAAAAGTAACTCTTAAAAGTTGTCCCGTGCTGGGCGGTGGTGGCACACACCTTTAATCCCAGCACTTGGGAGGCAGAGGCAGGCGAATTTCTGAGTTCGAGGCCAGCCTGGTCTACAGAGTGAGTTACAGGACAGCCAGGGCCACACAGAGAAACCCTGTCTCAAAAAACAAAAAAACAAAACAAAACAAAAAAAAGTTGTCTCCTGATCTACACACACACACACACACTTGAGAGGTCTCACATAGAAAAATAAGTAAAATTGATTTTTAATTAAAAATTTTCATCTCAAAAAGTCTACTGGGGCTGGAGAGGTGGCAGAGTGAGTAGAGTAGCTACTGCCCTTTAAAGGGATCCCGGATTGGGCTCTCAGTATCCACAGAAAGCTCCTCATAACTGCCTGTAATTCTAGCTCAAGAGATTCCGCAAGAACCAGCGTTCACATACACACAAACACACATAATTGAAAAAGAGAATCATTTTTTAAAGTCTACTTGAATATAAGATGACATGTAAAAATAGGAAGACGGCTGCCAACTTAACTATGCTGTTCTGGGTGGTACTGTCTGCTACCAGTGTCTGAAGAGCATGACCATCTTGAGACCAGATGTATTGCTTCTTGAATATGAAGAAAAAGCTGATCCCTGAGGAGTTCTTCCCATTCATTTATCCTAAAACTGATGTAATAAGACCCTACATACTTGGACTTGGGCTTATCTTCTATTTTCTATCCAAAGAAATAAAACTAACCCAGAGACCTACTCTACCATATCAGTAGTATGGTCCACTATGGGATTAAAAGTTATAGTAACTCTGTGGGGGAATTTACTGATAAACTTAGCATCAAAACATTGCTTGACTAGAACTAAGGACCATGAAAGGAATCTAGGATATGACTGACATTGAGAAGGCACAGCAGACATTAATTCAGAAGCAGGACTACTCCCTATAGTTTTGAAGAATGATATCACCGTAGCTTTGGAGGTCACTTACTGGCAACAGTTTCATAGGGTATCAGTACATGGGCTACATGGGTTAGGAGGGAAAGAGTCACCTAGACTACCATATTTCTGGTCAGGACATGATGTGGCAAAGGGACCAAGAATATGTGACAGACTGGGTGAAGAACATGATGTCAAGAATCGCTGCACGGCAGGGAAGGAGACAGCTGCCAAGTCTCTCTCAACTGAGCCAGCCACGAACAGTTCACTAAATGAGAACTGGTCTGTGTAACAGTATCTCTGGTGCCGCTGGCTACTGAAATGACAATGATCAAGATTCACTGAGTGGCTTAAACCCACTGTCCAGTCAGGTGTTTCTGAGCCTTGTTTTGCATCTGAAGTTGCTTAGTTTTGAATGGGCAATCTGCAGCAACTTGCTGGCTGACTAAAATGACCAAGCTATAGTTTACCCTTGTAACTTATTATACTATCTTGGAATAAACTGACAAGTAAAATGAGAAAAAAATAATAATAATATAAAATTTTAATGAAAGTATTGATCTTTTAGTTTGTAAGACAATCAGGCATAATCAAGGAAATGAGTAACTGAAGTTTCTTTTTCTACTTTTTATAAAAAAAAAAAAAATTGAACTGAGAAATCTTAACATCTTTACTCTGCCCAAATTACACACTCACTCATTTGTTGTCCAGTTTAAAAATAGAAATAAAAAGTGCATATTTTACTGTAGTTGTATTTCTAATACCATTCAAACTATGGAGAATTCCCTTATTCGGATAAATGACCATAACCTAGGATCTAATATTCAACTCAAAACAAGTTCTAACAAAGGATCTATACTATCCAGCCTGGAAACCCTATGGAATTTGGTAGCATTCTACAGACCCTGTACTTAGGACAACGGCTCATTAATGCTGAGAACCCATCATCAGTTACCACACAGCAGTCAAGTTCTGGGTCAAAGCTGGACTTGGTGACACACACCATTCATTCCTGGAGGTTTAACTGTGTAACTGGAGGCAGAAGGCTAGTAAAACGGAGGCCAGCCTAAACTACAATCCAGGTGATATCCCCATCATAGAACATTCCCTGCCAAAAAAACAAAAACAAACAAACAAAACCCTCCACATTTGAGTCATCTTCCTAATCATGTTTGAACTGTTTGATAGTAAGTGAAAACTTTGGCCTTTTAAAAACTTAATTACTAGTTAAATCTCACCAAGGGTTTCCCTCACTTTAACAAAAGAATCACACATATAAAGGTACTGTGTGCACTTATCTTCATCATCAGTCTACTTCATGTCCACAATCCTAGAGACATGCAGTCTGTCTCCGAGTTGCAGGTTATGTGGTAGCAGTAGAATTACATGTTATTTCTCCATTATAATATATTTCTAATACAAAAGTTCCTATTTTCAATCATTTTCAGGAAGCTCTTAAGATTTCAACATGGAAAAGGTTCCTTTCTTAAAGCAGGCATGTAATGATCTTTAATATGTCTAGTTCATTCTCTTATACATATTCTACTTCAAATCTCTGCTACAGCGAATATACTAACCAGGACACTCAAGGCTTTATAGCAGTAACTGAAACTAGGGCCTCTCCTACTCTTGTACATTTAGTCACACAAATGCAATCTGCTGTGTTTATAATTAGTAAGCAGTAACAGTTATTCTGTACTGCTTCGTTATTTTAACATTTAGGTTAGAGTAGAAAACTCACTTCACTCTAACCGCTGCTTACTCATACTGAAGCTCTAAAGAATGAGTACTCACTACGACTAAAATCATAGCCACGTTTCTTGGCCTAAGAGTGCCAAAGGCTCTTCCATTGACAAAGGCTTCCATGTTTCATTAAACTCAGAGAGGACAAAAATTGAGAGGACTATTTAAAGAGTTGTTCGGGAGCAATAAATATATATCTGTAATACCAATAGTTCATAAATATGTCTTCTGTGTCCCTAAAACCTCTCAAAATCAACATATGATTAAGTTAGCTAATGGAACACAATCTCTGCAAACTGTGTGAAAAGAGGCTTCCCATATTACATCTCTAGAGCATGGTTTATAAATAAGTTATACCAAAACATTTGCTATTAAATATAAAAACAGCTCCAAATTTCTATTTTAGAAAAAAGTCATTTATTTTAAGGGACCCTACCAAAATGTATTTTGTTATCGAACAAGTATAACTAGTAATGAAGCAAAAGATATCTGTAATTGTGGCAAGGTGCTAATTTGTTTATTAAAAAGTATACAAAATTAGCTTAATTATAACATCAACTTATCAAAGGTTCTTAAAGTCAATTTTGCTTTTGGAAAAGTATCAAGTCTTCATATCCAGAATAACAGCCTTTTATCATCTTGACTTATGGAACTATACACCAGATCTTCTAACAACGGCATCAAATAAAACCCTGTATCATATTACTCCTTTCCTGACAGCTTGGAATGTAAATGAAAATTTGTTTTCTTTTTTGTTGTTGTTGTTTTATTTTATTTTATTGAAAGAAAAAAATGTGAACAAAAGACCAAACATTCGCCAGAATGGCTTGTTGCTGGAATTTAACATTAACAAATTAACTTTACATTGTTAAAAAAATAGCCTTAAGTTGATTTTTTTTTTTTTTATTAAAAAAGCTTTTAAAGCAAGTTCGATCTCTGAGCCTTACAACAAAACAGTTCATTAGTTTTTGCTAGGAAATTCACATCCACAAAAGGCATCCTCCAACAGTACATATTTTAAAAGTATATATACACAAAACTAAAGTTCTTAACTGCTAACAAATCTAGGAGCAATAATTTAATATTCTATTGAAAAATACAGGTAGCCTTAAGAGAAACATGCTTGGTCAATCTTTCTTAAAGCTTTTGAGTTTGTTGCCAAAACTTTTAAAAACAAAGGAAAAAAATATTGTCTCTTTCCTGTTGGCTTTTCAGATATCAATTTACAGACACTAACTAAAAGAAATATCCAGGGTATCCAATCGCATTTGTCATGAATTTAAATATTCATCTATAATCTAGAATATAAAAGTAAAAAATATATATACTTTCAGCCTAAGATGAATTTACCTAATAAGTTTTACATGAGAAGTATCACATGAGACCCAAATAAACATCAGATACAAAATTATATGACATGGCTTCATTCAAACACACATAATATTCAAGTCAGAAAACTAGACTGGCTTTCTTATGTCACCAGCTTTCATGAGAGCCTTAATCGCTCTTGCCCTCATTTCAAGTTCTAGAAGCTCCAGCTGCTGCGCAGAAGGCTGAACATCTTCTGGTGGAGGAACAGTCAGGGTGGCCACTTTGAGTTCCTTTGGGCTAGACTCTGCCAGTCCCAAAATCTCATTCACACTTTTCTCAATATCTCTCTCCAGGTCATCTATGTGACCAGCTGCACTCTGGACTGTATTTTCTGGGACCTCAGAAGCAGCAGCAGCAGTAGCAGCAGGGGCAGCGTTGGTGGCAGCAGCTTCTTCATTGCTTGGGCCTTCTATATCGCTGTCATAAGCATCTGCATTTATACTGAGTACATCACTATCTTCCCCTTTGCCTGAAACAAACAAAAAAAGGGGGGTGGGGGAGAACCATGTAACCCAAAGCCCTGGGTCAACATTTCCTTCTACTTATGATGAAGAGGCTGCCCTGACCTACCCCCCCACTAAAAAAGGCTCAAGTTCATCTATAATCCTTATTGCACTCATTTCTCTCCTAACTCTTCAACTTGAAAAACAAATTATATCTCATGTAAATCCAAGAGTAGTTTTCATTCCAACTTCATAAAACACAGACCATTGGGAAACTTAGTCTATCATATGGAGTTCCCTTGATCGATTATCCTAATTAAAATGCTATAATGTCTTATACCACAATGAAGTTTATACATTACAAAAATCAAGGCTCATGTTGAAATCCTTTTAAATCGAGCATTATTTGGGAAATACCCTAGAGGATATTTAAAACACTTTGCTTTGTAGGCTAGAAAGAGGGAGAAATATCAGGAAACTAGGTATTCTGTACATCACTTAAATCTTCTTATATACTTATTCAAGCACTTGGTTCTAATTCAGTAAATTAAAGAATATCCAAAGCTAATAATAAGATTAAAAATGGGTCTTCATTTTAAATTAATAAAGTTGGTATACAATTATTTTAATAATAACTGCAAAACTCTGATGTCAAGAATTTAATCTAAATGAAGATTATGATGTTCCAACACCATCTTGGCCTTGGCACTGGGCATTACCTAACTTCAAATATCATTTATAATTCTGAGTGCTCATTTATTACTCTAATTTATTTTAAGTTATTATTTAAAAGTTAATTCTCAAACCTTTGGCTTTGATACCTTTCTTATAGTGGGGAAACCTTATTAATGAAATTGATTGGCAAATGAAAACAACTGTTAATAGAATGAACAGGAAAGAAACAATTCTACCTCATTTGCTTTATAACAGATACTCTATTGACCTTACCCTAAATCATTTTAAGTAGAACGGCACTTCCAATTCCAAAATTAAAGTAGAAAACCAATCAATATATTATTTTTGTTGCCACAAATAAAATGTGTAAAAAGGTTCCAATTTTAGTAGACTCTCAAGAGCATTTCATGTATTTCCCCCCAAAAGAATTTACAATCATGAAGAAAATAATTACAACAAAATGTATAACCTTCTGTTGTACAAAATGGTTGATAAAAATATTCTAGCTTGAGATTTAAAAAAAAAAAAAAACATAAGAAAGCATGTGCTGTGTCGTTGGAAGCCTCAGAAAGTCAGTGTTCTCGTAGAAGACTTGTGGTCACTACAATCAAACAGATATCATGCTTTGACATCTGTGAAGAACACATGAATTCCACTGTCATGAAGGCTTCCACCAAGAGAGGTCTGAGCAGCCAGGGATTGTGTAGCAGGGCTAGGATCCCTCTGAGCAGCCTTTCAGAGGGGCTGGGCTTAAACTTTTTGGACAATGTTGACCATTAAGATTTTGGGAGGTCCAAAATGGACTAAGTGTGTTTTGCATTACACAATGGCCATGGTCCTTTGGGAGTAATGAAGAGAAGGTAAAGTAGTGAATATAAAATGTTACTGACCTTGGGGGGGGGGGGGGGGTTATATTTGTGGGTAGGAAGAAAAATGGTTGGGGGGGGGGGGGATGGGAACAGTTTGCAAAGGTGGATGCTGCAGGGAGTATCTTGTCTTGACATCACACTCTGTTCTTTGTTTTTGTCTTCTTTTGTTTGTTTTCTCCTCACCCATCTCTCCCTCCCTCTCTCTCTTTCTCTCCCTTCCCCCTTCTGTGTTTCTGTCTCTCTCCCCCTCCCCCTCTTTCTGCTTCCTGCCTTACAACCACATGAACGGTTTCTGCCACACATTCCCATTGCCACAATGCTCTGTCTCACAGCAGGCCTTGAAACATGAACTAAGTCTATCAGACTATGACAGAACACCTGAAACAATGGAAGAGAGGAAAGATTTATTAGCTTTCAGTTCATAGTTACATGGCAAACAGGAAGAGAGGAACAGGTGGAGGGCCAGGGACACACATCTCCTTGGGATAAATTCCCAGTGGCCTGCTTCTAGAGACTTTAAGTAGCACTTAAAGTTCTACAACCTTCCAAACCACCATCCACATGGGACTAAGGATATACCACATGAGTCTGTGAGGACATTTCATACTCAAATTGTATCTTCTTTTTCCCCCTTCAGTGGGTAGACAGCTTTCAAACACCTTGCTGTGACTAAGAAGCACAAAACTACACACACTTTCACTTAATTTGAATAATTTTCAAAGCCTGTTTATACGGCTTACTTAACAGCTCAAGAGTTACTCTGCCCTGAACTGACATAATGGAACGCTTTATAAAGTCAGCACCACCAAAGATTCAAGTAAAAATGTTCATATATTCAGACCCAACATCTCAAAGGACAAACCAAGAAATTGTATTTCAAACATATAAATAGACAAAGCTACCCTGCTTTATACTTGTGCTTTTCTAACAGCAGTGCATCTGTCTATCACTAAAGAAATTTGGTGTTCTCTGTTCACACTCAAAATTATCAAATTCAAGTAACTTGAGTTATCCTCCACACACCATTGCTGGAGGCATTCCTAGGTTACATTTGTCCATTATAAGTACACCACAGGTACCAAACCTGAAATGATTTCACATGCGTACTTTTTACAAAATAAAAAGCAGGTGACTTGTAGAAGTCATTATGTGAAGATATTAATCATTTTTAGCCTTTCCATTATTTGTTAAGTTTCATCATTTCAGCAGAATCAGTCAGTAACTCAATTTTTTAAAATCACCACCTGTAAACATGAGAACACATTTCCAAGATAATTTGCTCCCATGTTTCTCAACAATGAATAAAGACTTTTTTTTAAAGAATTGTTCTTGTGTCTCACAAAAGCAGAAAAAGCAAAAGTTATACATTCTTTTTGAAGAAGTGCTTGGTTATCCCAAAGAGCATACAGGGGCTGGCCCATGGCCACCAGCACATGTGGAGCAGAGGACTGCCTTGTCGGGCCTCAGTGGGAGAAAATGTGCCTAATCCTGTAGAGATCTGATGCCCCTCCCCAGAAGAAGAATGATGGGGGGTGGTGATGAAGGTTCAGGTGGGAGGTGAGGGGGGATGAGGGTGTGTTTGTGTGAGGTGGGGCGGACAGGGGTCTCAAAACTAGGAAAAAAACAAAAAGAAGAAAAAATTAAAAATAGGAAAAAATTCTATTAAGTAGGAAGAGCTTGAACAGATAATGTGTTAATAAAGCTTTAGAATTACTTTTCAGAAATTTACATTCAAACTTTTTTCATAATAAAGATATTCACGTACCATGAATTTTTTTAAAAATCCCAAAACTCAGTTTGTAAGCTAATCACATATTTGGACTTTATAAAAGCACTAGTACTTAAGTCTAGTTAATTACTCAATTTTTATTAAAGATCTTTAAAAAAAGGTTTGATGTATGTATGATATAAACCAATGATATTAAAATCCAACAAGAAAAATAAAATTAAAATAAGCCTGAGTTAAAATATCAAATATGCAATTAAAATAATGAGAATAAAAATTCAAACTATTAAAGACTAATAATCAAAAACAGTGCAGGAAAGAAATCAAGAAAAAAAATTGGACCCAAGTTGCTGATGTTATGGAGCTACAGACTAATTAAAGTAGCTTTATTCACAGGAACCAGGAGTCTGTAATATATTCCTTCTATTAACTCTGCTCCTCCAAGATGGTGATGCCTCACATTACAGACCATATAGCACACTTCAGAGAGACACAGTATAGATAGAGTGCAGCAAACTGACTGTGGGAAAGGATTAAAGCACCTTCAGAGCTTGGCTAGGCTGCAGTGGTAGGAAGACAAAGTGAATGTGGAGGAGTAAAACGTAATGAAGGGCACGGGACTCCCTAAGCATCCTTCCCTGACGGCTGATGCTGTAGCCAACTCCATGCCGATGACATTCTAGTTAGTTCATTGTCCTCCGGCCCACAGGATCTCACCATTTCTCTTTTGTTCATTTTCTTGCTATCTTCTTTCTGTCCTACCCATTAGATTCATAGCCCAAACTCTGAACACAAGTACTAAAAAGTTTTAAATTATAAACCAATCCATCTAGACTCGATATCTAGACAGAAATATAAATCGATCATTACTCAAATTAACTGCTGACACAGTGAATAGTCTGATTTAACAGAGAAATAGCTATTTACATTATCTGATGAGCTACACATATGAGCATGGAATGAGAGCATAAAGGCTGAATATCTAATAACTAAACACAACATCTTATGTTCTTCAAACATTTTACTGCCAAGGAGAAGAAAACTAACCAATATCCATTCACTTTAAAATAAACTTCTGGGCCAATTTCCAACGCTGTGCATGCACTGAGAGACACACACAAGTAACATACCAAGAATGTAAATAAAAGGGTATGTACTACAGATTAGGAAAAGTGAAAATGCAATTTTACTATAATCTATAACAAATTTCACTGCTTGAAAATTTCAAGATTCTCTAAATTAGGTAAGGGGAAAATATTTCATATCATAAACTTGATTTTTCATAAGTGTTTTAGATAGGAAAGCTAATAAAAGCAAATAAACACAAAAACACTGATGACAACACAGTATAGCTCATTGAAAATAAAAAGCCATTTTAAGTTACATTAGCATATTAACACTGTAAGGGCTTATAATATTGTAGTTAATTCAGTTCTTATTTGTAACATAAAAAGCTAGCCTGCCTGTAAAACCTTTTGATAGCACATTATTACATAAAGCCAAGAGACAAGCCTAGGAGAGGGAGTATTTACACAGCTGTCCAAATTCCTGCATAAAGCAACTAGTCACACAGGAGAGAAATACCTAAAAGATAATAGCACAAAAATGTAAATTAACTGCAGAGAAGGCAAGTAAATATGAGCTATTCCTAAGCAAAAAGAAAAATTAGAAACCCACAAAGAAACCACAATCAAGTTTTTCTATCAAAATCCTCGGGTTATAGGTACAGCTCAGCGGCAGGTGCTGGCCTAGCTCACGGAAGGCCGGGGTAGATCCCTGGTACTGTGAAAATAAAATGAGAAAAGAGTAAAAAAAAAAGAAAAAAAGAAAAGAAAAGAAAGGGGAAGGGGAGGGGGGAAGAAAGAGGGGAAGGTGAAGAAGGAGAAGAAGAAGAAGGGGAAAGGGGAAGGGAAAGGAGGAGAAGGGAAAGGGGAAGGGAAAGAAGGGGAAAAAGGAAGGGAAAGAAGGGGAAGGGGAGGAAGAAGAAGAAAGAGAAGAGGGGGAAGGGGAAGAAGGAAAAGGGGAAGAAAAGGCCTTTCTACAAAAGCTTGTCACCCATCTGGGTGTCATGGATGCCTATGATACTAGCCCCTGATCCACAGTGATGATGGAATTGCCAGCCCACAGCCCTGCAGAAAGTGTAGACTATATCACCCTGGACTATTTCAGGATATAGTCTGTCCATGCCTGGACATGGAGCATGGCAGCATCCAAGCAGACATGGTGCAGGAGGAGCTTAGAGTTCTACATCTTGTTCTGAAGGACACTAGCAGAATACTGGCTTCTAGGCAGCTAGGAAGAGGGTCTTAAAGCCCATGTCCACAGTAACACACCTACTACAACAAGGCCACACCTCCTAATAGTACCACTCCCTGGGCCAAGTATATACAAACCATTACAGCTTTTCACCAAGGCTGGTTAATGTGAGTTTAATCCCCAACATTCACAGGTGGAAGGAGAGAACAGATACCTACAAGCTGCCCTCTAACCTAAATATCCACGATGGTCCACGCGCACACAGAAATACACACAGAAACAGAAACACACACACACACACACACACACACACACACACACAAAAACACTTACTTATTCAAAATAATTGACTTAAGTCCAATTTCCATGGACTAATATCAAAGACTTAAAACAACCAAAGACATATATAACCCTTTATCTAATGAAACATTCTTTTTAAAGAAGATAGCCAAATGTAAATAAAAAATACTACAAAGTAGGCATTAAGAGTAGGGACCAAGTCCAGTTAACACCTGAGTATCCCTAAATGGTTGTCAAGTTATAAATAGTAACTGGTAGGCAAGGATGGTAGGAATCAAGTGCTGACCGGTTCCATATCAAGAAGAGGTGAGACAAACAGTAGTCTAGGGTAGCATCACAGATTTGGAACTGTTTGGTTGTTTGGTTTTACCTAGTTTTCTACTCACATCAATGAACTCAAATCTCAGATTTAGACATTGGATCACAAGTAAACCCAGTCACAACTGAAAGCTTCCCATCAATACTCTGAGACAGGCTGTGAACTAGACAATAGAGAGCACTGCAGTGCCAGTCATCAAATGATGATGATTTCTTTAAACTACAGCCCAATAAACGTAACACCAATTCCTAGGAAGGCTGAGGTAGGAGCTGAGGGCTATAAGCTCTGGAAAATGGAGGGGGTGGGGGTGCTACCTAGTTGGACAGGCCAGATAACATTTGATCAAGATATAATTGGCATGTAGAAGTCTCATGTTATGAACTAGAAAGCAAAATCCAACAGTGCAGACAAGAGTACTTGGAGTGCTAAAAGCAAGCCAGGCTTTCTTCCAGTCAGCCCTGGGACTACTTAAGATGACCATCTATGGAATGTTGAAAAGTCCAAAGATTAAGTCCTGGACCACACACTCTTTAGAAGTCACGAAGAGGAGACCGAGAAGAAAGAGTAAAGGAGGATAATTCTGAGAAAAGGAAAATCATCCAAGGGCCAAATGCAGACAGGAAGTCAGAAGAGTAGTTACCAGAGACTTAGTTGTAGCAACAGTTCACAAGAATGAAAGAGAATGGTTTAGCATGAGATGGAAAAACATATATAGTCAGAGGATACAACCTGTACGCAAATAAGAGAGCTGATTCTGACAGTGCAGAGCTCATTAGTCGTTAACAGGAGAGAGGGATGCATACAGCATCAGGAACAGGTGAATATGGGGGAAAGGTATGTGCCTGTTTCCTTTTTTAGGCTCTTTCCAGGCCAGGGGCATTTTAGTCATCCCTTTAGCCCTAATGCCTAGCACTAAACAACAGTATGTTAGATGAAGGCATTGAAGAGATACAATAAAACTACATTTAAAGTTTATCTTAAAATGACTTCATTTCTATTTTCCGTTTCCTCATTCCAAGATCTCCCATATGTCCCTCCCTAATCTCTTTCAGATTCATACTTTTTCATTATTTGTTGTTACATGCATATATGTACATATATATGTATACATATGTATGTATTCACTATGCAATATGCATATACACATATACTCCTGTATACATGAAAATATGCTGTTCAGTCTGTATGTTTTTAGGGCTGACAACTGCTATTAGGTTACCAATTATTGTGCTCTTTTGATAAACCAAAAGTCTCAAAAAATCTAATGCATGTAAGTCACAAGCAGAACCAGCCACAGACTCGGAAGTTAGCTGCACTGGTAAGCTGCCATGTAAACATGGGTGCCTAAGTTCTAGCCCTACAACCTAGGTCCCTATAACCTGTAGCAGAATTTTCTTCTAATTGATTAGATAATAAAGACAAGAAGCCAATCACTGGACAAGGCAGAGGTGGGCCTTCTCTGTCTGAGAGAGGAAGAGGGAAGACAGGAGGAGAGGACTTCCTTTTGATCGGTGGGAGCAAGGCAGATATGATGTAGGCCAGAGGCTGTTATTTCAGGTGGCAGATCCTAGTGGAAGACTTCTAACATAGAATAGTTGGTAAATTTAGGATGCTAGGTTCTGTGCCAAGCAATTCTGTTATCTTTTGATTCTAAACTAAGATTGTCTGGTGGTTTCCTTCCGAAGTGATTAAACTGAGCTCCAGGGAAAGGTAACCATGGCAAAGCCTGGGTTTGCCAGAGTGTGCCCCAGCTAGCCACAGGAAATTTGAGAGTGCTTGAGTGGGTTTGGTAGCAGCCAGCCACAGGGAGGAGAGTGATTTCAGAGCTCTGGAGAGGCAGAGGCAACTTTTGCCAGGCTTTGGCAATAGGGAAACATGTGGTCTCGGTACTGGACTGGGAACAGATTGAGACCGCTGGCCTAGCTGGCGATAGCATAGCTTGTTTTTTATTATTATACGCTACAATAACCCATGTTAAAAAAAAAAAAAAAGCGGAGTCATGGTAACACATGCACCTTTATCCCAGCACTAAGGAGGCAGAGAAGGTGAGTCCCTGGGGGCTTCCTGTCCAGTCAACCTAACCTAACAAGCTCCATTCCAAATGAGACCTTGTCTCATAAAACAAGGTGAGTAGCACCTGAAAAACACCACCTGAGGTCGACCTCTCACCTCATATACCCACACATGCACCTGTGCACACACACCAAGAAACCTCTAAGACGGGCAATGTATACAGCTGTAGTCCTACCTATTCAGAAGGCGGAAGTGGAAAGTATTTACTGACTTAAAAGTACCTAGTATACCAAACAAGATCCAAATATCTGCTGAAAAATCCTGTTATGCGGCCTCTGAAATAAGTGCCTTAAGAATATGGCTTTCATCCTAGAAAACATATCCCAGAATCAAATGCTTTAAGCGAACATTACTACCACCGATATGATCAAGGGTTCCCAATGGAGAAGTTAGAGAGAAGACTGAAGGAGCTGAAAGGGTTTGTGGCCCCATGAGGAGAGCAACAATACCAACCAACCAGAGCTCTACAGGGTCTAAACCACAAGCCTAGGAGCACATAGGGAGGGACCCATGACTCCAGCTGTATATGTAAGGGAGGATGGCCTTGTTGGGCATAGGTGGGAGAGAAAATCCTTGGTCCAATGAAGGCTGAACACCGAGTGGGGGAGAAATCGAGGATGGGGAGGTGGGAGTGGGGGGGTAGATGGGAGCACATCCTCATAGAAGCAGGAGGAGGGGGGATGGGATAGGAGAGTCCTGGCTGGTGGGGGGAATGGGGAAAGGGAATAAAATCTGAAATGTAAATATAATATCAAAAAAAAGTGAACATTACTGGAAGATACAAAGAATTAGACATTTCTCAAAACTGTCTGAACCAAACCTTGTGTAATGTCATTCTCCATGAAAGAAGCCAGGTGTCTTAGTTTGGGTTTTACTGCTGTGAACAGACACCATGACCAAGGCAATTCATATAAAAACATTGAACTGGGGTTGGCTTACAGCATCAGAGGTTTAGTCCAATATCACCAAGGAAGGCATGGTGCAGCAGGAGCTGAGAGTTCTACAACTTCATCCAAAGGCAAACAGGAAAAGACTAGCTTCCAGGCAGCTAAGAAGAGGGTCTTAAAGCCCATGCCCACAGTGACACACCTGCTACACCTCCAAATAGTGCCACTCCCTGGGCCAAATAATTCAAACCACTACAATCATGGTGGCCCACTACAATCTACTCCCTGGGCCCCACTGGCTTGTTCAAGCACATGAGTCTATGGGGGTCATAAATAAACATAGCATAATACTAAAGCATTCGGTCCAACTTCAAAAGCCCCCGTAGTCTATAACAGTCTAAATAATGTTAGAAGACCAAAGTGTCTTCTGAGATTCATCTAATCACTTCATTGTAATCCCCAAAGCAAAACAAGGAAACCAGATGGGCAAAATCCAAACTCTGCATCTCCATGTCTGATATAAAAGCAGTCTTCAGATCTCCACTCCTTTTTCATCTGTGTTAACTACATCAAACTTCTTTAACCTGGGCTGGTTCCACTCCTTGTTAGCAGCATTCCTCAGCAGGTATCCCAAGGCTCTGGCATCTTTAACATCTTGGGGTCTCCAAGTCAACTTCAATATTACAGCTTCTTGTTCCAGTGTCTGGGATCCACACACGATCTGGGCTCCTCCAGAGGGTCACTTCTCCAGATCTACAGTCTGTAGCACTCTAGGCTCAGATTGACTCCACTCCATTGCTGCTACTATTCTTGGTGGTTGTCCCATGGTACTGGCATCTCCTATACACTGGGGTCTTCTGCTGCAAGAAGGCTTCACCAATAGCCTCTCATAGGCTTTCTTCATGGTGCCAAACCTCAACTTCTTTGCATGACCCCTTCAGTCCTGGGCCTTCAACTACACCTGAGGCTGCATCCTCACCAATGGCCTTCCCTGCCTCTCACAGTGCCAAGCCTCAGCTGTTCTTCATGACCCTTTCATGCTTTCAAAACCAGTACCAACTGGGTGACTTTTACACATTACCAAGTACAGCTGCAGCACAAGGTACAACGTTAGCTATCTCTGGAACACAGCTTCTGTGTGCTCTCAGAAAACAACTTCCCAGAAGATTTCACCACTAATTTCTTAGCTCCAGCTAAGCAGCATCAATGTTCCCAGTAGTCCCTTTTATTCTTGACTCTACCACCAGAGCTATGTGGCCGAAGCTGCCATGTTCTGCTGCTTGCTGTGACTGGAACATGGCCCCCTTACTCTATTACGAGCTTTCTGTTTTCCAACTCCCTTACTGCCTAAGCTTGGCTGTCCTGGAATTTGCTCTGTGGACTGACCTTGAACACAGAGTTCATCTGCATGGCTCTGTCTTCTGAGATTAAAAGTGTGTACTACCATGCCTGGACTTAAGCTTTTCTACCAAGAATGTGCTTTTTCTCGGGCTGGCCTTGATCAGAGATCTGCATGACTGTCTCCTGAATGCTGAGATTAAATATGTGCTGCATCAGGCCTGGACATAAGCTTGCTGGGTAGGATCTTGCTCCAAGGTCACCACTCCCTTAATTCAATTTAATATCCTTGAACACAGGATTCAACTCCATTTCACTTCCTGATGTCCCTTTAATACTTGAGACATGTATTTTCTATTTTTCCTCCCTGAGCTTGCTATTATTATTCAAACCACTTTTCATGAGACTTAACCAGAGAATAAAGTCTATAATGGGTCTTTCTGAGACTTCTTTTGGCAATGCAATTAATCTGAGTCTTTTCACCTTAGTCTTAGGTAGACTCGTCAGACAAGGGCAAAAGGCAGCCTTATTCTTCACCAAAATACCACAAAAAACAGCCTCTAAGCCATATATTAAAGTTCTTCTCCACTGAAACCTCTTGGGTCAGGTCTGCACAGTTCAAATCACTCACAGCAAGAAAGTCTTCCATATTCCTACTAGGATAGCTCACTAAACCCCACTTAAAACATTCCATGGCTTTCCAAATCCAAAGTCCCCAAATTCACATTCTTCCAAACACAAGCATGGTCAGGCCTATATTAGTAATCTCCCAGACCCTGGTATCAACTTCCATCTTAGTTTAGGTTTTACTGCTGTGAATAGACATCATGACCAAGGCAATTCTTTCAAAAACAACATTTAATTGGGGCTGGCCTACAGGTTCAGAGGTTCAGTCCATTATCATCAAGGTAGGTGCATGGCAGTGTCCAGGCAGACATAGTACAGCAGGTGCTGAGAGTTCTACATCTTCATCCAAAGGGAACAGGAAAAGACTAGCTTCTAGGCAGCTAGGAAGGAGAGTCCACGGCCACAGTGACACACTTCCAATAGTGCCACTCTCTAGGCCAAACAATTCAAACCACTACATCAGGCATGGTGGCCCAAGCCTGTCATCCCAGTAATCAGAGGCTAAAAAGAGGAGGACTATAGTTAAGGCCAGCCTGGACTATATACCATAACCCTGCCTTCCACATTAAAAAGGTAAGGCATTATGCTTCCAAAATTCTTGACAATTTACCTTTTTTATAGTGCAGAAAATTCTTACACTTCAAATGATAAAAAAAAAAAAACCTAATAAACTATTCAAACCATAATTTTCATCATTTCATTCAATTATTAACCATAGAAAGAGATGAATTACAAAATGGGAAATGAGGCCAGTAAGAAGTTGCTTACCAAATAAGTACAAAGACCAAAGTTTGGATCATCAGAAACCATGTAAAAGCCAGGCTAACCTGGCAGCCACACATGGCAACCATACAGGGGACAGAGAGAGGCAATCTCCAGAACAAGCTGGCTGGCTATTCTAGCCAGTGAGCTCCAGGTTCAACTGGAAGGAGACCTTACCTCAGTAACTAAAATGTGGAAAGTGATAGAGAAATAAAGAAGACATCAACTCTGGGCCTCCACACATACACACATGTGCACACATACACACACACAAGTATGCAAACACTGGTATACACAGGTGACCACTCACAAGTGGATGCATGTATGCACTGTGCATACACATATGGACATATACTATACAAAAAATTAAATGAAAAGTAATTTGGGGGAGACTGGGCATGGTGGCATAAGCTGTTAATCCTAGCATCTGGGAAGCTAAAGAAATTAGATCTATATGAATACTATGCTAGCCTGGTCTACATAGAGAGTTCCAAGTTGGGCCAAGACAAAAATCTCAGAAAAATAATAACAATAATAATATTTTTAAAGTGGGAAGAATACCGTTTAGTTCTGGTGATGATGTATTAAAAAAACCCTCAAAGACATGAAAAAAGAAGGGTTTGTGTGTTTGTTTATTTGTTTGTTTTTCTGGTGGTGGGAAGAAACAAGATCTTGACAACATAGGTCTTGCCAGGCTGGCCTACACAGCAATCTCTTCTCACTTGGCCAAACCTTTAAAGACACTGATTCACATTCAGAATCTGCATGGCTACTTACTTGTTAAAGGTGGATAAGAACAAGAGCTGGGTAAGACAAGAGCTCAGAAGAAAAGGAATTAGAGCAGCTTTTACAAACAGCATAAGATGCGTGCGCACGTGTGCGCACACACACACACACACACACACACACACACACACACACGCATACAAAGTGCGCACACGCACACTGCTCTGCTTCCCACTCCAGACTTCTTTGTACAACTTTCTTCTTGGTCTCCTGGACTCTCTAACACTCACACCACACACATATGTAGGTAGAATTAAGGAGCTCCTTTGCTCATCCAGAGGTTTCTGTGGCAGTACATACAAGGAAGACACTTAAAGGCAACAAATGCTACTTCATTAGCTGATGACCCTTCTCTTCTTGTCTAAGTAATAAATGCCTCTGGTGCCATCTGAGATAGGGTTCCGATAGTTAGCCCAGGCTAGACTGGAATTTATTCTCCTCCAGCCTCAGCCTGGTATTGGGATTACAGACATGGATTGCCTCAGCTGATTCTTGAATGCCACTGCAGCTGCTAATTCACTTCTTCATTATCTTTAATCTTAATCTCCCTCTACCTATTTTAGTTTCTCTCAATGCAGGACTACATTAGATCAATGACAGCAACAAGAATTAGTTGGGATTTTCTAACTACCCTCATCTTAAGAATTCTAATGACTTCACCAAGATTCATACTTAATTCTTCTGCTAAATAAAAAAATATATAACTTTAAAATGTTAGAAATACAAAATTAATAAGCCATTATCAATTATTTTCCTCCAGTTTAAAGGTATGACTGGCAAGTAAAGGTAACATGACACACAGATCCTATTTGCTGTGCCTGTGAATTGTGGCATAATTAAATTAAACTAACCAACATCACACCTCATAAATATATTTGAGATCTATTTTCTTAGTTGTTTTCAAGAGTCCAGTCAACACACTGATATATAATCATGATGTTCTATTAAACAACTACAGACTTAACCTAAGGCTCAGACTGCTGCACTGACACTTTCCAGGTGCTAGACAATGTGCTTCCCAACCCATGGGTTGGGACTCCTTCAGGGTCAGACGCCTTCATGTCAGGTATGTACATTACAACTCATAACAGTAACAGAGTCACAATTATCAAGGAGCAATAAAATAATTTCATGGATGGGGGCTGCAGCGGTAGGAAGGCTGAGAACCACTGCTAGCATCTCTCCATTCTCTATACCCTGCAGTCCTTTGACAGTCTGTTATAGACAAGCCTGTTAGCTTGTCTATAAAGAAAAACATTTTTAAACTCCTATACCAGCATGTATATTTTGTATTCTTAAAAACTAGTTTATACTCCTATAATTATACAGATACTGTACATATGTCCATATATAATCAAAAAAACTGATAGAAAGAATTAAAACATAATTAGCTTATGTTACTGATTTACTTTGTAAATTGTGGCATGTGCTCACATATACCTGGAAAAATGACTAGCATGTATTGGTCTGAACGGCTGAAAGCTTATTTAAAAATGAAAGCTTTTATCATACAGCTTGACCACTGATATTTGCTCCTAGTAGAGCCCTCCTTACTCAAGCCTGCCTTTCAAATTCTTGAAGCTCTTATAAAGCTCGCATTTAACTCTTTTTTTTTTTTTTTTTTTTTTTTTTTTGGCAGAATGGGGAATCAAGGCATATGCTAAACTAGGGCTCTACTACTGAGCCACACTCCTCGCACATCTAAGCAATCCTTAATGCTGTATAGTATTCATTAACTCATGAATTCAAAGGCTAAACTATAGCTATGTGAGCCAACTAGCGAACTTTTAATGCTAAGATTTGAGCCTAACCAAGGTAAGAATCTTATATACACATTTTATGTGCAGATGCATATCTCTAATTTCATATGAAAAACATGAATATATAAGATTCCAAGTAAAATGCAGCAAATGCCTTACTGACACTGATGAGCCAGTGAATACATTACAAAGACCCCTCGAACAAACTAAAGACTAAATTAAGCACCTTCTTTTTTTAATGTAACAAAAAAAAATGTAGAGATCACAAAAAAACAAGTTTGTATAGTTTTCTCTACAGAAAAACAAAGTAAGAAAACATATTAAACACTTTGCCCACGTACAAAAAAATGCAGTGGACACTGGTCTTTACAAAATCTGACAATTTCAAAGAAACTTCAGTATCAAAGCCAAACAGCCAAACATTGCTTAAGTCTGCTGTACAACAGCACCACCAGGTGGTGGTTCATGCAATCTTCAATCAAGTGCCTTCCGTATAGGAACTTGGGGCAATCCAATGCATCTGCTAACATCTCTGAAATCAGAAATAAAACTCCAAAGTTTTATCTAAGATAATATTGTCTACTCTGCTTTCACCCTTATGAGCAATACGAAACACACTGATCACTTTTCTATTTAACAACTTTTCAAATGTTTTAAAATAACAATAAGCCTCTCAACTCTTATTAACCTAAATATTCAAACAACTTTCTCAAGTGTAGTATAATTTCATTAACATTACAATTTAAAGATGTAATGCAAGCATAAACTTTAGCTTAATTTTTAAGTTACAATAATTTGTAAGCTACACATTATCCCCAAGACATAAATAATTTAAATACAGATCTGCATTTTAATATTGCTGAATGTCCTCATAAATAAGTCTGTAGAAAAATTAACTTATTACACACTAGCATAAATGGATTTTAAAATTTAAAAATGTTTCCTACACATTACCTTCAGCAAACAGAAATTTTCGTTTATCAATCTGTAGCACAAATGACCCAGATTTTAAATTTAAATACACCATAGCTATTTTAAGCGCAGCTCTAAGTCTTCTCAATAGTAAACTCACTGATATTCTGGCAAGCCTTAAGGTCCCAAGCTCACAACATGTTTATACAGGTGTAATTTAATTTCATTAATGTGTGCATACTCATATATACACATGCACACAGTTGTGGTTAAAAAAAAAAAACAACTATAACTGATATTGCTCATATAACTACCCTCTCATTGAAAATGATTTCTAACACAAGAGTTTTAATTTTGTTACCATTCCAATCAATCAAAGAATATTATGTCCACATTTAAATAATATTTTCAAGGTAAAAGTCGATTTTAGTTATTTGCATCAGTATAATAAAGGTTAGTGTATGAACTCAATATCTACCCTTAGCACTGCTAGTTTCAGACATGGTACTTCCCATCAGTACTTGACAAAGAGACATCACTGTAACTGACTAACTGACAGTGGACACCTGAGTCCTCCCTGGATAACTACTCAAATCATACTTGAGCCTTTTACTGAAACTGGAAGAAAAAAAAAGAATTGAAAAGGAAATTTAAATAACACGTCTGTACCATATAGAAATAATAGGTCATAATAAGGTTTTCTCTTCCTCTTGGCTTTCCCATAGCTGATTTTCAAATGATTAAAGTTATTATATGAAAATTACAACAAAACGAGCTATACTGCAATGGAGTTTTTAAGAACTCTGTATTTCTGAATATGGAGCCAAAAAAATCTTCCCTTAGAAAATTAGCCTTAGCGTAAATTGTGCAGTGCAGTTTCTGGCTTCTTTTCTACTGGAATCAGAATCAACCTGCCTCACTGTAGTCTTTTCTACTCTTCATATGATATCACTTTCCCCTAGATGATCTATTAGCATACTCACATACACTATTCAGTCAATACTAAGAACTTTAGGAACAAAGGGAAGTGAGAAAGGCAGGCTGAGTGTGGTAGTTCTATGCCGACTCACAACACTCCTGAGGCAGAGGCAAGAGAAGCATGAGTTCAAAGTCAGCCTGGCTTCAAAGTGGGACCCTGTCTCAAAATAAAAAGAAAAGAAAAGGCCACAATCGCACTGTAGTCTAATTATATGTGAAACGTAGAGAGATTTAGATGATAATAATTATAGTAACTGAAAACAAACTGTTTATACTTGTATTTGTATGACAAAGAAATGCTGATGAAGCAAATCTGTCTCTATCTGTGAGGATGCTCAGTAGTCACAGCACAAATGTATAATTTTCTCTGGCAAATTAAGAGCCTAAGATGAGAGAATTTCTAAAAAGCATTGGAGAATTTCCAACAGCATCGGGAATATTAATAAACATGATTACATTTTTAAAATGTAGATTACATATACATATGTTAAATATATATAACAAATTACAAAATTATACATTTTCTACTTTGTTATCAATTATCAGTAACAAAGTGAAGCTTCAGTACTTCTGCCTAAAAAAATTAAAAATCTGTTTCTCTTTTCTGAAGTTTTTACAACTCAAGTTTTACAGAAATTTTCTGATGTCATCATTTTACAAATAGAAAAAAAACATGAGATTTGAAAAAACAATTTGAACAAAAAAATTATTACTTCCAATTTTTCCTAGAAAAGATGAGAATTTTTAAAGCATTTAAATAATTAGCCCCATTAAACTATAAGGCTTAAATAAATTAATATTACTAATTTATGTAAAGTAGATGGTTTATGTCAAACTGACTTGAAGAATTTCTTCTCTACAGAAGAAAGTAAAAAAGGAAAATTATCTTGTCACAGAAATTAGGGGTAGTTATTCTACACAGTTATCATCTTTGTTGCACATATAGCCCAAAGGTACCCAATTAACTCACCTCTGTTTTGCAACCTAAAACACATAGTAGAAATTACGGGAAAAAAAACCCAAAACATTCAAGATGGTAAAACCTTCTGATGGCACCTATAACCAATCACACAACACTCAGGTCACCAAGTAGCTAGGAAGATCATGGACAAATATAGCACTCCATTTCCCTCTGTAAAACAGGGTGGATTTTCAGACTGGAAATTTACCATTGGTAAAAACTATATAAAATTAAGTATTTGATCCATACCTTGTTTTGATTCCAAACCTTCTGGTTGCTTGTTCTCTCTCAGAGATGAAGTAGAATCTATACAGGCATCTTGCCTAAGCAATAAAAATAAAAACTTTTAAAATAGTATTCAATCATTTAATGTCCAAGTTCTTAGAATTATTTTAGGTTCCAGGGAGACACAATGAATTCCAAGCCCCAGGGTATAATTTAATACTAGGGAGACTCAGAACCTTGTATACATGTCTCAGAAGAAGCAATTATAAACTTGTACTTAATTTATACAATGTACTTCTTTGTAAAATCAAGGGGAAAACCTAGGGGAACTTAGAGGCAATTTTTTCTCCCAAACTCGGTAGGGTAGCTGATGGAAGAAATCACAACTCACAGCAGTATCCAATAATTTTTCAGTTTTCACAGTTAAATGTAATGGGCATTTTAACATTCAAATTACTTTATATTCATCTAATTTCATACCTCAAATGCTTTGATGTCTACTATATATGGAAAACACATTTGATATGTAATATACATATGTAATCAAAGTAAATAGATTAAATGTAAGAGCGTGCAGAAAGTTTCACAGCACAACCTGCAGCAGAGCTGCACACAGTGCTGTACGCCACTGCTGATGGTACAAACACCTTTCCAACCGTCAAGATGAAATCAGTAAAAATTCAAGTGAGATAAGCAATGACCTTCTCAAGTCAGATAACTATTTCCCTCTGAGAATTTTATCCAGTCCTAAAAGAAACATTACAGGAACAATCTGGAAAATGTTGCTAGTCACAAACCTACTTCATCCAGTTAACAGTAACAAGTCTTTCAAGTAACCTAAAAATAAAACAGAATTGCAAATATCTTTCCAAGTTTATTCTTTATAATCAAGTACTTGGCAAGTATATGTTTCCAATTCAAGGACTCTAAGATCCCGTCTGTGGAGCCAGGCATGGTGATGCACATTGGTAATTCTACCACACAAAAAAAGGAAACAAACATAGCAATACCTATCTTAAGAAACTCATTTGGCTTTGGCACTAATAATAATTTCTATGAGATTTGTAGTTGCCCTGACTCCACTTTTTAATGTTTATTTGCTATCTAATGTCACCTATTCAGATTTTATTCTTTCATTTCACTACAATGACTGGCATGTCCCAAGAAGGGTATCAAAACATCCTTGGTAATTCAGAAGCAAAATACAAAGCTTTGCTAGGAATACAGTTAAAATGTTCTACCTGAAGCATTCAAGAAAACTCAAATAGTATATACTCCGAACATGATCAACATTTAAAGAAAACATTTGCTTTTATGTATCCTTGAATGGCATATAATTCTTTATCTACACATACATGAACCTAAAAATCACAAAAAGTGTGCAACTGTGTACCAAAATATGACAGTCTTCCATTAAAATCTGTCATTTTTGTGCTGTTAGGAAAGTTAAATTTAATTATTATTAATATACCCCAAATTATCAGCAACAAGTGACAATATAGTATCACTAGAAGGCATATAGGACATATATCATACTCCAAAGACAACTCAACAGAATCTACACAATCTAGCTGAGAATGTGTAGCCTCCATAATGATGAAGCAACAAACAAAGCCATCACTAAAGTGAGTGATGCTTTTTAGTGAGTTCAGTGTCAATACAATGAAATACAAAAGGCTATGGAAATATTTCACGTCAGAGGAATCTAAAAAGTCATGACAATTATATATAACAATAGAACTGAGTGGAGAGAGAAAGTAAAGGCCAAACTGAACTGAATCCAAAGAGAAATTGAAGCACTGAGGGTAAAACTGGATAAAGGCCTTTTGTGAAAGTTAAATTTCCTGAAATTGATACATGTGGTTATAGAAAGACCATGTTTGTTCTTTTGAAAACACAATGTAGCATTTAGGGATAATATGTCATATCATAATGTGACTTAAGCCTCGAATGTTCACTCACACACACACACAAAATTGTACGATTAGGGCCTGAGAGATGGTACAGTAGGTAAAGGTGCTTGCCACCCACGCCTGACACCCTGAGTTCAATCCCTGGAACCCACGTAAGGAGAGGAGAGAAAGACTTGTTCTCTGACGTCCACATGTGTGCAGGCAGACTCATCAGGCACATACAGAGAAATAATAATGTTTTTTTAAAAGTAAACAAACACATATATACATGGTGTGTAACAGGATCAAATGCTAATAAGAAGTAAATCTGTACATATGCTATAAAGATTTCTCCTTTACTACTCTGAGTTTTACAAATGTATTAAGTCTAAAATTACTTTCAAATAAAATGTTTAAGTAAAAATGCAATAAAAACTGTTCAAAGCCCCTTAAATATCCTTCAAATAAGACTCTATAAAGATTATCTACTGTTATAAACAATTTATTTGCATGCATAAAATTCTACTTTAAGTTAGGTTTGATCAGGCTGTTGAAGTCACAAAACAGAACTTCCATAAGTGGGCAAAGCACGCCACCCTGTGGCAAAAAAACGAAAAGACACAATTGTTTTAAGTCCAAAAGTAGCTTTGAATGATTTAAAATTTAAAAATCACTACTAAGCAGAGGGTGGTGATAGTCATCTGTAAACACAGCTCTCAAAGAGGCAGGGACAGGAAGATCTCCAGGGCTGAGATCAGCCTGAACTACAGAGGAGACTTTGTCTAAAAATAAACAAGCAAATAAAATTAATACAAATAAAAATATTAGAAAAGAGCCGGGCAGTGGTGGCGCACGCCTTTAATCCCAGCACTTGGGAAGCGAATTTCTGAGTTCGAGGCCAGCGTGGTCTACAGAGTGAGTTCCAAGACAGCCAGGGCTACACAGAGAAACCCTGTCTCAAAAAACAAACAAAAAAATAAAATAAAATAAAATTAGAAAAGTCTTCTAAGATGTATATTTCACAACTAAAATTGTCAAATAGCTTTAGTGCTTTACACATTTAAAAATTCACATTAAACTGTAGAGAAAGCAAGAATATTTACAAAAATATATTATAACTCTAAGAAAACTACTACATACATATGTGTTTCTCTTTCTAGTTTGGGGGAGGGTTCTGAGTTTACTTTAAGATGACAAAATATGTGAGTCACTCAAATTAGTTAAGAATAAAAAAAACCTGCCATTTACAATTAAAACAACATGTGTTTGTATTACACACTTTAAAACTAAGAATATTAGAGTATACAGCTGGACAGCAAAGAGAGCCCAAGGTAGAAGACATGTCAAGCCTGTTTAGACTAAGAATTCTACAGTGATCCTTGTGATTCTAATGAAAACAATTTAAGAACAAGCTTCATTTTATTTTTACTTTTCTAATTCTCATCTCCTTTACCCTGGGAGAAAAATCAGACTATCTTTGTCTTGTTTATCTTTGTGTTAGGAAAGAATTTCCTAACACTTTGTATTTGCATAAGAAATAGACCTGTATTCTCTTTCTTTAACAGCTTAATTTGTGGTCAATGGCCTTGTTCTAAGAGGACTTTACTTGTAGCACTAGCTGTAAGTCCGCAAACTGATGTAAGCCCAACTGTCTCTCATGTGACACTACTCTCTTTTCTTACAACTCAATGGTTTTTCCAAAGACATTAACACACTGAGAAAATTTACTAAATTTAATCAAGAACAACCACATGTGAATTAACAAAAGCCTAAAACATATTTCTTTTTTCATTTTGTGTGTGTGTGCGCATGTGCATTTGCAGATGCTCATGGAGGCCAGAATACGGCATCAATTGCTTGTAGCTAGAGTTACAGGAAATTGGGAACAGCTGACATGGGTGCTGGGAACCTGATTCAGTCCTCTGTAAGAGCAGCAAGTGTTCTTGATGGCTGAGCCAGCTCTCCAGCCTTACACATACATACACATATACATACATACATATATACATACATACACACACACACACAAATATATATTTATTCATTCTAAATATAATATATAATATAGAAATAATATACAATATATAAATATAATATATATTTCTAAAGGGACAGGAAGAGTAATCAATTTCTTTTTTTTTTTTTTTTTTGGTTTTTTGAGACAGGGTTTCTCTGTGTAGCCCTGGCTGTCCTGGAACTCACTCGGTAGACCAGGCTGGCCTCGAACTCAGAAATCCGCCTGCCTCTGCCTCCCAAGTTCTGGGATTAAAGGCGTACGCCACCACCGCCCAGCCGAGTAATCAATTTCTTATGCAAATACAAAGTGTTAGGAAATTCTTTCAACAAAATGATAAACAAGACAAAGATAGTCTGATTTTTCTCACAGGGTAAAGGTCAACTGGCAAATATCAGGTAAGCTGGTAAAACAGAGGAAATAGTCTCTCTGGGAAAAAGTAGTGGTTTTGTTGGAACAGGGAGGATTAGCTAGGATTTATGGCATAGCCATAACCTATTGGTAGAAATCTGTATAATTTAGTATCAAGATGAAGTTATAATTTCTTAAATGGTACAAAATTCACTTGGATTTCAAATTTAAGGTTTTCATTGGTATAAGCTTCTTGTTGATATGAAAGTGAAATGAATATTGATATTCTCATGGGCATTGTGCCTGTATAACACATTTAGAAATACAAGGCTTAGACCCAGTCCTTCTTTAACTTTTTTAACTGATTTGGGATGGTTAGCCTGTGAGTTAAGGGACTATAGCAAATTCATGATTTTGAGTTTATTTTTAGGGTGTTTTCTATATTTTATTTAGAAATAGCTGAGAGGAGTTAACAGACAGCAGTCCAGGTTACCTTACATGGATAGTTGGATTTCAAAACGTCAGAAATCCATAGAATTGACATCACAAATATTTCTATATTAATGTTCATCTTGATTAGAGACCTGTCTGCTCCTAACAGCTTCCTGTCTTGGATTCTAAGAAGAAATTGAGCATCCTTGGAGTTACTCCAGTTGTGGTAAGATAGCCACTAGGCAAGAATTGCCTCTCTCCATGTTCCTTAAGGTTGTAGAACCAAAATCTCTATGTTTCCTTGTT
Source organism: Rhabdomys pumilio (assembly GCA_030674055.1). Classification (NCBI taxonomy): domain Eukaryota; kingdom Metazoa; phylum Chordata; class Mammalia; order Rodentia; family Muridae; genus Rhabdomys; species Rhabdomys pumilio. Next base: position 52,499,277 of record JANHMN010000004.1, on the reverse strand, counting down.
TGAAAACTTAAGGTGGTTACCAGCCTCAACCTTTGATATCATGTCTTTCTTTCTCCTCTCTTCAACTTTTAAGAAGGGCTCCGATGATTACAGCAGGTCCACATGGATAATCTAGGATAAGAACCCTATCAAGGTCCTTAATCTTACATCCAATGTCAACTTTGTTGCATAAAGCAATATATTCTCAGGGACTGGAGACTAAGATGCCAATACCACTGAGATGCCATTATTCCTAAAGGACCTCAACTGGGAATTAAGTTGATACACCCACAGGATGAAGAACTAACTACTCAGCAATGAAAAGAAACTACTGAAATTCAAAACATGTTTGAGTCCCAAAACACTATGCTAATAAAGCCAGCCTCAAAAGACTACATACAGGGCTAAAGAAATGATTTACTGACTAGGGATGCCCATTGCTCTGCGGTACCAGATTTCAGACCTAGCACCATCATCAGTGACTCATAAACTCTTCAAAGTGGCAGTCAACTATAACCTTCAAACACTGTACGAAGAAGCAAACAACTCAACTTTTTTAACGAAGCTTTTCCAAGTAACAAATCAAGTTTTATCTCTACTGCATCCCTTCCACAAGACACCAACATTCAATCCTATCCTAACCAAAGGGAAATTCATTTCCATCTACTTTTCCCAAATAATATAATTCACAGACTCAAGAGTTACCACATTCCAGTTCTTTCAAAGGCCTAGGATTCTCTGAAAATATGTTACATAAATTACTGCTTGCAACTCAAGTTTTTATAACAAGCAATCTTCTATATAAAAACTGAACAGAATCAACAAAGTGTCTTCTTTTTGCTATGTCTACATAGTCCTGTTTTCATGTCTTTTCCAATAATTAAAACCTAACAAGACATAACTTTAGAAGTTATCTAAATATGCAAACATGAAGTAGAATCACCAGGTACCATTACTGTAAGTGTGGGATAGTATCTAGACATTATAAATCAAAATGCTGTCAATGACTTCATAATAGTTTCCCTAAAGGTTTTCTGAACACATTACTCTGTTTTTTCAGAGTAAATTATGTTAGGTAGACTACTCTAATTTTTAGACCCTAAAAACAATTTGTAAAGTACATGTGAACACAAATGTGTGTAATAACCAGCTAACTATTACTAGTCTTTGCTGCCTAAAAGCACAGTAAGTTCTTTATTACAGATATGAAGAATTAAACTCAGAGAAGGCTGTGGTCTCATTTGTGAGAAAAAAAATTATTGTAAGTGTAATAAATAGAATCTTTTGTACTGGTTACTTTTCTCACTGCTATTATCAAATATCTGATTTAAAACAAACAAACAACAACAACAAAAAAAAGGCCCTGTCCATCATAGCAAGAAAGACAGGCAGCAGAAATGACTCATGACTACAGCTGCAGAATTGTACAGTAGCTGCTCATTAGGTGACAACTGAGGGTGGAGGTGTGTGAATATGAAAATGGAAGCAGGGCCACACTATAACCCTAGAACCCAACCCCCAGTGACCACTTCCTTCTAGCTAGAATCCACCTCGTATAGGTTTCACAGCCCCCCAAAACAGTGCCACCAGCTAGGAACCAAGTATTCACATGTGAGCCTATGGGAGATATTTTGCATTTAGAACATAATATTCTATCTCCCACAGGCTCATGACAATCTTATTATATAAAATATGCTTGCCAAACTAGACACTAAAGGCACACACTACCATATCCAACCATAGCTGCATTTTTTTATAAGTGGGAAAAAAAAAGACATATAAGCAATGAACTGTGTTTTATAAAATAGTAAAAAATAATAAAAAAGATATTTCATAGCTTTCTTTGGGTTCCATAACAAAAGGAATTGGGGAAATTCCCAATATTCACCAATGTAAACTGGAATTTTAAAGGTTACTGTGATAGGCTCATAGTAAAAATAACTGTATAGTAATACAGTAATATTTTTAATGTTTACCATATGGCGATTTTAAGGACATCCAATCCTTTCTCCATATGATCATCATAATGTTCTATGAGATAGAATTTTATTCTTCAGATGAGGAAATTGAGGCCAAAAAGTTAAACAGTCTGCCAAATGTCAGGCTCGTAGTGAGTGTCTCTTTAAAATGAGGCTACCTTAAACCCATGAGTTCCCATTGTATCATTATACAAACTCTATAGCTTACAGAAACAGTCCTTTAAGTAGTAATACCAAATATAATGCACCACATTAAACTGCTCAGAGGAGAATGTCAGAGTACAAAATGAGCTATCGTTCAGAAGTTTGTTTTGTTTTCTTCAGCAGCTTACAACTGAGTCTTCTTGCCTTAGCCTCCCAGCTTGTACTACCATACCTGGTTTTACCCAGAATTTGATTACAAGGCAATAAAACGTTTCTTTCTTATTATAAAAAATAGTGTATGCTCTCAAGTCAAAATAGATTAATTATTTTAAAAGTGGAAATTTTCAGTAAAGGCAACGTATTACCAAAATCAAAAAGCCAATATACTTTCAGTATAGGCAATGTATTACCAAAATCAAAAAGCCAATATACTTTCAAGGATTGGAGTAAAAAGTTGGCAAAACAACATATTTCTAACTGCACACCTGTTGTGGCATCTTTATACTCCAAGATGAGAAGATAAAATACAATGGTTCTTACTATCATTTTATACTCCTGGACACTGTATATTATATGCATAAAAACATACATGCATATACTCTTTGTTTTTGTTTTTTGGGGCCAATAAACACCTACTTTCTAATCTCTATCACATATATAAATGTTTACATGGAAAAGGGGACTTTGTAGATGTACTTAAAATGCTGAAATAGAGTTTCATGTATTACCCTGATGTGCCCAATTACAGCAGATATCATAAGAGGGAGCCAAGCAAAGTCAGAGACAGAAAAGAAGGCAGTATCACATGCTTGGAAGATAAGGGAAAATACATGAGCCAACAGGCATAGGCAGCACCTAGTAGCCATGAAGTCAAGGAATGGCTAACCTGTTGACACCACAGCATTAGCCCAGTAAAACTGACTGCAGACTGTAAGATAAAAGGACATGCGAGGCGTGGCAGTACTCCCCTACAGTCAAGCCAGCAGACCTAACATTCAGGAGGTGACAGAAGAAGATTGAGATTTGCAGGTCAGTTTAGATTACACAGTGAGACCCCGCCTCCACAGAACAAAACAACACAAGACCGAAGGAGATAATAAATATGAGCTATTTTAAACCACCCCATCTGTAAGTTTTCATACTGGCAATAGGAAGCTAATACATACAGTACTAATAAGTTTCACCTTATAAGAACATTCAAGGCACACAGGAACAAGTCAGACAAACCCATAAAGGAGCGCTCAGATAAACTCAGGGAAGATAATACATAAGATAAATTACTTTCCCCAATATATTAAAATATTAATTAGAAAAGAAAAGTAGTGGCCATTTCCAAATGACTTTGTAAATAGAAAAATGAGCATATGAAATGAGTATCAAAGCTACTGAAAAATTATCCCAAGTTTTCATTTTACAAAAGAAAGAGAGCTTTGTGGGAATTTTCTAGGAAATTAAAAAAAAATACTACTTTCAAAATATCTAATTTATTAAAAATATAAAAAATAGGTGAACTGATTATAGAAAATGTATCAAGTATTAGAACTAGGTAACAGAAATAGACATGTATTATACTGACAAAAGAAAAATGACAATCTAGTACAATAATTAGATTTCAGTGATACCGAACACAAATAAATTTTTAAGTAACTACTGAAACAACATACAAACTCAAGTCCTTTAAAGTTTCCTATGTGTAATCAACTGGCAGTCCATACAGACGACTAAAATGAGGATCCCACCTAGAGCCTCTGAAAAGTTCACTGGCATGATGTCTTAGGGTAACTATTGCTATGTTAAAAGACCACAACCTAAAGCAACCTGGAAAAGACAAAGTTTATTTTCATACTATAGCTCCTGGGTCATAATCCATCACTGAGGGAAATTCAGGGTAGAAACCTGGAAGCAGAGGTCATAGAGGAGTACAGCTTACTGGCTTGCATCCCACTTTGCTTAGCCTGCTTTCCTGTATGTACTCAGCACCACTTGCTCAGGGGTGGCATCACCCTCAATGGGCTGAGACCTCCCAGATTAATCACAATCAAAAGAGCACCTCACAGGCTTGTTTACAAGCCAATCTGAGGAAGACATCTCCCAACTGAGTCTCTTCCCAAGGGACTCTAGCCTGTGTCAAGCTGACATAAAAACTAGTATATATACATGCTAAGAAAAATTCTTGAGAGATTCTGGAAAAGTTTCTATCTGCTTCTCATTTTAAAACAACTGGGTCACAATTTGCTTCAAAATAATCAGACTGGGAAAAGATGAGAGGAGGTTTAAAGCAGAGAAAGTAAGTGGCGAGTGTAAGCATTCACAGTCCTATTGTCTTTACATGTGTTAAAATTATTCCATACTTTTACAACTAAACATAACAATGCTGTACATTCCAGATTAATGACAGGAGTTGGCTGAATCACAAATCAATTTTCCAAATGGATAGTTCTCAACAAGCTCAGATCTCAGGTCTATTTCAGACCCTCCTTTGTAAAAAATCCACTGATAGAAATATTTGGTCGTAGTGTAAATTTGTGCTGCCTATTAATCAAGCTCAGGGGCACTCATAGTACTCAAATATTTCAATATTTAAGTTTAATAAAAGTGGCTACTGAAAGACTCATTCCTAACAAGCATAAGTTTTGTTAAAAGCTCCTGACAGAGCTTGGCATCTGGCTCAACAGCATTCCCCTTTTCAAAGGTATTTATATAAACATAGTCAAGGAAAGTTTCCCCAGCAAAACAGCTAAGCTGAACCACTAAACAGAGATCACCATTCTTAAAAGGTGGTGAGCAGCTGTGTTGAGAGCTCAACAAGAAAACCAACAGCTAATGGCTGGCTTCCAACTGAGCTTTGTAACTAAATAGACTAGTATTTGAATATAACAGCCTATTAAACCATTCAACAGCAACAGAGTTCGACACATCACTGCCTGGTTCAACAACTGACAAGTGGTCACAAACAAATTCTAGTTGCTGCTCTTAAAACAAAAGAGCCCAATGACTCCTAAATTAAAACCTTTACTGGCAAGTGATCATGAAGCCCTCACTAGTTATACATTACATCCTCTTGTTCTAGCCTCCAAAGTATTAACTATAAAGAATAAATAGGAAACTTGTTTTGAAGGTGGAATATATATAGAAACCTAACTAATATATTAAACAACTGCATGATAACTAATAACCAGTACTGCAAGACTAGTAACTAAATAAAAACCAACTGATGCTTTTAACCATGCTAAAGTTTAAGGAACTCTAAAAATAAGAGTTCTAATAACTCTAAAAGTAAGAGAAGGAGGGAGGAAGGGAGGGAGGGAGGGGCAGAAGGAGAAACTGGGTGTGGTGGTGCATACCTTTAACCTCAGCACTCAAGGAGCCAGAGTAAAAACAAGAGGAGCTCTGGGATCGCTGGGAATTCAAGGCTACATAGTGAGTTCCAGGCCAGCCAGGGCTATAATGAGAGCCTGTCTCAAAAAAAAAAAAAAAAAAAAAAAAAAAATTCTGAAAAAGAGGATGAAGAGAAAGAGGAGGAGAAGGAGGAGGAAGGGTTTCCATGTGTCATAGTTACCCCTTCTTGTCAACTTGACTAAATTAGAATCAAGATGGAAGCTCATTTCTGGGTGTGTGGATGAGGATATTTGCAGTTTAAGTGAGGAGGGAAGTCCCACACTAGGGTGGATAGCACCATCCCACATGCTGGTTCCCTGACTGGAGAAAAGCAGCAGCATCTGTCTGTCTTCATCCTGACTATGTGTGACCAGCTGCCTCATGCTACTGCTGCTATTCCTTCCTGTCACCACAGGCTGCACTTCTTATGTGGAAGTCAAATAACACACCCTTCCTGAAATTGCTTTTATTGGATATTTTATCACTGTCACATCAACAAGGAAGGTAATTAAAGTACCATGTATTTTAATTTTGTAACACTTTTGTTTGTTTTGTTTTGAAATAGTATCTCACTCTTGGAATTAAAGACATAAAGCTATTTTAAATTTATTTTTTTACAATATCTTATTTTGTCTACATGTATGTAATGACAGGCATGTGCAGGTAGGTCAAAGGACAATTTGTAGGAGTGAGTTGTCTTACTTCTACCATGTGGGTTCTGGGATCAAACTCAAGCTGATAGACTTGGCTTCAGAGGTCTTTCTCCACTGAATCATCTTACCCAAAGGCCTTTGAGGTTCTTCTTACTGTGTGGGAGGGGTCATGCATCTGCCTCAATGCACACGTGGAGATCAGAGCTCACTTTATAGCACTCGACTCTCTCAACTCTCTACTTTGGGGGTCCCAGAGACTAAACTCAGGTAATCAAGTTCGACAAGCAGAGGCTTTTACCCTCTGAGCCATCTCAATGGCCAATAAAGTTATTCTTAAAAAGACCAAGTCTTTTTACAAATTCTAGTTTTTTTAAAAAGGTTCAATTCGATGCATGTATATCCAAAGTTTAAGTGTATGCTGTGTATTAAAGTTAAAATTAAAAGTTGAATTTGATTGCTAATTCAAAGTATACCCTCTACTAAAAGAATGTGAGGAGTGTCTGGAACAGTTCTTATTCTGAGAATTTCAAATTTTCCTATTCTCTAAAACTACAATACTATTTCCACATAGCTCATGACCTATAGGGAAATACAAATTCATTTCCACAGACATATCCTGAAATAAAAACACATTCATTTAAAATTCATAAAAATGCATTTTGCAATAACAATTCTAAAACTATGCTATAATTTCCCTAAAGTGTTTGTACTTTTATTCTTTACACATACAAATCTCCATTCTGATTATTTTACTGTACTACTCAAGACTTAAATTTCATTACAAACATATTCTTTAGAGCATAATCATATTACATTATAGGCCAAACAACTATTCTCCTCTTTAGTGTGATTTTAACTGTAATAAAGCTTCTCTTCTAGCCAATCCCCAGATGGATATACCACGTTAATTCCAGGGCTCTGCAATTTATCTCAATCTGTAAATTTCATAAGTTCTGACACAATTCTTAATTAGGAAAGTTGAAATGGTAAACTTTAGACTATCTACAATATAAGTTAGCTTGTTTGCTTCCTTTCAGTGATTTAGAAACCATGGGTATTAGGTATTCAGAGTTCCTACACATTGTTACTATTCTTTTTTTTTTTTTCCCTTTTGAGATATTATTCTACTATGTCTGAGTGTGTAATGTGTGAGTGTGGGTGTGAATGTACCATAGTGTATCTGTAAAAGTCCAGAAAACTTTATGATGTAGGTTCTCTACTTTTGTCATTATGTTGGTTCTGGGGCTTGGATTTAGGTCATCAGACCTACATGGCCAGTGCTTTACCTGCTGAGCCATTACTTTATATATTTGTTTGATTTTGAGACAGACGCATGTTTCCTAAGCTGGTTACCTGGTCTCCTACCTTACAAGTACAGAGATTCTAGGTGTGTTCACCATGCCAAGCTTTCATCTCGGTAAACATGGTTTTCAAGTGTCTGAATGAAGCAGTGCATCTTAAGGGCTGCAGAAACACATCAGTGTAAAGTTCTTACTAGATCTTCATGAGACCCATGGTTCACTCCCCAGAACTGGGAGAAAAGACAACAACTACAAAAAGCCCAAAGCAAAACAAAACAAAACCTAACATGAAAAGCAGTTAAGTTGGCAGCACATCTTCCTTTTTCAGTTACAAGTTTAATTAGAAAAGTCATAGCATCGACAGAATTGAGACTGAGATGCCACAAACACCTTTCAGCAAGAATCCATGGACCTGTGTGTGTGTTGTTTAATATGCTCTGTTTCTGTTAGTTTTCTTATAGTAAAAAGATAAGGAAAGATACACAAATGTTTATGCATAAAATGTAAAAATTCCACAATTATCTTTATAATTTATGTTAAGCCATTGTGGGGCCAGAGTGTGGAATGTGATAGTTTTGAATGAAAACGGCCCTATAGGTTTACAGAGAGTGGTACTATTTTCAGGTATACCCTTGATAGAGTAGGTGTGGCTTTGTTGGTAGAAGTGGATTACAGGGCTTTGAGATCTCAGGTGCTCAAACTAGGTCCAGTATGGCACTCTCTTTCCCCACTGCTTACAGATCAAGATGTACCTCTCTTTCAGCTCCTTCTCGGACACTGTGTCTGTCTGCATGCCTCCATGCTTCCTGCCATGATGATGATGGATTAAACCTCTGAACTATAAGCTAGCCCTAATGAAATGTTTTCCTTTGTAAGAGTTGCTGTGGTCACAGTGTCTCTTCACAGCAATAGAAACCCTAAGACAGAAACCATTTCAAGAAATTTTATATATAACTTTTGGCTTATTGCCCAGGTTTTAGCAAGTATACTGCATTAATTTCCTGTTGCTCCTGTAGCAAAGTATTTAGAAAATTAAAACAAGATACATCTACTCCCAAACAGCCTGCAGGCTGCCAATGCAATCAGAACCTTAGGGAACTGGAGCCCCAATGAAAATGCTGCTGTATGCCTTTGCTAAAGTCTGTTTAGTCTTCACTCCCTATGAGGCCATTTATCTTTTCTAGCTTACAGTTGCTTCTTCCATCTTCAAAGCACATCAATAACCTCTACATTTACTGTGGAGTCTGTCTTTGCCTGGTATAAGGATGTCATCCCTTGCTTGTGAAGTACTGATGCTTTTAATCCCAACTTAAACTGAAAATACTGGGATGGCATAAGGGTGCATAAAGCCAGGACCTACAAGGTAGAAGCAAGAGGATCAGGAATACAGAACCAACCTCAGCTACATAGAATGAGAAGCCATATAAGGCTACATGAGACACTGTCTCAAAAAATACAAGGTAAATAAAAACAGCTAACTAAAACTGTATTCAATGCACCTAACCAACTGAACATCATAGCTTATCTTAGCCTACCTTAACCATGCTAAGAACATTCACATCAGTCAATAGTTGAGTAAAATAATCTACAACAAAGCCTGTTTTTAATTGCTAACCAAAAACATCATTAATAGTGTACTATATAAAATTTCCATATATACATTCAATAGGTAATATTTAAATCAGATTAAACTATCTCTGCCAACATTTATGAGTATTTATTTTACTTTTAATTATGTATGTGCATGCATATCTGGGGTGGAGACTAGAGGTATCAGATCCTCCTAGGGCTGGAATTAGAGGCAGTTGTGAGCTGCCTTATGTGGGTTCTGGGAACTGAACTCAGGTCTTCTAGAAGAACAACCACTCTTAACTGTTAACCCATCTCTCTAGCCCTTGTCATTTCTTTGTGGTAAAAATATTCATAATTCAGCTAGGTGGTTGTGGCACATGCCTTTAATCTCTGCTTCCACTTGGGAAACAGAGGCAGGCAGAACTCTCAGTTTGAGGCCAGCCTAGCCTACAGAGGGGCAAGGCTATATAAAGAAATCATGACTGAGAATGGAGGAGAGCATAATTCTTTTTTGTTTTTTAAACTATATAGTACCAACTTGTTATCTATAGTTACTGTGGTAATTTGAATGAGAAAGGCCCCTATAGGTACACACAATCAGTGGAACCGTTTGGGAAGGAATAGATGTGTCACTGGAGTGGGCTTGGAGATTTCAAAGGCCCATGCCTGGCCCAGTATTTCTCTCACTGCCTACTGCTTGCAGATCAAGAAATAAAGCTCTCAGATACTGCTCTAGCAATGTGCCTATCTGCTTCCTGCCATGATGGTCATGGACTAACTGTCTAAAACTATAATCCAGTCCCCAATTAAATACTTTCTTTCATAAGAGTTGCCTTGGCCATAGTGCTTCATCACAGCAGCAGAACAGTGACTAAGACAGTCAGTCCCTAGTGTGTAATAACACATCACAACTTCTTACTCCTGTCTACGTGTAACTTAGTATCTATCAGCATTTCCCTGTCTCTCCCTCCTCATTTCACATTAATACTGAATAACTCACGTAATTTACTGAATACTGCAGTGGAAGCACCCATATTACAAAACGGTAATATGGGTAAACAATTGTCCCACAATAAAGTTGGACTAAGTTGGAGAATATGTGTACTTCTTCCAGGTTACTGGCTTTCTGACATATCTGGCCATTTTTAAAGTTTTGTGCACACACACATGGCATATGACATAGTACACATGTGGAGGTTAAAGGACAACGTTCAGGAGTCAGTTCTTGGTTTCCACTTTACTAAGGCATAGACTGATGCTGTGCTGTGTTCTCTAGCTTGCTCGCCATGACTGATTCTCTGGTCTCCATCTCCTACCTCACTGTCGGAGTCCTGAAATTTCCTTTATTGCATCCAGATTTTTGTTTGGATTCTGGGAATCAGCCCCTCATTGGTTGCCTTGTGCAGCTACTGAACCAACTCAACCATTTTTAATATTTTCACACAAATGTTCCTTTCTGGTTTCTGAGGTTTTAGTCTTATTTAAGAATCCCACAATTTCAGGACTAAGTACATACAATCCCTACAACCCATAAGATGAAGGAGAGAAAACACATACACATGCACACGCACACACACACACACATGCACGTGCATACTAAATAAGTAATAACAGTAAATTATATATTTAAAAATAACAAGGATAAGGATTAGTGGGAATGTGAAGAAAAGAGGAAGACCTTGCAAGCAGCTGGTAAGAATATAAATTATATAACCACTGTAGAAAATAGTATGGACATTCCCAAAAGAAGGTTAAAAAAAAGAAGAAAAAAGAGAAAGAAGCAACTCTATATATACCAAAAAATCAATGAAATCAGTACCTCATAGATATATTTACATTTTGTTTACATTGCTATTTTATTCACAACAGCCATAGTTACTCCTAGTAACTATCTAGGAGTCTTACAGGAAATAAATGGAAAAAGAAGCTGTAGTATATAATAGTATATTTATACCTATTACACCTACTTACATACATACATTCCCACACATACCATATGCAAACACATATATGAATGTATGCGTGTATGTATATATGTATTCAGCTTTTAAAAATGAAATCCTAGCATTTGTAACCACATGAATGAACCTATAAGCTGTTATACTAAGACATAAACAAACAAACAAACAAACAAACACAAAATCAGTACACAGTGACATACTTCTTCCTTCAATCCTTGCTCCCAGGAGGCAAAGGCAGGCTGTGCGTTCTAGAGAATTCTGTTGAGTTCAAGGTCAGCCTGGTCTATGCCAGGACAGTCAGAGCTATGCAGTGAGACCATATCTCCAAAAAGAAGAAAGAGAGAGAGAGAGAGAACCAAAACAAACAAGAAAGCCAAGAAACATCATGATTTCAATTACACAGGAGATCTTGAAAGCATCAAATATAGAGCTGAAGGAATGGCTCAGCAGCTACACACTGCTCTTGAGGACATGGGCTCTTGAAGAGCACCTACATATTGGCTCAGAACTGTTCAGAATTTTGTCTAGAATTCAGTTCCAAATTTTCTGACACCCTCTTCTGGTCTCTTCAGGCACTGCATTCACATGGTGCAGACATAAAGGCAAAACATTCATTAAATAAAAATAAATAGATCTGTTGGGCTGTGGTGGCACACGACTTTAATCCCAGCACTTGGGAGGCAGAGGCAGGTGGATTTCTGAGTTCGAGGCCAGCCTGGTCTACAGAGCAAGTTCCAGGACAGCCAAGGCTACACAGAGAAACCCTGTCTCAAAAAAAAAACAAAAACAAAAACAAAATAGATCTTTTAAAAAAATCAACTACATTGAAAGAGAATAATACAGTATTTACCAGGGTAAAGAGAAGAGAGGATATGGATCAAAGTAGCACAGTTGAAGTTATAGAGACTAAGTCCAGAAGTCAAATGCATAATATGAGGACTAGAGTTAAAACAATACACATAGGAAGTTTATTGAACTGGATTTTCGATTAGTCTCTCTGTCTTCCAGTGTACTCAACTCCCTTAGTATCAGGACACAGTGAGATCTGATGAGCACCCAGCTAAAAACTTCATTGTAATTTTATGATCCTTTTTATCTCTAAATAAGGCTACATTCTAAGTCACGGTTGGGTAAGACCTCAACAAATGAAATCTCCAGGACATAATTTACCCTATAAGATCTTTTCTCATTATTCCTTCTTATAGGGTTTTAAGGCAATTTTTAAACTCAAATATAGTTTTTTGTTTGCCCAGTAGATCTATGACAGGTTTCCTAAAACTGTGAGTTACATTTTTTTTTGAGGTTTTCAGTAGTGATCTGTATTTATTTGCCTATGTTGGCTGTTCAGAGTAATGATTCAGCTCCCAGTCATAACCAATCTTTTTACCAGTTAGCCTAGTGAAAAAAAAGAAATGCAGAACACCGTTAGTTCCAAAATTACATTTGTGCTATTTCCTCGTGCAGTCTCACTATCTTGTTGAAGCTTCTTTCCTGTATTCTATTATCTCAGTACTCAAGAGAAGCTACTAAGTTCCTTTCAGCCTTTTTTGTCTGCTCATGACTAAGTATTCCCTTTGCATGCAGCCTGATCAGATGACAAGCACTCGTCAAAGTGAATATCAGTAGATCATAGGACACAGAAGTCTAAGTACCAAATATACCAAGCTGACTCTTTTACTGAAGCCCAGAAAAAATGGTGACATCAATCTACCAACTAGTTCACTACCCCTAAGATGAATAGAATTGAACTGACCTTCTAAGCACAAAGTAACATCCAAAAGAATACTATCAGCAAAGGCCTATTAAACTGCCTTTACAATCTTTGAGGAAAGGAAAATATATTCTTATTCTGTGCCTCAGACTTTGTTTAACAGCAAGAAGAATGAAATGCACTACCTGCATTGTGTCTGAAAACCTGTTTCCTGTCTTATCTCTGCAGGTTTGCTTATTTAGGTTATTCTGCTCCTGAAGCAGGAGGAAAGAAAAGTCAGCATCAGGAGCTAACAGCAGTGTTCTCTACATTTCCATTCCCTTCCTGACACCTTTACTTTAAACTCTAAGATATTTCCCTCACTTACAACTTGTGTGTGTGTGTGTGTGTGTGTGTGTGTGTAGAAAACATGCATTTATTTTTGAAGGTATGTGTGTAGAGTTGTGGTGAGTACCTGTGGGGAGGACAAGAAGACAGTTTTGGAGAGTTGTTTTGTCTTGCCAATATGTAAGACCTGGAGATTAAACTCAGGTCATAAGATCTGATGGCAAGTGCCTTATCCAATGAATGATCTTGCTGGTCCTACATCATTGTTAATTAAAAACTAGCCACATTAACACATTTAGTATTAGTCTTTTGAATGGTTATGAATGGCTATCTTCACTTTACAAATGAATGCAATGACTATTATGGAAGATTAAATATTTCTAAGCCACCAAGGCAGGAACATAAATCAAAAAGTCTACAGCTACTTCTTAAGAAACTCTGCCACTAACTTTTACAGGCATTTCTATAATTTCTATGATTTACCCGGCCTCATTTCCCACACATAAAACGATACTATGCATGTAGTAAGGTTGTTCTACAAAGCTAATGATACTATGTATGTTGTAAGGTTGCTATACAAAGCTAATGGTACTATGTATGTTGTAAGGTTGTTATACAAAGCTAATGATACTATGTATGTTATAAGGTTGCTATACAAAGCTAATGGATGAATGATGACACATGAACAATACTGGATTGTTCCAATGTTGCAACACAATGTTCTAGGTTAGTTATTAATGTTAATTTTGGTTTACTGCAGCTTGAAAATTTGACTAAAGGGGGGGATGCTGGGCTGCAGATCATTTGCCTAACAGACACAAAGGCTCTGAGCCCTAATATCACTGATAAACTGACCTAATTAAATGTACTAAGCTGGATGTGGTAGCATAGAACTAGGGACTTGGCTATTTAAGAAAGAGGCTGAGGCTGAGGCAGAAGTCAGAACTCTTGAATCCTAAAGCTCAGGGTCAGACTGGTCAAATAATGAGAAACCATCTGAAAATAAATCATGAATAATAAAGGGGCTAGAGTGATAGATCAGTGTAAAATATAAAATTTTATCAGAGGACCCAAGCTTAGTTCCCAGAACCCACATCAGGCAGCCTATAACTCCACCTCCAAGCCATTTGACACCCTCTTCCAGCCTCTACAGACACACATACTCATATGGCATACACACAGCAAACAGATGTATTCATACAAGCACAAACACATACACAAATAAAAATAACTCTAAGAATAATACTCACTAAAGAAACAAACAATGAAAATAAAAGCTGGTATTCACCAGTAATATTAAAGAACACAATAGTGGCCCTTGTCAGCTCCACTGCTGGCTACAATGACAACGTGTGAAAACACAGGTGTAGTGTCCCCTGTCCACACTGCTCAGAACAGCAGAATTCTAGGCTTTGGAGGTGTCTGTATAAAGTAACAGTTATATACAATCCACCTGCTTAAAACCTCTAAACTAAAAATCTCAAGCCAGAAAAATTTTCAACTCAAAAAACTTTTTTGAGTGCCAACATAAAAATCAAGAAGTTCTTGATCCTGGATTTGAGATTTCTGGGTTAGAGGTGCTCAGCCTGTGTTTGCAATTGCTTGGTCTATGTGACAGCACATAACAACACGTCTATGTTATCTGTCTAGATCACACTATGGGTTCTTTATGACTCTGGCTTTGTAACTATGTAAAACCTTTCCATTATAATAATTCAAAAGTACTAAATGTTGTTTTGGTTCTAGGGGTTACACTGCAGGTCTAGTTCATAGTAAGAAAGTACACGACCACTGGGCTAAAATCAATAGCTAGCCCTTCTTCCAATTTTGCATTTAATTTCCTTTTATGTATATGAGTGATTTGCATGCATGCATATCTATGCACCACATGCATGACTAGTATTCATGGAGGTTAGAAGAGGATGTTGGACACCCTGGAGTCAGGATTCAAACTTAGGTCTTCTAGAAGAGCAGCCAGTGCTTATAAGCACTGAGCCATCTCTCTAGCCCCTTACTGTTACTATGTTAGCTATGTATGTTGTAAGGTTGTTATACAAAGCTAATGATACTATGTAT
>JANHMN010000004.1:52403266-52484186 GCA_030674055.1 Rhabdomys pumilio | reverse complement strand
CTATGTATGTTGTAAGGTTGTTATACAAAGCTAATGATACTATGTATGTTGTAAGGTTGTTATACAAAGCTAATGATATTATTGTAATTTAAAAAAAAAAAAAACTAAGTCTCTTTTATAACTAGCCAATCATTCATTAAATGGCTTACACACACACAGACACACACACACACACACACACACACACACACACAAAGATACCACCAGTGTTTAGGTATGAGACAGCAAAGAATTTAACCTTAATAATACCTTCAAAATGGAGGGGATTGAATAAAAGGAAAGTAAAAGCAATCAAGCAAAAGCTTAATTCAAGGTTCTAAAAGTAACATCAAGAAATAAAACAATTAAAGAAATTGAGGGCTAGGAATAAATACACCTTGGTGGTACAAAGATTCCTAGCATGTGTAAGGCTCTGAGTTCAATTCCTGGCACTAAAATTTTAAAAAATGAGGAAGGAACAGAAGAAGAAGGGAGAAAAGGGGGAAAAAGAAAGAGAGAAAAGAGGATGGAAGAAGAAATTTAAAAGTACTAAAAAATAACAGGTTTAATAAATACTTAAACTAAATAAACTAAGTAATATGTAATTTCTATAGTACATAAAAGACTAACACTAAGTATTTTAATGGTATACTAAAGCTATTTAAAATGTGAACATTTTCTATGTTGTCAAATGACTTAAAACAAGATGTACAATGTAACTAAGACTGTCTCTCTCAAGGCAGCCAAGCAACAGATGTTCTCTCTACACTCTTTCTTAGGTTTTCTTAGATTTGAGTTTCTTAGACTTCAGCTTAAATATGTAGTTTTTATTATGCTATTACCCATTGGCAATGGTTCTCAAAATGTCAAGTACTTTTTATCATCAAAATATTCCGATTATACATATTTACAAAAATATACATATAAACATACATGTAAAAATAAATAGGACAAATGAACTTTTATATAGAAGTATATAAAAGTTCTCATACATACACACATACACCGAGTCAGAAAAACAATCATAATCTTCAAAGAGAGGCTGGAGAGACAGCTTGGCAGTTAGGAACATTTCTTGTTCTTCCAAAGGATCCAAGTGTGGCTCCCAGCATCCATTTCAGGCAGCTCACAACCACTTGCAACTCCAGCTCCAGGAAATCTGATATCCTCCTCTGGCCTCTCCTTACCCACATGTGACAATATACTCACACACACATGCATGCATACATACATACATACATACACACACACACACACACACACACACACACACACACTTTTTTTTCAAAACAGGAATCTTCAAAGGAATAGCAAAAAATTTAATTGAAAATCATCAAAGTGTTTGTGTTTTAACTTACTGACTGATTAAATCAGGAGCCACCTTACAGCCATCATCTGCCTCCTCTTCCATATCAGAGTCCAAACCATTGTCACCTTATAAAAAAAAAATGAACTACTGAAAACATGCTCATAAAATTACTTTACCAGTATATAAAAAGTGCCATCTTTAAAAAAGATACAGGTAAAAAAATTTTTCACAAAATATTTTTCTATTACTTATATGTTTTTAAGATTGATTTTGTGTGTATATGTATGTGTGAGTCTGTGCGTAAATAGGTACACACATGCAGGTGTCCACAGAGGACAGAAGAGGTACTACAGATGGCAGTAAGCCACTCAATGTGGGTGCTGGAAACCAAACTCAGATACTCTAGAAGAGCAACAAGTACTCTTAACCCCTAAACCGTCTCTCCAGCCTCAAGTGTTATACTGTAAATGTTTTTTTTTATTATCTTCTCTTTACCTATTACATACATACAAGAATGTGTACATATATAACTAACAGACTATATACATATATATGTATATGTATATTTTTTCCAGAATTACAAATTCCATTAAATCATTTATTGTATTTTTATTTGTGTGTTTGTGTAGAGTGGGAGGATGCCTACAGAGGCTAGAAGATAATATCAAGTCTCCTGGAGCTGGAGTTACATCAGTGCTGGGAACCAAACTCCAATCTTAACTACTGACCAATCTCTCCAACCCCACTACTTTACAATTAAAAAAAAAAAAAAAATCCATCTCTGGAAATTAATATATCTGCTTTTTGTTTCTTCAGTGATGCAAATGAGAAAATCCTCTCAATATTCCAAATCAAATCAAAAAATACTTGAAAATTCAAAATTCTAAAAGTTATCAGTATAAATAATAATCTTATTTTGGAAGAATTAAGTGCTGGAAAGTTACAAAGAATTCTAACATTCCATCTAGGTGTTGGTGGAACAAGAGAAATATGCAATATCTCATTATAAGTTATAAAAAAAATAAAGCAGAAAATGTTTTATTTATTTTAAAGAAAATATAACTTCTTGGTGATTTTTTTACAGTACTTCTGATAATTTTTAAAATTTTTCATTTTATTATATTATATAAACATGGACTCATCTATATATTAGTTAAGGAAAAAGTATACATCAAATTTGGGGTTTTCTCAGAAGTTCTATTCTGATATGTACATTATATTTTCCAGTACAGACAGAAGTAAAGATATTCTTCAGTGATTCCTCAATAAAGAAATTAAAGTCACATTCAAGCAAGAGAAAGAAACCCTCAGTATTTATGCACAGAATCACTTAATAAGTTTGCAGAATATAGAAATATTCATTCTTACCCTCAAGAATCTTCAAGATTTTTTTTTCAGACAGGAGCTCTAATTGTTCCTGGCATAGTTTTTTAATTTCTTCTACTGAACAGTTCTAAAGAAAATGACATTTAAAAAAAAAATTGCATTTATGTACTATAGCTCCAATATAAACTGGAAAACTGCAATTATAAAAAAAATTCGAATTAGCAAAATCTTATAATCAAACAAATAAAAGCCTCAAGAATATTCACATGAATTTATGGGATAAAATCTGAAAAGCTGCCAGTTGACATGAATATTTCAGAGATTTGAAGGAATCTTTATTAGAATGTTTATTAGAAGCAAAAACGGAACTAAAAGTCCGTCTTCCAGACACCTTTGAATGTAGTCTATTTACCTCGAGTAAATAATGGTCTTCAGGGCATGACCATATGAGATACTTGCCCTTAGGCTTTGTTTGGGCTTTGTATAACCATAAAATCAGAATATCACATATTTTCCTTAAGTTTCTAGAAATATATACGTAAAAAAACTATCGACACGATGAAACATAAGCTACTGCAAACTACTGTGGCTTGTTACACAGCAATTAGTACACTCCAATTAGTACCACTACTGGGAAATTATTGAATTATTTCCACAGGGTCAATAAATGTCTTATCTAAACATTTTTCTTTAAAAAAAAAAATGCTTAAATATATAAGACCATTTAAGGTTCTCTAAATTTTCTTCCTTGAATTCTTTCAAGTAACCTGTTTCAGATTAGAACATCCAACCAACCACACAGTGCATTCAGTGAAATGACTGCTACAAACGAAGGCTGTTTCTCCATGTGTGCAGCCTACCAGTGCAGGAAAGTACCTTCAGCACATCAGGAAGCATCTTCTGTAACTTCTTTTCTCCTATTATACAGAAGCACTGCTGCAGCATTTCTTTTTTGTCTGATATATAGAAACTAACAGGTTTTAATGAGACAGTCAGATCCAGTCCACCTTCTTCAAGATCACTGTGCTCTGCCAAGAATAATTCTTTTTCCAGACTTGGTAAAAGATACTTGGTTTCCTACAAGTAAAGAAATAAAGAATCATTAAATAATATTAAACACTTTGAATGCACATATGACACTTATTCACTCTTCATTAGGCACTTCTAAATTTTTTTATTTGCACAACTGTCTATCTAAAGTCAGAAGAAAATCTAGTTTTTCATCACTCTTTAATGTTACTCTCCACACTGCAGTTAGCTGAAGGAGTAGTAATAAAAGAAAATCCTATCTCAGAATTCACAAATCAAAATGTACCACTTCCTAAAATTTTAGACTTGAAGAACTAGGAGATTCCTTCATGGGTCATTCATTCAAAAGCTAGAAATGCTTTGTCATTCTACTTAAACTCATACAAAGAAACAAAACAGCAGCAAATGTTACAAACCATAATTACAAAGCCATATTCCAACCACAAGCTATCAAACTGTTGTATGATTTAATCATATATCAAAAGATTCAAGTAGTTTAAGGCATGTCTGACAATTTTACTTCTATCTCCCATAACTAGTCAGTCTTTCTAAATCTACTATCAAATGCTGGTCATAATCTTTCCTAGATTATAACAGCCATGGAGCTAGGTTCTCTGCATCTAGTATGAGATTTCAGTTTTGTTTACAATTAGCAAGTTGAATTTTATAGACTAGGTCTCATGTTTTATACATTCTGTGTAAGACAGTCTTTTCTCTTCCCCTACACTACACCATATCACACTATTAACAAGTGCACATGCTTATCAGATACAAATTTGAAAGTCCAAATGGGGTGGGAAAGCAGGGGAGATCTATAATTTTTAATTTTCTTTTTTCAATTTAAATTTTTTTATTGTTATTAGGTGAGTATATCATGTGTGAGTTTTTCACATGTAGAGGTTGAAGGACAACTTTTGAGAGTAGATTTTCTCCTTTCCCAACACTTTCAACGATGAAACTTGTGTTTGTGCAGTCCCACTGAGCCATCTCAGACTCTTAAAACTTCTTTTTAGGGTAAGATTGAAGATGTATACCTTTAATCCCAGCACTTGAGAGGGAGAGGCAGATATATCTCTGTGAGTTCAAGGTCAGGCTAACCTATGAAATGCGTTCCAGGATAGTCAGGGGTTCATAGTGACACCCTGACTGAAAACAAAAACAAAACAAAAACCAATTAAGCCTGAAAAGCTTTGATAAGCTTATAAGGAAAAATTATGAACTACAATCAAATATACATAAACTCAATTCACTACAAAAACTGAAACTATAGGCTAACCTAACTTATGATGTGCACCAGCACTCAAGAAGCAGAGGAAGGCAGATCTTTGTCTAGATACTGAACATCAAGACAGCCAGGAACACAAATAGAGGTCTTGACTCTAAAATAAACAAAAGTATCTACCCCAAAGTGAAAATACTACATACGACACATAAGTCCAACACACAAAAGAGGGCTTTTCCAAAGATAGCACATACAGTTTACTATCAACTAACTTACCAATACTTAAACAACATAATTACATTAACTAGCTGATACAATCACATTAACACCATGCCAAGAAGCCACATAGAACCAAGAGTTGAAGACATTTTCTTGACCTGAGCAAAGTTACCGTCACCTTGTATCACAAATACACTTATTGGTACAACACTATTACTGTTCCCACTAGAGCTGTATGTGTAGCTCAGAGCGAGAGCATTTGCCTAACAGGTTCAATACAGAAGGGAAAGAAAAAAAGAGGAGGGAGAGGGGATGAAGAGGAGAGGGAGGAGGGAGAGAAGAGGGAGTCATGCTTTAAAAACAAAATGGGAAGAGAATGCCCATTACCTAACTACTATTTAACACTATCCTAGACTTTGATAATACAAAATGAACAACAACAAAAGTGCTAAAAATGTCAAAAATTCATTGTGTGCAGAAATATTACAGAAAATGACTAATAACAAATAATGTGACTAGCTAGGAGAAAATTATGTAAGTAGTTGAATCCACAGGTCCTAATTTAAACTTGTAATGTTAAAAAGTATGAGTCTAGAGAGATGGCTCAGCAGTTAAGAGCACTTGCTGTTCTTCCAGAGGATGAGAGCTCTCTTCATATGGCAGCTCACAACTGCCTGGATCTCCAAGATCTGATACCCTCACCCAGACAAACATGCAGGCAAAACACTAATGCACATTAAAAAAATAAATAAATAATAATTTTAATATTAAAAAAGTATTAGAAGGGGCTAGAGAGATAGCTCAGTGGTTAAGGGAACTGACTGGAGGACCTGGGTTCAAATCCCAGCACCCACATGGCAGCTCACAACTGTCTGTAAATCCAAGATCTGACATTCTCACACAGACATACATGCAGGCAAAACATCAAAGCACATAAAATAAAGGTGAATAAATTTTTTACAACTAAACTGTTTTAAATATAAAACCAATGAGAAAAGAGCTGGCAAGTGCAGGTGAGGGTGCTGGTCACCATCCTAACATGAGAGCTCAATTCTTTGGAACCCATGTGTTGGAAAGAATACCTGTGAGTTGTCCTCTGACTCCACATGCATTGTGGTATGCGTACCATTCAATGAATAAATGTGAAATAATGTGTTAAGTATTTTAAAAATACAGGATAATTCTCATAAATTTTACAATCTTCCAAAACACAAAATCTGGAAAACAAAAGAAATAATACTAGCTCTGGCTACAAAAAAGAAAAGAAAAGAAAAGAAAAGAAAAGAAAAGAAAAGAAAAGAAAAGAAAAGAAGAGAAAAGAAATCAAACGCTCCAACACACTTCAAACCAGCAGTTCCAAACTTGTAGGTCAAGACCCCTGGGGAGTGATCTAATGACCTTTTCACAGGGCTACCTAAGACCACGGGAAAACATAGATATTTACAGTAACAGTAGCAAAATTACAGTTCTGAAGTAGCAAGGAAAATAATTTTATGGTTGGGAGTCACCAAAACATGAAGAACTGTTAAAAGAGTCACAGCATTAGGACAGTAGAAGCACTGCTTTAAATCAAGCTATACTAACATTTGCTGTAAACGCTACACAAAAGTTTAAAACACTTAATTGAAATATGTATGAGACTTCTCAGTGAAACACTGAATAAAAGAAAAAACAAGAATCTATATAACTACACAAGGAATCAAAAGGTAAATAAAAATGCAGAAATGTTCAGTACCACTATTCATCAGGAAAATGCATATTAAAACAATGTTAGCCAAGTGCGGTGGCACATGCCTATAATTCGAGTATTCAGAAGACAGAGGCAGGCAAAAAAAATTTTTTTGGAGTTCTAGACCAGTGAGACCCTGACTCAAAAACAATAAACAAACAAGTAATAATTACATGGTCTGACAGCTCTCTTTAAAAAAAAAAAAAAAAAAAAAAAACAGGGATAGGAGCTGGGGCACACCTGTGATGTCTGCATTCCAAGGCCAGAGGCAGGAGGGTGGATGCTAAGTCTGAGGCCAACACAGTCTATGGAGCATATATACAGCAAGTCCCAGGCTAGCCAGGGCTACACTCGTAGGGGAGGGAGAGGGATGGTAGGAAGATAACATGCTTGTGAAGACTGGCAGAGATGAATATCCATACTATTTCAACTATAAATCAGTGAAGTCTTGCTTTAAAGGCATTTGGTTCTATTTCAATACATCTGTTTTATTTTAAGAGAATAGTTTGGAGTTGCATATCTAGAGTTTAGTTCATTTGTGCTGTGAAGCCCAAGTGGCACGAACATGAAGCATTTGGCCAATATAGCATATGATGCCGGTATGCAAAGAGGAATTCATTGCTTTTTTAATGTATATACTTTTGACACTGTAATTTTCACTTCTGTAAGTCCAAGCCTATGTAATTCTTGCACAAGATCTATGAACAGTGTGTTCCATTAGGTATTGTATGTAAAATCAACAAAACTGAAAACCTAAATTTCATCAATAAAGTTACGAGTATACTGGGACACCTAAAACACATCATGTATGGAAGGAGATCCATTCAATACGGGCAAATACCAAATTACATCCGTAAAAGTAAACAATGAAAAGTGACTATATATCCACAGAAGATATACATACCAAGTGGCAGTCGAAGGGCTTTCAACTCCTGCCTTTACTTCTGTGTTCGATGATTTTTAAGAACACATTCATCTGTTTTATAGTAAGTTACAAACTACTGTTTTAAATAGTGGTATCACGGCAGGGTGATGATGCATAAGAAACACATTTTGTCCCAGATATTGAATTCAAATGTAGGAACTATGAAATTCTTGCGATTTTGACTGTGGGTAAAACTCCTGAACTTGGGTCTCAGGGGTTTGTTGTTGTGGGTTTTTTTTTTTTTTTAATATGTGTGAAATGTGAAAATAATCAAAAATCCATTTAAGAGGTAAGGATGATCAGTGCTTACACCGGCATTTGTAACTACTTCCCGACCCACAGATCCTCTAGGGAGATGGAGAAAACCCACGAGTAAAAGAAACCGCGAAAGTTTAATGGGGAAGGGGTACTGATCAGTAAATCCAGAAACTTGGAAGTTCAATACATGGGAACGGGTTCAAACGGACTCAGAATAGTACCGGCGGCCCAAGGGACCCAGGTTCTAACAATGAGCTTCTGCCCGCGCCCGCGCAGCTCTGCAGCCCGGCTCTTCTGAGGGGCCGCAGCTCCGGGAGGCGGCGCGAGGCGAGGCACGCACCTGCTGCAGGGAGCCCGAGACGCTGGAGGACGAATCGGTGCTCCTCCGCTTTCGGCGCTCGCTTCGTTCCGCGCCACCTGCCACACTCGTCCCGCTGCCGGCGACCCCGCAGCAGCCGCCGCTCCCGCACCCACCCGCGCTCCCGCTCAACACGGGCACCAGGTCCGGGGCCGCGAGCGCCGCGGCTGCCTCCTGCCCACTCCGTTTGCGCCGCTTCTCCCGGGAAGACTTCTTCCCCGTCATGGTCTTCCCGCTACAACCATCAGCGACAGCCGGCCGTCTCTGCAGCAACAGAACCCCGCTTCCGTAGCGGCCGGCGCTGCTGTCGCAGGCTTGGCGTCACTTCCGGTCCCGGCGCGTTTTACAACGCGTCGTTTCTGGAGGAGGGGCTCAGATGTGCTGTGGCAGCTGCTGAGATTGTCTGGAGTTTAAAAGGTGACGTGTGGTCCAACAGTTCTGTTTGCTTTTTTTTCCAACCTGTGCTAAGATCAAATTGTTTTTAGTGTTTCTCAGCTTACAAGTCGAAAGGTAAAATTAAAGTTGCTGAGTCTCCAGTCTTCTTTGCCTCCAATTTCCACGTGCGATGCAACGATATAACGAAAACAAAATTCAGAATAAAAATATTGTTTAATGTCACTACGACCTCATTTGAGCAGTTTTTTAAAGTACACTCTAAGGACTTATACAAAAATAACAGTCTTATGCTTCTGTATTTTGTATTATTAAAACTAATTTCAAAGCATGATTCCATGTTACTTGTAAAGGAATGGAAGGGGAGTCAAAACAAAGCCACTTTCCTGTAGTATTTCACAGTGTTCAACAATGTAAATTCAGAGTTTATTAGAATCAGAAAGATGACCACATGAAGATGAGCTCTATCTGCCTACAGTAAAACTTTCTCAAATGGCCTAGGGAGATGGATTCCTTTGTTCAGTTTTTGTTTCTGAGGTGATCCAGCACTAGGTTGTCTAGCTGTCATCCTGTCGCTGCCTCTGAAGTAGGTGGAAGTATAAACACACACCATATACCTTATGAAGTCTGAATTTGAATATGTTTGTGAATTTGTTTGGTTTTGTTGTTGCTGTGTGAAATAAAACCACAGTTCTCATCTTAAAAGGGATAAGAGTTTATTCTGGAACTATTTTTAATGGTTATGGCAAAGGAACTTGGATTTTGAGGATCCCAAATCACAGTACTGAAATTCCAAGTCGTCCATCAGTCTCTGAGGACAAAGACTCATTCCAGATTCTTGCTTTTGGTTTTTTCCAGGTTTATTGTTATTGTTGTTCACAGCCAGACACAGCTTTTCAGGAGTTTTTGTTTACAGTTGTTTTTTTTAATATTTATTTATTTTATTTTATGTATATGAATACACCATTGCTTTCTTCAGACACACCAGAAGAGGGCATCAGATCCCATTACAGATGGTTGTGAGCCACCATGTGGCTGGTGGGAATTGAACTCAGGACCCCTGGAAGAGTAGTCAGTGCTCTTAACCGCTGAGCCATCTCTCCAGCCCTACAGGGTCTCTTGGAGTCTAGACTGGCCTGCAACACTGTACAGCTAAGGATGGCCTTGAACTATTTCTTTTGGCTTTTGGTTTGTTTGTTTGTTCATTTGTTTTTATTTTTTTATTTATTTTTACTTATATGAGTACACTGCAACTGTCTTCAGATACACACTAGAAGAGTGCATCAGATCCCTTACAGATGGTTGTGAGCCACCATGCCTGTTGCTGGGAGTTGAACTCACGACCTCTGGAATGTCAATTCTCTATCTGACCAGCAGACAGGAACAAAGCAAGTCGGAGTTCTTCTCAAAGCAGTTTATTCAGGATCCTTTACAATCTCCTCTCTGGAAGCCCTCTCTCCCCAGCTCCTTAACGGCCGTCCTTTTATACCCCTGCCTGTCCCAATCAGCACCTGCTTCGTGGGCATGCCTCATTGGTGCACCTCAAACAGCCCGATTCTTGTGGCAGCGAGTCTGCGCAGTAGTTTTGCGGTTGTGGCTCAGTTAGGGAAAGGTGAGCTTCATGCAAACTGCCAAGAAGCGGCGCCATTCATAAGATTTGACAGGTGCCATTCATAAGACTTGGCCCAGGCGCCATTTTAGATGGCTGTGCTGCCGCACCCGCTCCTCACATTGGAAGAACAGTCAGAGCTCTTAACCGCTGAGCCATCTCTCCAGCCAGCTCATTTGTTTTTAGATTGGTGTATTTATTTTGTATATATGAATGTTTTGCCTTCACATAGACATGTGCACCACACCACTGCCTGGTGCCCTCTGAGATCAATTCGAGGGCATTGGATCCCTGGAAAAGAAATTAGTGATGATTATAAACTACCATATGGGTGCTGAGAGTGGAACCCAGGAACTTTGGAAAAGCAGTAATTGCTCTGAACTGCTGAACCATCTCCCCAGCCTCAGGTTTGAACACTTGATCTTCCTGCTTCTCCCTCCCTAGCATTGGGATTATTGACATGTAAAACCTTGCCTGATTTATGTAATGCTGAGATCAAACCCAGGGGTTTGTGCATGCTGAGCAAGCACTATGTATGAAGGAAACCACACAGTATTGACTTCTATTTAAAGAGCAAAAATTGTTACAACAAAACAATTGTCTCAATTTCATGTACTGACAAGGATAACAGGAGAATTTTGTTTCATCTATTAACAAATTAGCTCAGTGGTTAATAATACACTGCTGTTCTGGTGTCCAACACCCTGTTCTGGCCTCTATAGGCACATACTTCTGCATAAACACATACTGCACTCATGTACACATACTCCCACATAAACACATACAAGTACATAAAAATTTAAAAATAAATCTAAAAAAAATGTTTTAAACCATTCAAAGAAATGTGATAAGAAAATGGCCTTTACTGAGGTTATTTATTGTTTTTATGTCATCACTCTGAAGAAACCTGCCTTGCAATATTCTAGGTAGCTACAATTATTATTCCTCATGCTTTCCCTAGGCTAAAGAATTCTGACCTCATTTCTTGAGATGTTTTCCAGGCTCTCTTAGTTACCCATTTTTGAACAAAATCTTTCCCTAGGATGTAGGGATAATCAGCTGATAGTTCTCAAGAGTTAAGAACTGAATGTTCCATATTGCTAGGAAGGCTGAGTCCTAAGTAGTTCTACAAAACTGCAGTTGTACATCCTGAACTAAATTTTAGATAGCAAGGGTCTCCTGAGTGGGGGCTCCAGTCATGTAGTACAAAAATTCCTGAATCATGTCCAGCTGTTGAGCATCCATAATTCTAGGTTTGTGTGTGGTTCTAAGACATCAAGAGAGACAATGAAGCATACAAATTGGTAAATGCTGAGTGTGTATCTGAAAAGAGACTCAGTTCCTAAGGTAACCAGCTACCAGTGTCACAAAGCTTGAATTCAAGCCAGCTGGAAATTTAATATATGACCTTTTTTTTTTTCAATTTTGATAAGAGCAAATATCTTTGTAGTTTCACACTTGACCCGAGGAGCATTTAACCACACACAACATGAAAAATAAATCTATCACAATCTGTTTTGGGGTAATCAAGCCATGAGGACCTGAGTTCACAAAGTCAACAGCCAAGTCTATGGGGCCAGGGAGCCATGGGATGGGAGAGGAGGGGCCTGCAGCAAGAGTGGGGAAGAGGCATGTCCAAACCCTGGACATCAGCAGAAGTAGTATTCATGCCCCCTGCCCAGGACCTACAAAACCTGGTACATAGCCCTGCGCCCCCACCTTTGCCCTATCAGAGGAGGTCACACCAGGTTAAACTTCCTCTTCCCTTATAGGGTCATGCCCAGCAGCATCTTGAATCCCTCCTTATGCAAATGAGGCATCCCCAGTACCCTGGTCCCAGACAACGAAGTACACTCACCTCCATAGCTCCTACTCACCTCCCCTCCCTCCCAAGGTTTAAATAGCCTTGTTTCCCTGATTAAAATAAGCTGTCTAGCTGGGCAGTGGTAGCTCACCACTTTAATCCCAGCTCTCAAGAGGCAGAGGCAGGCAGATTTCTGAGTTTGAGGCTCTGGACCCCAATTTTCCAACTCTCGATAATCACAGAGTTCTAATGAGCCATGTGGGATCTTTAACATAATTGTTTAATTTTTCTGGAAATTTCCTAATTCTTATATTTCAGAAGGATCTTCAACTGTATTTTTCTAGTATTATTAGTAGTTTCTGCATTAGTGACTGATTATGAAGAGAACTTTGGATAGTAAGTTAAAAAAGAGCGAGAGGTTTAGTTAGGTATTCTGCAAGACATTGTCCTCATCTGCAATGAACCCAGACATTCATAAACTGAGGAAGATGTTTGTTATCCTCAGAGACTCAAAGATCAAATCATTCCCCAGCATGTTGCTTAGGTGGGTTTGGTTTTGCTCTGAGGATTCATTTTATTTGTTTGAGTCAGAATCCCATATAGTCAGAGTAATTTTATCAGGCGGCCGGGAGTGACCTTGATTTCATGTTCTTCCAGCTTCCACCTCCTCAGTACTCTATTGCCAAGGTACAGAGAGTTATGATTGGGAAAAGCAACAGCAACAAACTCATGGTATTGATCTGAAATTAGGAATCCATGGTTCAGATAGCCCATAAAACACTGCCCATTGAGAGGTGGGCAAAAACAGGTCACCTAGTTAAAGCCAGACCATTGTAAACAGAAAAATAAAACCAAAAGCAGAAAAGCAGATCGGGATCTTGGGTATGTATTACACAATGCACGTTCTTTGTAAATATTTTACGTAAACAGGATTGAACATAGGTGTCATTTTCAGTCTAACCACTAACATTTTACAAAATGTTAGTTACTAAGTCCATAAGAAACTGTCTCTTGATTCTGAATAGACTGGCAGTTAGCCACAAAGGGTAAGACAGAAAAATAGGAGTTTTTGGACATGAGACATAAGAAAACTTGGCAGACAATATCTATAAGTGCCTCTTTATAGGTTATATAAAAGGAAGGAACAGAGGGAACATTAGTGATAAGCATCACAAACTATTGTCACTTGGAGAAGGATGGTGACATGCAACATGTCTGCGTTTACCTGCACATCCCTAGGAAGGTGGCATTTAGCTAATCATCAGCTTTTCTTCCACAATAAGGTTTTAAAAAAGACAAACTATAAATCTTTGAAAAGAAAAGAAGACAAACCGGGCAGTAGTGGCATGTGGAGCTGATAGCTCGCGCACGTGGGCGGGCATGGGTCCTATTGGGCAGAGTTGTTGTTCCCCAGTGTTTGCCGCCCTAGGCCATTGGAACCTCCACACTAGGGAGCAGAAGCGTGGGAATCTGATTGAGTTCCCTCCACACAGCACCGGGCAGATGCTGCCAGGGCTCTGCCCAGGCGTGGAGAGCCTCGCCAGTCTCCACCTTGGTGCCCAGAGATCTCAGTCTGAAGTCCCTAGGGGAAAGGCTTGAAGTCCCGACAGCCCCCTGCGGGTCGGAGACTCTTCGTTTGGGCACTTGCTTGGCTGGAATCAGCAGCCTCAGTGGCTGGAACATAGAGAAGTCCTCCACGGGAGATTAGGCAGCCGCTCAGTAATCGAAGACCTCCTCCATGTTTCTCCACAGCAGGCCCCAAAGACATGAGGAAGTCCATGGTTTTACTAGGTTTATTGTCATGGCAGAAAGTGGATGGATCTGGTTGTACCCCTGTACCTCCAGGGCAGGCCTTTGGTTAAATACTGTTTGTAAGGAGAGGGCTATGCCCTCTGGCCTTCAGGTATCTCATTATATGGAAATCTCTTAACTCTGAGGCCTATAGTTACGCCTTCCACCTGTGCTGGGCGACACAAATCGCTCTGAGAAGGGCTGTAGAGGGCTGAAGCTGAGTGAAAGGAACCAGGAGCTCAGGAACAAAGCCAAACACCTTCCATTACATTAGGGTCCAGGGTTCCAAGCCTGTGCTCTACCAGGTGCCCAGCTGCCTTCCACAGCCCACTGCCCCACAGTGGCGCATGCCTTTAATTCCAGCACTTGGAGGCAGAGGCAGGCGGATTTCTGAGTTTGAGGACAGCTTATTCTACAGAGTGAGTTCCAGGACAGCCAGGGCTACAAAGAGAAAACCTGTCTTGAAAAAACAAACAAACAAACAATAAACTGAAAACAAAAAGAAAGAAAGAAACAAAGAAACAAAGAAGCAAAGAAAAGGAGAAGACCAGAATGAAAAGAATAAACGCCAATTTGTTTGGACTAGAAGGAGTATAATTCAGAGGTAGAGTCCCTTTTTAATAAGCCTCTGAGTTTGAGCCTAGAATTTTGAAAATAAAAGTCATTTTACTTATAAGAAAGGCAAAAGGGGGCTG
The DNA here is from genome assembly GCA_030674055.1 of Rhabdomys pumilio. NCBI lineage: Eukaryota > Metazoa > Chordata > Mammalia > Rodentia > Muridae > Rhabdomys > Rhabdomys pumilio. The sequence continues at coordinate 52,469,540 of JANHMN010000004.1, read as the reverse complement.
GAGAGACGGCTTGACGATTAAGAGCACTGACTGCTCTTCCAAATACACTGAGTTCAATTCCCAGCAACCACATGGTGGCTCACAATAATCTGTAATGCAATTTGATGCCATCTTCTGATGTGTTTGAAAACAACGACAGTGTATTCACATACATAAATTAAATAAATAGATTTTTAAAAAGAAAGACAGTAAAAGGGAAACATAGAACATCATGTTATATACTTAGAAGAAAAAACTCTAGCATACTAGAAGAAATTATTTTGATCATTTTTACTGTAACATAATAAATATTTGAGAAGATAAATATGTTTATCTCAAATAAGGCACAATGTATGCATGTATGAAAATATCACACATTGCCCCATTAGCATATACAATATTTATGATGACTAAGTATATAATTCAGTGGTAGAGTACTTGCTAAGCATCTATCTATAAAAGCCCACGGCTTGAAACTCACCACTGGAAACAAACAAACAATTTTCTATGTAAGCAAGATGACTCAACAAGAAAAGGCTGCACGGCCTGACACCCTAAATTCAATCCAGAACTCACTTAGACATAAAAAGAAATGAGTCCACAAAACTGTCCTTTGACCTCTCCATGTGTTCTGTGGCTGTGTTCTGTGGCATGTAAGTAAGCCCTGCCACCTCACACAAATGGATATAATTGGGTTTTTGTTGTTGTTTGTTTGTTTATTTTTTAAGTCCAGATGAGGGTGGTGCCTGCCTTTAATCTGATCACTCAGAAGAAGAAGCAGGTGGGCCTCTGTGAGTTCAAGGCCAGCCTGGTCTACACAATGAGTTCCAGGACAGCCAACGTTACATAGAGAGACTCTATCTCAATAAAAATGCTTTTAAGTTGGGGGGGAAAAAACAGATTTGGCAGTCAATTTTAGTGAGGCTCTCTAATGGGGTCTTCTTTTTTTCAAATGAGTCAACACCTCTTAACACAGGATGGGTTAACAATACCTCCAGGAAGCTGGAGGGAGCCCTTTATTTAGCTTCCAGAAAACACAACCCCAAGTTGAAAGCTGTGATCCAAATCTTTGTCCCAGGAGCTCCCCATTAAAAACGTGGATTTCTTTTTTTTAAGTTTAGATCTCAACTCAAGTGGAAAAATATCTCCCTGGAGAAGAGTTTACTCATGTTTCCTCCTCCTAGGCAGATGGGCCTTCCTGTTATTATTTCAAAGGAAAAAATCTTGATATTTTCCAAATGGGATTGGAACAAAGGTTAATAAAGCAAAATCAACAAAGTAGCCTTTGGCTAGTCAAAGTTAAAAACTGCTGTTTAACAACTGAGACTTATTATTACATTGTGTCTTCCACCTGTCCTTAAAACCAAGGAGAGTAAGTATACAACTGCAGTCTAAGAAAATTCACCACATGTTACAAATGGACTGAATCATTTGGCACAGGAAACTAAAATTCAGAAGGACCTCCCCAGAAGAAAACTGTTTTCTGGTAAGATTTCCATTACCTTTTGGGCCATGGCTTTGCAGCACAGAAGTACTCCAGCCTAGTAGGGTGGTGCTGACACATGCCTTTAATCCCAGCACTCGGTAGGCAAACGTAGGCAGATCTCTGAATTTGAAGTTATCCTGGTCTACAAAGTGAGTTCCAGGACTGCCAAAGCTACACAAAGAAACCCCTGTCTCAAAATGAAAACAAAAGGGCTAGAGAGATGGCTCAGTGGTTAAGAGCACTGACTGCTCTGCCAGAGGTCCTGAGTTTAATTCCCAGTAACCACATGGTGGATCACAACCATCTGTAATATGATTCGATGCACTCTTCTAGTATGTGTCTGTAAATCTTTAAAAAAAAGAAAACAGAAGAGGAAGAAAAAAGAAATATCCCAGCCTGATAAAGGAGATATTTATGTGGTTCCAAAGAATTAACACATGAACATGTAAGAACGTAGGTTGAAGTACTATAGGAGAATTGGTCTGTTCTTTGTGCCACCATAAGTTAGTTTCTGGTAAAAGTCTACCTGAGTACAGTGGCATGAGCCTGCATGCAATAGCAGCACTGATTTTGTGTGTGTCTCTGTGTGTGTGCGTGTATAGTGTCTAGTGTGTTGTATGTAATATGTATTGTGTGTAATATGTGTGGTGCGTGTGTGTGTGTGTGTGTGTGTGTGGTGTGTGTGTGTGTGTGTGTGTGTGTGTGGTCCATGCACTCATATGTGAACAGTCAGGGAAATATATCGTTTGAATTCTGAGGCTGACTTGTGAGGTTACATAGTGAGCTAAAGACAAGTAAAAAAAGACTGTTTCTTTTTTTTTTTTTTTGGTTTTTCCGAGACAAGGTTTCTCTGAGTAGCCCTGGCTGTCCTGGAACTCACTCTGTAGACCAGGCTAGCCTCGAACTCAGAAATCCACCTGCCTCTGCCTCCCAAGTGCTGGGATTAAAGGCGTGCGCCACCACCGCCTGGCAAAAGACGGTTTCTCTATCGTTCCCTATTCACCATTCATTCTCAGCAGCTCTCTCTTAACAGTTTGCACTGGGTCTGCTTGTGCAAGGGCAAGTCAACAAATTTGTTCTTCCACCCAGTGTCATGATACACAGTAATCCTGGCACTGGGGAGACTGAGTCAGGTGAACAAGTTCAAGTTGAACCTGGAATACGTGGTAAGTCTTGAAAAACAAGCAAACTTTTTTTTTCCTGGTTTTTTTTGAGACGGGGGAGTGGGGGGGGGGGGGTTCTCTGTGTAGTCCTGGCTGTCCTGGAACTCAACTCTGTAGACCAGGCTGGCCTCGAACTCAGAAATCCTCCTGCCTCTGCCTCCCAAGTGCTGGGATTAAAGGTGTGTGCCACCAATGCCCGGTGACAAACTTTTATGATCACATTAGCTAGGTTTTAAAATTGCTTTTATGTCTAAAAGTAGGTGAATAAAAGTGGGTGACTATTTTTTAATGGGTTGTTCTGAAGAGAGAAGGAAACCTTTTTTTTTTCCCACAACATACTCAAACCTTGGGCCACTTCAAATATTTGCTGTCTGTATAATGACCAGTCGCATCACTTTCTGCCATATGGCAGGACCTGGTTTAGACAATCAGTTTAGTTTGCTGAGTTGGTGATAGTCTGGGAGAGGGCTTTGGATTTTTTGTTTGTTTTTTATGATTTCCATTGAAGACAAATGAGTACCCAGTGCTGCTTTTATTAGAATTTTAAAAACACATTTGCTCTATAAAGCAAACATCAGCAATATGTGTTAGTTTTTCTTGTAGAGCTCTCTCCAGCATGAAGAGCAAATGGTCAAGGCAACAGAAGCATAATGAAGAAAGCAATGACAAGAAAGTAGCGGAGTAGCAAGAGAGATTTAAGCAAAGAGAAAAAGGTCTGCAAGAGAAAGATTTAAGTAAAGAGAAAGGAAGACCTACATCTGAGGCAGTCCCACTGACAGAGTAATGGTAGTGAGTTACCCATGAGCCATATAAATAGAACAGCCACTGTCCTTCAACTGACTAGAAGTCACTGTCCGGCTGCTGGAGCTCTGAAATGAGGAAGCAACCTTTGACTACTGGACTACTTGTTGACAGTAATATCCTGGAAGTCTCTTCTGTTGCTATTTTTTTTTTTAAGTTAGACCCTCTAAAGTGTTTTCTTTATTTTCATGTATAACAGGAAACCCTGTTCCTCTTCTGATTTCCTCCTGTTGATATCTAGATTTTTCTACAGTTCCTTTTAGAGTCCCTGGCTTTTTACAGCAACAGCAAACTCTTATTATGTTCAGGGCATTTTTCTTATCAAGGATCTTATCTGGTTAGAAGGTTTGGTTTCACCAGTTGGTTGTCGTCTTAGGGTTTCTATTGCTGTGATAAACACAACCAAAAACCACTAGAGGAGCAAACAGTGCATTTCAGCTTATACTTCCACATCACAGTCTTTCACTGAGAGAAGCCAGAGTAGAAATAGTGTAGGAACCTAGAGGTAGATGCTGGTGCAGAGACCATGGAGGAGTGCTGCTTATTGGCTTGCTCTGACTGCTTTCTTATACGTTACAGGATCACACACACGAGTACTGCCCTCTGTGGAATGGACTCACCACTCAGTGATTAATCAGGAAAATGCCCACAGGCTGCCCACAAGCAAACTGGTGGGGACATTTCCTCAGTTGAGGGTCCCTTGTCCCTAATGACACTAGTTGAAGCTGAAGATTCATTTTTAAAAGGACTTGTCCACCTTTTTTTTTCTCTTGAAAAGTCTTTGAGAGTTATCTATTGGGAAGGAGTTGGTCATGAGTAGAGCTAGCACCAAATTAGATTTTTCCATCTTCTCTTCCCCACCTCTTCCCTTTTCTCTTCCTCTCCACTCCCTCCCCACACCTGTGTGCGCAGGTGCAGTTGCTGTGCGGAGGCCAGAGTTAGATGTCTTCCTGTATCATTCTCCACCTTATTGTCTTAAGAGTCTCTCACTGAACCTGTTCCTAGCTAGAGAGCTCTCAGGACCTGCCTGTCCCCAACCTCTGAAGCCTAGGAAGAGAAGGGAGCAAAGTTACTGCTCAGGTTTTGATGAGTGATTTCCTGATCCTTTAATGATCCACTATTTTCTAAGCCTTAGATGGGGTGACAGATATACTCTTTAGAGATGAGTATGCAATGGTCACCTGTTCTCAGTACCTTGAGCAGCCATGAGTCTTTGATCAAGGTTGAGAACAGTACTTTTCTACAGTCATAGCGTTAACAAAGCTGTTTGGCTCCATGTCCATTTAGCAACACAACAGTTTTAGGTTCCCCCTTGGGACATATGACCTCTTCAGCTATAGGTTTTTGGCCAGGTTTACAATACCAGTCATAAATTCCTTCCAGTAGGGTGGACTTCAGATATAATCAGAGTGGTAAGTTACCTCTGGAAGTCATACCACTGTTGCCCCAGTAGGCGCATTTTGCCTAGCAAGTCTGTATTGTAGCACACAGAGCACTACTCGGTAACCTAGTTAATATACTATCTTAAGCCATTAAGTTGTAGAGTATTTATTAAACAAAAATATATAATACAGAAGGGTTGTAGGAAATGTTTTTGCATGTGACGTACTTCAAATTCTATAGTAGTCTAGATTCTAAAGACAGTAAAGATGGACTATTCTAGAGTAAGAAATATTACACACTACAACTCATAAATCCCGATACTTTTTTCTCATAGGTACTTTTAAAGCAAAAGTAATATTAGGGCAAGTAAAGAATTTCAAATACAGACTAGGTATCAGACATGAAGTTACTTCAACATTAGTTATATCAAGTATATAAATATGCTTGTATTTAGAGAAGATACTGAAAAGTTTAATTTATGTGAAATCTGCCATTTACTTTCATACAGTCTTAAAAGTATAGAGAAAACAAATGTAGGTGAAAATGTGGGATCCAGTCTTGGACAGCAGTAACTAGAGTTTATGATGGCTTAAGAGTAATGCCACTCAGTAGAAAACTAGATTTTAAGCTTTTCTCAAGTAGCAGTATCTGATTGGGATACCCTTTTGTACAAAGCAGAGGTAATGTAAGACAGCTAAATTAACCTGACAGTAATCAGTACTCCAGTGTCTCACGCTGCAATTTAATAGGTTCAGTATAGTAACATGTGTTTTCAACTTGAGGTGGTGGTAGATTTGGGAAGAGATTTAACTCCACGCCAAGAAGTACATATATAGCTGGTAAATCCTTGTAGGGTCACTGATTTTTTTTTTATAACTTTTATGAACATTAAAGGGAAACACATGGGAAAATATTAAATGAAAACATCTTCGGTATTATACCTATAATCATATTTAAACTATTCAGTTTGTTACGGAAAATGCACAGGAAATTATAATTAGAAAGTTTAAAGATTTATTACTTTTAAATTACGTGTAGATATGTGGGTTTACATAGGCACCTGAGTGCTGAGCCAACAGAGACCAGAGGTACCCAGTCTTTTTGGATCTGTAGTTAGCAGGCAGTTGTGAGCCATCTGTAAACTGTGACTCTAATTCAGGTCCTGGAAAAGCAGAACAGAAACTTAACCACTGAGCCATTTCTCCGGGCCCTAGAAAGTATATTTTAATACAACTATGTAACACTTTAAATTTACATATTTTTTGCAGATACATGTTTTGCCTGTATGTATGTGTATGTATGTATGTGTGTATGTATGTTATGTCCAACATGCTGTGCACAAAGAGGTCAGAGATAAGATTCTCTGGAACTGGAGTTATGGATGGTTGTGAACCACCATTAGGTATAGGGAACTGAACCCAGGTCCTCTGCAAATGGAACAAGTATCCTTAACCATTGAGCCATCTCTTCAGTCCCTGGGTAAGTCTTAATCCTGAGTAGTTAAGTTCTCTCTTAAGACATGTAAGAGGGAATCCTTTGAAGACCTGAAGGAAAAAGAACACATCACAAACATGTCTCTATTCATTTTATCACTTCTTCATAAAACGCTGTGTGATAAGCACCAAGGAACCTACTTCCCACTTAGCCCCAAAATTATCTTTGAAAAGAATTTACCTAGACCTATGTTTACCATCATTTGTGAAACTGCAGTGGATAAAAAAAAAATTAACAGTATTGCTGAGTGGTGATATATTAGCAGTGAACCAAATGCAGCTAGTTATAAGAAAACAATAGTAGATATATAAGGAAATAAAAACAATAGTTATGAAAGGAACATCACGTATGTCTTTTGTAGACAATGTGGTTGAAATACAGTAGGAAATTCACTAATCTGTAATTGTCCCAGTGGAGTTGATTTAGACATAGACATCAACCTAAAATTGCCTATTAATTTGATCCATCAATTTCATGCATAAAATATATTCCCAAGGGAATGGTAAGACTATTGTGTGATTTTTTTTTTGAAAGATTTATTTATGAGTACACTGTAGCTGTCTTCAGACACACCAGAAGAGGGCATCAGATCCTATTACAGATCCTATTATGTGGTTGCTGGGACTTGAACTCAGGACCTTTGGAACAGCAGTCAATGGCTCTTAACCACTGAGCCATCAGCCCTAATGTGTGATCTTTAATAGCATTGCTTGATAATCAAAATCAGGAAAGTTTCAGATAATAAAAAATGGGTATATGAATATAATGGAATATTAAAGTTTCTGAACAATATGTCCCTTTTTGAAAAAATAAAATGAATGTTTACATACATGTCAATGCAGTATAAAACTAAGAATGATTTTCTATTTAGTAGGATTACAGTCAATAAGATGTGTCTATGTTTTACTAAATGAATGTTTATTTCTATTATGTTCAAGAAAACATTAAGAGGTCTATAAAAAAAGTTTAAAGAAAAACAAAATATGTAAACCACCATTTAACAGGTTCAAGTGAGATTGTTTTTGTTAAGCTGTACAAATACGATAGTTATAAAAAAGACAGTGATGAGAAACAAAAGTATTTACAATTTGCCACGTCTTACATTCTGAAGAGTGAACTCATGTTTTAAGTAAGACCATATCCATCCTTTTTTCAAAGATACCCACCTTGCTTTTCAAAATAGAACACAAATTGTACTTAAAATTGCATGCTAGATTGGATGTATTAACAAGCCAAGTATTGTAACGGCACCAGGATGATTTATATTTTACCATTTAATTCTGATATAAAAATTTAAGTCTCACTTCAATACAAGTAAAACAAAAGTACATAAATGAACCAGCAACATAAAGTTTAAAGTTCAGGTACACACAGGAATTTGGAATTTAATACTTAGTAAGGTAGACATCCCCTATTTACATTTCCTCACTCCCTTTTGATATTCTGTAAGTTCTTCCCTGTATTAATCTAAACACTCAGAACCTTGTTCCCTTTAGTGGAAAAAAAAAATTGTCCTTCTTAGATTATAAGACGGCATTAAGTCAGGAAACCCCACGGTTCTCTGTAATGTCAATGTTGAGAACATTGCTCACCATTATAAACAGAGTCTTTATAAAAGTCATTTCTTCCATAATCAAAATCAAAGACCTGGAGCTGGAAATGTAATCCAGTGGGTAGACCTTCCCCAACATGCACCCAGGTTTGGTCCCTAATACCGAAAAACAAATAAAACCAAAAGGTACACACATACACATACCAATATAAGTACACTTCTTAAGAAAAGGGATTGAGCTGGGAATGGTGGCTTTAATCCTAGTACTCAGGAGGCAGAGGCAGACAGGTTTCTGGGTTCAAGGCAAACCTGGTCTACAAAGCAAGTACCAGAACAGCCAGGGCTACTCAGAGAAACCTTGTCTTGAGAAACCAAAAAAGAAAGAAACAGCACTGTCACAGACAAAATGAATTGTTCAATTACAGGATATTTCCTCCTTTGTTTTAGTTGTTGGGATACTCAGAAACAAATCTCTGGCTTTCTAGGAAGCTGCATCATGGCAAGTGCTTTGTGTAGATTGCATGAAGTACTCTTGCCTTTATGTTCAGTTTTTTCCCTATTACCTTTCCTTTTGAAAACAAAAGCATAATAGCTACTTTTCAAAGAAAGTTGATTTGAGAATGAGATAGCAATGTATATAAATGTAACATCTGGACTAAAACTACTAATTTCACATGACATTTTTACTTTAAAGTCTGATAAATGCTGTTTGCACAATTGTCTAGTAAAAGTAAAAAAAAAAAATCCAAATATTCTTTGAGGTAATGAAGATGATCAACAAATACATAATCATATCAAAACTGAAATGAAAACTGACAATACTTCAAATGGGGAAGGAAAAAAGAAATGATCTAACTTGTAAATAATGACCTCAAATAATCAGATGCCAAAACTCAAATGAAGTTACCTCATATAGTGAAACTCCTAAACCATAATCCTTTTTTCAGGCTGCATTTGTCTGAATTGATATGTAATATAACAGCTTACCAATTTGCTTTCTTCATGTAAAACTGAACTATGAAAGAGGATACTTTCTATTTACAAATGGCTCCAGAAATTATTGTATATTTATCAATTTACAATTTATAACAAACTTAATTAAAATTATTTTTCAAGTAAATTCTAAAAGAAGACCTTGAAATGTATCAGTGCTATTGAAAGAATACAAGAGTGAAAGTGGAGAAAAGCTAATGTACAAAAGAGAACAGTCAACTGAACAAGATGTCATATAGAAACAGAAACAGGTTATATAACCTCTGTGTTCTCCTGAGTGCTTAAGGTGAGGAGGAAAATTCTGTTGTAATTGTGCTGTTGTTGATTATAGCTTTTAATGTTTCTACAGCCTTGACAATCTACTCCATTACACAGGAAAACCTCACAGCCAGCAGTGCAAAAACTTTATTTATAATTTGTTTCTCCTCGACACAACTTTACAAGATCTGAACTTAATCCAGTTTTCCTTTCTTTCTTTCTTTTTTTTTAAACATCTGCAATCAGTCATGTAAAATGTGGGGGGGGAAAAAAAAACCAACAAAAAACCCGTCAGCTTCCTTTCCCCGTGGCTACAGCAAATTTAAGATAAGTCTACAGCATTCACTTACTTTAGCTGGCTCTGATACGGAGACATACTTTTTTATTTGAGAATCAACACCTAAAGATTTGGCTAATTGTATAGCATTTGAATCATCACTGATAAGTGTCCCAAGAGCCACAAGGAGTCTAAATGTGGCTTCTAGGTCTTGTACAACCTCCAAGATTGTGCTAATTACTGACAAACATTGAGCTTTCCCTTCAATGTTATGGTCTTTATGGAAACAAACAGAATAGTTCAAGGTCAATGTAGCCAGAGCAATATGAATGTTCTTATTACTCCCAGATTTCAGTTCTATTGCATGTGACATCAGTGACTCCCTCTGGGACATCATGAGCTTTTGTCCTGCCTGACTAGCAAAGCAATTGCAAAAAGTCCTAAGAGCAAGCAGCTGGTTTGCTGGCTTTCCTTTAGGGTTCAGAAGGTTGATAAGATGGCTGCTAAACTGGTCTCCTTTTTCACTGCAGAAATTCTCATTCACATTGGGATGCTTAATTGATAGTCGAAGAATATCAAGTGCAGGAAAGACAATGTCTGTTAAAAAAGAAATATTCATTAATGTGTATGAAAAATCTAGAAAATTCCTCATAGCTATTATTCAAACTTACTTTCTTTTCCCACTATAAAACAATCATTTTTAGAATATATATAAATGCTATTTTTATATTTGCCTAGTGTTGAGATTTGGTCTGTTGCTATGTATTGTAATGCTAAATACTGGCCCTCAAGATCTGGTTGTCCCCAATGAGGAGATCCTCATGTATAAAAGTGATGCTTTGAATCTGGCTCCTTAATTTAAAACTATTTGTTGAATAAAGATGCCTAGAGCCTAGAGCTGGGCAGAAGAGAGGTATGTGGGGCTTTTGGAAACCCAGGCTCGGAATCTGAGGCAGAGACCACGAGGAAGGAAGGGGAGAATAAGTATAAAGACGTCATGGGGTAGGTAGATCATAAAGCATGGCCATGAGGCCTGGCCAACTGGAGTAGATCAGGCCCAGAAGGAACATGGCAAGGGTATCTATATCTCAGAGTTATTAACAGGAAGTAGACAAAATAGCATAGCGAGTTGATATCTGCACAGCTCTCCTGCTTTAAGGCTTACTATAAATATAAAGGTTTTGTGTCTTTTATTTGGGAATTAAATGATCTAAGGTGGGATAGAAACCCCCAAATAATATTTACCACAACACGGACTATATTTATTGCTATATATTTCAAAACCAAGGCAACTCTCTACACTGTCAAATAGTCTGACACAGCTAAACCATCAATAATGAGTTGAATGAATGCTGCAAAGACTTCGTTTTAAATATTTATAACTAGGCTCAAGAGTTAAAGGAAAAGTTATTTAGAGAAGAATTTCAGTTAACAAATGCTAAAAGGATCCTCATAGTTTGGTAGAGCTTTGTAACTGAGAGCCATACAGATGTCATCTGAACATTTATTGAACAGTCCTACTGTTGAGTCTAAGAAAATGGGGTATTAGACGCTCCATAATACCAAGACAAAAGGCATCATCATGTATAAATGATCTTCACACAAACCAGAATAAAACAACCCTAGTAAGCGAAAGTTGTCACTCAAAGGAAGGGGAGAACACAATGAGCAGTCAAAGCAGTCAGTTAAGTCTTTAATGTGGTTATTTTGTAGGAAAGAAAAGCAACCTCTTTACCCCAAATAAAGTACTGCCATGAAAATAAATCACAGGCTTGACAGATGGCTCAGTGATTTAGATCACTAGCTACTCTTACAGGGAGGGACCCAGGTCCAAATTCCAGAACCCACATGGTGGCTCACAACCATCCTAACTGGAGCACCTAGAGATCTGTTGCCTTCTGACCTCTACATTCAACAAGCACTCATGTGGTGCACATACATACTAGCAGGCAAACCAGCCATACACATAAAATAGGCCAGAGGGTGTGAAAGGGATCAGACACTATGACAGTTCTCAAACTGCTGTGTGTACAGGGATCATTGTAGTTTAGGCTGAGAATCCCAAATCCTAAAATCTCATTTTAGCATTAGGTATCTAATTTGAAAATCCAAAATCAATCAGTAAAGTCAATAAAAAATATTTTAAACTTTGAGAAACTCCAAATCCTAAAACATTCCTGATTTCTAAGTTTCAGTTAAGAAATACCAAACATACACCATTAGATTCTCATAAGCTATGATCAAAGCAATGAACTCTAGCAATGTGGCAAAGCCTTTCTGTGCAACTGTCTATGATCTCAATGAGAAATACCCAGGTTAACTTCTATTTAATCTAGAAATATCAGTAATTTGGCAGAAATAAAAAACTTCGTGGTTAAATTTTGAAGACTACTTATTTACCTTCAGGCCAGTTGACAGCTTTCCACAAAATCTGAAGTTGCTGGGCCGTTGGCTTTTCTGAAGAATTAGTACAAATCAGGGACAGGATCTTTTCGAGAAGAACCAAGTCATCTTCAGTTAGCTTCTTCTCTTCCGGTGCAGTTCCATTGAGTTCCTTCAATTTTCCTAGAAACCAAAGCCAATCTTTCAAAATTCCCTAACTGACCTGAGACAACATTTTTCAGGAAAATTCTCTGCACAACAACATTCCTCTTGGCAATTATCAAAGACCATAAAATGAAGTCTATGTGCATTGAATTATATGGTAAAAAAACAGTGACCACATTAGTTTTGACTTTACCTGTTTTCCCAGATGCTCAGGTACTGCTCTGGAGCCATTCTGCCTTCCAAAGCAATAGTAAGTTATGTGTAAAAGTATATTTAAGTGTAAGTCATCTCCTATTTTCTCCAAATCCACAATAACTTAAAACATTTATCTATTATTTTGTGTATGGTGTGTGTGCACAGGCATACATGTACCATGGTTTGCAGACAACCGTAAGGCATCAATTCTCTCCTTTCACCACACAGATTCCAGGGATCAAACTCCAGACATCAAGCTCGCACTTTTACTGGCTGAGACATCTCACCAGTCTCAGACTTTTTGTTTGTTTGTTTTGTTTTGTTTTTTGAGACAGGGTTTCTCTGTATAGCCTTGGCTGTTTTGGAACTCACTCTGTAGACCAGGCTGGCCTCGAACTCAGAAATCCACCTGCCTCTCCCTCCCAAGTGCTGGGATTAAAGGTGTGCGCCACCATCGCCCGGCACCAGTCTCAGACTTACAAATCTTTTTAACAATCACACATGGAGTTTGGACCTACCTCACTTGTATTTGGTACTTTAGTTTTTAAAACTGGCAAATTATCCGAAACAACATTTAAGGAATGTAAGAAGCAATAAATCTTTTAAATTTGTAGTAGAATTAACAAATGCCTAAGTAAGTGTGCATATACTTTTAAGTTCAAAGTTTTATGGTCTATCAATGTTCTTGGTAATAATATGAAGAACAATGACAAAATATTTGCCTGATATCTATGTCTAGGTATCACCCTTATGTCAATCGTCACCATCAGCTCTGTGGCTGAGAGATAAAGTAATTTATAGTCACAGATTTTCTCTTTCAATTTGAGAAAATGTAAAAGAAAAGCAATCAGTCTAGTTTCTCTCTCACCACGGCTGCCCCCAAGCCCCTCTCTCCTACATCGTCTCAATATACAACTCAAGCTGGCCTTAACGTTGGCCTCTTCCAGCTTCATACTCCTAAATGCTAACAATTCCTTTAGTACCTGTTTTTATTCATTTTAAAAGCTTTAAGATCTCTGTACACAAGGTGCAGGGTTCACAATAAACTGCTGACTCTGGGCAGGTATGGAGGTCAGAGGATATGCAGTCCATTTTCTTTCCTCCACGTGGGTCCCAAGAACCCTGGCCCTCAGGCACGGCAACAAGTACTTCACACTGCCTCCGTCTACAGGACACTAAGTTTGTCTTTTAAATTGAAAACATATTCTTCAGCCTGGTCTACAGAGTGGCTTCCAGGACAGCCAGGACTACACAGAGAAACCCTGTCTCGAAAAACCAAAAAAAAAAAAAAAAAAAAAGAAGAAGAAAAGAAAAAGAAAACATATTCTTAAAATAATATATTCTAATTATGGTTTCATCTTCCCCAACTCCTCTCAGATCCTCCCTACTTCTCTACCCACTCCAAACCATACAAGTCAGTATCTAAAATAATAATAGTAATTCAATTAGATAAAAGAAAAACAACACAATGTCAAAAAAAAAAAAAAAAACAGAAGAAAAGAGACAAATTGAAAGTTCAAGAGACATTTAGAAACAAAGATGCACACATTGCACACATTCACAAATACCAACACATAAAAATAAATCCAGGAACCATAATAGATCTAGAAAAACTTGTAAAGCTAAAAAAAAAAAAATCTCTGAAAAGCATTACGAAACAAAGAACCTCCAAAACAGCCACTGAGTTCATTTTGTGTAGGACATGAAAGTGTTTTTAAAGGTGAGATCTGTAAAGTGCGGTGTGGTAGAACAATGCCTGTAATCCTTATACTCTGGTAGCTAAGGCAGAAAGATCAGGAGTCAGGGGTGAGCCTGTGATACACAGTATAAAACTGCTTTAAAAAAAAAAATATAACCTTTATTTTTCAAATGCTTTAAACATTCATTATCACTCCCCCCAAAAAACTAGAAAATCTAAAACAAACAAACCCAAAAAACAATAAGAGCTTGAGGGCAGGACTTTCTCATTTTTTTATTAAAGTCATGATAAAACATTTATCTTATTTGTACAAGCTTCTTAGAATCCATTAAGGCCGAATTACTAGACTGCAGTCAACACAGCCAGATACTAACTACCTTAAGGAGACTGGAGATATGGTGCAACTTAAGAGCACAGGCTGTTTTCCAGAGGTCCTGGGTTCAATTCCCAGCACCCACATGGCAGCTCACAGTTCTCTGTAACCCTATTTCCAAGGGATCCAACACCCTCACATGGATATACACAGATATATACATGGAGACAAAACACAAACAGACAAAATAAATTTAGAAATACACATAAACAAATAAACATCTCACTAGAGGTCTTTGTTTAGGTAGCCAAATCCTGGAATATGTCAGGCAAAGGAAAATTAAGTCTTGAGAGAGCATCTCTATCGATCATTGAATATCCAAAGAAAAAACATTAATATAGACTTACCTAATATTTGTGTAGGGTTTGCTTGGTCAAAGGTAAGAGCTTCTTTTTTGGGGAAATAAATATTCACTGTTTTAGATGCAGCTGATCGGTAGGCACTATTCCCTATTTACAGAGATCATGAAAATCATAAGGCATACTCAAAAGTAAGATTCTTCTAACTGTATAGCTACATTCTTACAATTACTGAGATACCTAACTCCTCAAGACCTGCAATAACACAACAAGCTATCTCCAAACCATTCACAAACTTCTATGTAGTGCTAGTATTTATTAGTGTAGTAATTTCTGGTTCAGAAAATGGAAGAATATTTAGAAAAGGGCCTTTCATCCCATATTTCCTAATTTGGCTCTTAATATTCAACCTAAAATACTCTGGCTAAAGAACAAAAACAATTTTGAGCCTTCCCTCTTATCTTAATGTAATGCTATGCCAACTCCTTTCTCGTGTCTTTTATAGCTTATGCCAAATGACACAGTGCCATCATTTTCGTTAAAAATTATTCATGTTACCGTAAACTCAGTTATCTGATAATTAACAAAATGGGTCAAAATAACCAAGTGTGATGGTGCACACCTTTAATCCCAACACTCAAGAGGCAGAGGCTGACAGAGTTCTCTAAGTCCTAGATTTCTCTGGTCTACACAGCAAGTTTGAGAATAGGCAGGCTCCAAAGAGATATCCTGGGACTAACAAACAAGCACAAATCGAAATTTCAATAATATTTAGTGGAATAAAATGACTTCAAATTAAAATTTCTTCAATTAATGTTGTCTTTTGTTCCCACATATGCTTGTGTATGCCTTTAGTACCAGCAATTGGAAGGCGTGGGGCTACAAAAAGAGACCATTTCTCAAACTAACAGAAACAAAACCAAAGTTTTCTTGTGTAGCATCTGAGATCAAAGTCAAGGCAGTGTTCACGCTAGACAAGAATTCAACAACTGAGCTAAGGCCTGAGGAAGTTTAAATACAATTTAAAAAATTTAAAAGAAAAAGAAAGTTAAAGTAGCTACCTGTAAATGGATCAACTCCAGCCATGGCGGTGTCCATACCTGCAGAGCCTGGCATGTAACGACCAGCACCTACAATGCAGTAATACTCCTATGAACAAAGGTAAGTACATATCATAAAGCCTAACCATTGCTTCCTTATCCTAATAATGTCACTATTGGTCATACTTCAAAACAGCACATAAGAAAAATGCCTACAGTGAGCTGCTTATTAGGATGGTCCATTACATGTTTGCTAAAAAGTAATTCCTGGGGCTGGAGAGGTGGCTCAGTGGTTAAGAGTACTGGATTTTCTTCCAGGGGACCTGGGCTTTCAATAAGATGGCTCATTAACAGCACCCACATGGTGACTCACAGCGTTCTCTAACTCCAGGCCCAAGGGATCTGCTACTCTCTCTGGCTGGCTTCTGAGTACACTGCATGAACACAGCACACAGACACACATGCAAGCAAAACACCCATACAAATAAACAAAATAATTTAAAAGTTTTACAAAATTTAATACTTCTCAAGTGACAAAATAAACACTAGGTGCCTTCACATCATAATCATGGTAGTGAATTACAAAACATAAGTAGATTGAAGGGAAAAAAACGGCCTCTGGGATGACATATGAATTCCTTATTGTAAGGAAAAAGAAGCAAGTGTCTGGGATGCTCTGACAACAGCCTGCTCACATCTCAGGTTTGACAAGTGTTACTAAAGACAGAAGGATGAAAACTAGATGTAGAGTGTCAATGTTGTGATGTTCAGAGCCCTCTGTCAGCCTGAGGGAAGAAGGAAGAAGAAAACTTCCAAAGTTTACATATAATCTAGATAGCACAAGCAAGCCATCACAGACAGAAAAGGCACAGCAAAACCCAACAAAAATGTACATAATAATGATGCTGACAGAGCAAACGGATTTCTTGATTTAAAACGTATGTCAACCAGAATACTAGGCATAAGTACAGACTCAGTAACTTGAAATGCCATTATGACTCCCAATATTTTAAAAGAAGGCCTACTGTCTCTATGAGCTCTGTACCCATCTGATTAATATAATCCAATCCCACTCTAAAATCACCCCTTTATACAAACAGGAAATGTTACAAACTATAATGAAAACCACTCCCCAACATTATTTAATGGGAAGCCTTTGCTGAGGAATCATGGCATAAGCTCCCATTATAGTGAGTCAGAATTGTTGGGGGTAGAAGACTGAAATAAGTAATTTAAACAAGCTCCTAAGATCATCCTAATAAACATTAAGTCTGACTGCTACATAAATTAATAAGGAAGAGAATTAAGAACCTTAAATTGTGAGCCACATGAGAAACTCTTCTACCCTCACATCACTGGGAAGGTTGAAGAGCAACTAGCTGTAAATACTGACGGCTTAAATGTCCTCCTGATATTTTACAAAAAAAATCCTTTATATGCATTACGCCACCTCATTTTCATATCTTTATGTGGTAGGATGTCAGCATTTTGTTGTTCTTGCTTTTGTTTCTTAAGACAGGCAGGGTTTTCTATGATGCTCAGTTTGTCCTTAACCTCTGGAGTACTAAGAAATCTGTACGTACCATCATGTATAATTTTGTAATCTACATGTGGAGTTTAGTATATTAATTCTCTTAGATATTTAGTAGGCTATTTCATACATCTACATGCTTGTTGCGTCTCTTGAGTCACTGACATCTTGCCCAAGAAGGTATCTCCTGATAATGATACACTCAGAAGTTCTCCTAACTTTTCTTAGTATGTGTTTAACTTTGGCATGTTTATTCCATTTTAGGAAAAGAGGGAAAAAAGACCAGGAAAATAATTATGGAATTCTGCTGGACTAAGTTTCAGGGCATCACTGTTCTTAAGGCTACTGGTAAAGAGAAAGAATCATTTAAATACTCTTCAGGTCTTCATTACCATTTTAAATCATGATCTCAAAATATTTCTTAACAGACACCATACTGCCAAAGGATATAGCTTGAGATCTGGTTGTCAGCATACGAGATACAACCATTTGCATTTTGGTGATCACATTATTCATTAGAGAAAGGAATCTCACTGAGAGAAACTCAGAGCTTCATGACAGTGACCTATAGTTATAATGAAACAATTTATGGCTAAAAAGGGTCATGGGTTTCCATTTCCATAGCTCACAGTACTGAGTCTGGATGGCCACTGGATTCTATTAAAGGTCACAAATCTCCTCCAAACTGGATATATTGTCCATAAACTCAACCTCAAGATCCAACATCAGTACTTTCTTCAGCAGCATTAAAGTTCAACTCTGGCAATGTTTTTTCCAGTAGTGTTGATTCAACTGAGGCTTGCTAATATCAGGAAGTAAATGTACTCTGAAAACCTACAATGACACTTCAAGGACTTCAAGGCCATTAATAACTTCAACTAGGAATATTAATCCTGGATAGCTGGGCAGAATGCCTCCTTCCGTGCGTGCTTAGTCAGAAGAAGTGTGAGCAGACCCCTTGATTGCACTGCTCTATCCAATATGAAGGATTCATGTGGCTCCTAATTTGTCCACACCTTATGGTAGTGTACTCCCAATAATAACAGTGGGACTCTATCTTGGTTGGATGACCTATTACCTAATTTCACAGTTTAATCCCAGCTTTAATCCCAGCTCTTGGGAGGCAGAGGCAGGCGGATTTCTGAGTTTGAGGCCAGCCTGGTCTATCTACAGAGTGAGTTTCAGGACAGCCAGAGTTACACAAGAGAAAGCCTGTCTCGAAAAATAAAACAAACAAACAAAAAAACCTGATGAGTTAAGTAACTTACCAATTTCTCAAAGCAAGAATACGATAGAACTTAGGTTTTGAACTATGGTCATTTTACATTAAACCTTCTATTTCTAACTCTTTCCAGCTACTCTGATCTCCAGGTAGGAAAAACTACTGGAGTAAACAATGTTTCTGGTAATATGTTACTTAATATCAGGAGAAAAATCTATACATTGTAGGAATAAATGCAAAAATTACAAATTAAAGATCTATCAAGATTGAAAATAGTTTTAAGGGAATTGACCATTATTGGATTATACCTCCAAAATGTAAAGCCATATATATGTTATACATAAATGTCATGCAAATACTATATATTGAGCCATAATTACATTAATAAAAACTGCATCCCACCTGTAAAAGGATCTGCTGTCTGTACTGTGTTGGAAGGTCCTGAAGTTCCTGGAACATAGCGACCACCACCTATGCATGCAAAACAACAGAAAAGCTCAAATACATGGAAATAGATTCATAATAGCACAGTGCTTACAGTAAATGAATCCAAGCTTGAAGAAAAGAGCAAAAGCAAAGCTGTCACGTGACAGAAATTATAGTCAAATGTCCTAGTGCTGCACAGAAACTTTCAGTGGTATTCCAAGTATAGTTCCTTTCCTTTTTAATTTTATGTGTATGACACCTGCAGAGGAAATATTAATTTTCCTCAATGGGGTCTCACTAGGCATATTAACCATGCTTCAGGGCAGATCCTGTGCCCAGTAGTTGATGGTTAACACAAAATCAACTGCGTTTTTGTAAACTTTTTGCCCTTTTTTGTTGGGGGGGAGCGTTATTGGTGTTTGGTTTGTATATTGTGGTTTGTGTTTTTGTGGGGTTTAGGGTGCATATATTTTTTGGTTTGTCTATTTGTATTCTACAGAACAGAGAAAGAAAGGGCATGGAGTTATGAGAGTAGGAAGGTGGGGAGGATTTGGGTGGAGGTGCAGGAAGGGAAAATCCTGATCAGAATATATTGCATAAAATTGTATTTATATGTATGATTTTTTCCCTACATTTATGTCTGTGCACCATGTGTGCCTAGTGCATCAGATTACCTGAAAGTGAAGATACAAACAGTTGTAAGCTGCCATATGGATGCTAGGGCCAGAACCTGTGTACTCCAGTAAGTGCTCTTAACCACTGGGCTGTCTTTCCAATTTCTAAGTGTAGTTTCTTAACTAACCCCTTTTTGAAGTCTTAGCCCCAGCATACAAATGTGGACATAACTGAAATCAATATAACAAAGTTGCAGGTGGTCTTTGACTCAACAATAATACATATGTAATTCCTATCCTTGTTCTTGTACAGATTTACTAGGATTCCTGTGGTGGCTGTTGCATGAAAACCACAAGCAGTGAATGTTAATCTTTTGGGGAAGGCCTTGGGTTTTTACCTCAGGAGTCAAACGTGCCCTCAGTGCTGAGATTCTAGCCAGGAACATTAACTGTGACCTCTGATGCTACTACTCGATAGACAGAGGAAAACAATGCCACGGGGAATGAGAGCTACATTAACATGTACATAAATGTGATATGTGAAAGGGTCTTTTTAGTACCTTTGGAGGAAATAATTGCATGTGCACATGTGCAAACACACACACACACCCCTTATAGTCTTAGAAGACCAAAACAAGTCAAGCATTTTGTTAATATTCTAGACATAGCTAGGTGCTTAGATTTTACAGTATTCCATATACTCATTGTTTTGTCCTGTAGTCTTAAACACCAAGGAAAATATTCAGGAACTAAGCATGCTATCTTCCCAACCACTTCTCTTTGTGCTAATAAACACAAGTATTTGGAAGGTTAAGCCATTTATACTAATAAATTATTTTGAAAATTTTAATTATGATAATATATAGGTGAAATTAGCTCAACTATGTAAATAGGCAATGTAATCTTACCCTAAAAGGAGAGAAGAGAATGTGAAGAGCATGAAATATTTGTGAGGAAAAAGGGGCCAAATCTACTGTCTTAGTTAGGGTTGGTTTTACTGGTGTCACCAGACACCATGACCAAGGCAACTCTTACAAGGACAACATTTAGCTGGGTTTTGTTTGTTTGTTTGTTTGTTTGTTTTTTGTTTTTTTTCGAGGCAGGGTTTCTCTGTGTAGTCCTGGCTAGGACAACATTTAATTGCATCTGGTTTACAGGTTCAGAGATTCAGTCCATTATCACCAAGGTGGGAGCATGGCAACATCTAGGCAAGAATGGTGCAGACAGAGCTGAAAGTTCTACATCTTCATCTGAAGGCTGCTAGTGGAAGACTAACTTCCAGGAAGCTAGATTGAGGGTCTTAAAGCTTACCCCCACAGTGACACACCCACTCCAACAAGGACACACCTCCAAATACTGCCACTCCCTGGACCAAGCATATTCAAATCATGACACCTACTATAGAATTTGAATGAGAAAGGGGACATGAATGTTTATTAAAAAAAAAGCCCAAACAAACAAAAAAAAAAACAATCAAAAAACAAACTAAAAACACAGGAAAAACAATGGTAAGAAATAAGAACAGGAGACTGAAGAAGATGGCTAGCTAGAAAGTATAAGGCCTTCCCTGAGTTAAATCCCGACTATAACACATTTAGTGACACATATACACACATTCCCAAAAGGAAGACATTATCTATCTATACTATTAAGTATCTATTTAAAAATTTTAGAGGAAGCCTGGTCTAAAGAGGAGACAAGACAATCTATTTCCTCTATACCTCAATGTTCTGGACCCTGTACTTACAATAATACTTCTTGAATTATAACTAGGACTCCAGCAATAATTCCTAATCCCATTCTCAATATTTTTATTATAGATAACATGTTAAATTACAGTCAATGGAATACAAATCACATGTTCAAACTCTGTCCTAAAGTGGATGTACATCTATCTTATTTAACCCCATATGAAAACATTAATTTGTTTACCATTGTGGTGGTTTCAAAGAGAATAAATAGTCCCCATAGGCTCATATATTTGAATACTTGGTCCTCAGCTTATGGAATTGTTTGGGAAGAATTAGGAGGTATGGTATTGCTGGAGGTGTGCTAGGGGCAGGCTTTGAGCTTTCAGAAAGCCCAGGCAGATCCCAGGTTGTCTCAAGATGTGATCTATCAACTACTGCTCCAACACCATGCCTGCCTGCCACCATTTCTCCCCACTATGATGGTCATGGAATTTCACCATGAAACTGTAAGCGCCAAATAAACACTTTCTTTTATAAGTTGCCCTGGTCACAGCAATAAGGAAGTTATAAAGACAATCATGATACACATTGTTTAAAAAACAGCACTAGTGAGATAGCTCAGAAAGTAATAGCACCTTGCTAGCAAGCCTACTTAACCCATGTTTGACCCTCAGGAACTACATGGTGAGAGAGAAGCAATGAGAGAGAAGCAACCCTTGTCTTCTGACTTCCATATGTCCTATGCATGTCCACAAAATATGTACAAAATAAATATTTAAAAAATCCCATTGATTTTATTTAATTATTGGGAGGTTATTTTCATATACTTATAAAAAATTACATTTATTTCTTTTTACTCTATATGTATGAATGCTTTGACTGCATGTATGTATGTACGTATGTATACTATTTGTGTGCCCTATACCTATGGACATCAGAATACTTGTAGATATCAAGTGAACACTGAATCCCTGGAACTGTAATTATTGATGGCAATAAACCACTATGTGGGTACTGGGAACTGAAGTGAGAGCATAATCGCCGAGCCATCAGTCAAACCCATATATATATGTATGTATGTGTATATATACATATATATTTTTTTAAATTTATTGTTAATTAAGTATATACCTATGTGTAATGATGGTATGTACATGTGTACTGTGCCTGCTACTGTGAGTTCAAAAGAGGGTATTAGAGTCTTTAGAACTGGAGTTATAGGCAGTTGTGAGGCACCTGATGTAGGTGCTGGGAACTAAACTGGAGTACTCTCCAAGAGCAGTAAGCATTCCTAACCACTTACCCATCTTTCTAGCTCCACACAGCTGTATTTCAAAAGACAGTAATTTAAGTTTTAATTTTATTTTATGTGTAGGAGTGTTTTGTCTGTATGTATATCTATATGCTACATGCATGTTGGTGCCCAAGGAGGTTAGAAGAGGGTATCAGGCCCCCTGGCACTGGAGTAGCAGGTGCTTGTGAGTCACCATGTAGATGCCAGGAGTTAAACCCAGGTCCTCTGGAAGAATAGTCAGTGCTCTTAACCACTGAGCCATCTCTCTGGGCAGAAAGTAATTTTGTAACTGTTTCTGTAAAATATAAACTTAGTGTATACGCTGAGGCTTACTGATTAGAATATAAAGTAAAACTCTGCCTATCCTTTTTATTTAGAAATATAACATAATCATTAAATGAAAAGAAAAATTAACAAAGGCTGGGTTATAGAACTCAGTGCTAAAAGTATGGATTTGCACACACATTGCACTGGTTAATTATCTCCACTAAAACAAAACAAATACCACACACACACAATCCCCAATACTAATTTTAGTACATAAGACTTAATACAAGTCCAAACTCACCTGTAAAGGGGTCTGAAAAACTGGGATTCCCAAGTCCCAGTGTTTGACCTTTTGTGTTATCAATAATAAATTTAGCCACCTGATCCAGAAACATGGGATTCAAATCATTTTTCTGCAAGAAGTTGTACGCAACTAGCCAGGGATCATCACTGACATTATACGGTAATTTATATGATGGTCCACCTTCATTCACATCAATTGAGAAAACATAATCAAATTCCTGTAATGGAAACAGAAAATAAAAGATAATTTACCTATTCAAATATGGTGAAGACATACATAATACAGATGTTACACCTTTTTTTTTTTTATTCTATCTAGATTTAAAACCTTTCTCTAAAATGCAATGATAAAGTTTTCTTTTTGGTAGATAAGGAACCAAAGTGTGCATGTGCTACAAAATTAGTGTTTCATTACAAGTGGGGCAGGCGATGGCTGAGGTGGGAATAGACTGTAACTACTTTTTAATACTAGGTCCAAAAGATGATTTCCAAATGGTTGATCTTACGGTTAAAATTATCAGCTGTTAGGGTGCCCCAGTAACCAAGACATACTGGTATTATAAGCACAGTCTTCAGTTTGCCTCATGAATTCCCAAGTTTTGTAGAGACAGGCATTAAACATGACACAGAAGAAACTCTCAACCCAAAATGGCTGGAAACAGTTTTGTATGGGAAATTCTAAGACAGGTAATGGCTAATTTGTCACATGCAGCTTCTTCTATATAGAAATATTATATATAGACAAATTATTTTAAATACTTTAATTATATATATCTTGATATATATGTTAAATCTATTTTAAAATAAAAGATAATTTTCTTACAATTTAATTTTAAATGTCAAAATACTAAAAAAAAAAATGTATTAGCAGAGAAAACTTCTAATTTTCTGTATAGCTTAAAATAATAATTAGAGGGCAGTGGTAGCGCACACCTTTAATCCCAGTGCTTGGGAGGCAGAGGCAGGCGGATTTCTGAGTTCGAGGCCAGCCTGATCTACAGAGAGTGTTCCAGGACAGCCAGGGCTACACAGAGAAACCCTCTCTCGAAAAACAAAACATAACAAAACAAAACAAAACAAAATAAATAATAATTAGAAAGCAGAAATAGACATACTTTCCCTTCATATAAAACTTTTCCAGATGTTTGCTGATTAGCACCAGATGAGCCAACAACATCACCAATTTTTATCCACCTCCTGTCACTAACACTCCACTGATAGGCTTCAACTCTCTCTCCATCTCTGATTAGACGAGTCTGTCCTTCTCTAGTACCTTAAAACAAATATTTTAAGAGTCAAAGGTTGACTAGCAGAGTAAAATGCAAAAACAGACAAATTTTAACATGTTTTTTTATGGATGCTTTCCAAGTTCAAAAAGTAAGATAAGCGAGAAGCACATGGCTTCTCTCATGAGTTACGTGTGACAGTAACAGTATCAAGTATCAGTTTCTGGCATTGAGAACGGATGGAACATTAGCACCACATTCCCGTTATTACTCCTGGTATTCCAAAAGGCAATGTGGTGGCATTTTTAATATGACTTCATTATAATAAATAGTTACCTGGTTCATTCAGATGTTCCCTCCCAGGAAGCTGCTCAGCATTAATGTCCCCCAAGTCACCAGTTTTGGAATCAATAGTTGCCTGAGACAGCTCTCTCTCAAAAGCCTTGATTTCCTCAGCACTTGCTGTCCGCTCCTCTGACTCTGTAAACACTCTAATAATACCATCACTACAAGAAAAGCAGACTAATTTTAAGTCATTGCCATAGTTTATTAACATTCTCTCATGTGAAAAAAAGCGAAAATTATCTGTATGCATGAATATGAAACAATATCACATGTATTGTGGAGAAGTAAGCTGACTATGACATACATTATTTCAGCTATTTAAAGTTGCTGGCAAAGGAGAAATACATTAAAACACAATTTTCAATTTTTAAAAGAAAACTGTCAGTGACTAAACACATCAGACCCTTGTGTCCATTAGGCTGGTGCCTCCCACTGAGTTATGTCCTAGCATTTGGTTTTTCTGAGACAGGTATTAATTAGTACACAGCCATGGTCAGGCTTAATGTGATTCCTCCACCTTGGTCTCTCAAGTGCTGAGCTTACAAGTGTCACTGTGTCCAGCACAATGATTAGTTCTATGTTAAGTATTTACTGTCATAATTTAAAAATACAGCATTTACTTTTTAAAACAAGCAATCAAAAAACAACAAAAACAGGTTCTTGGGCCAGTTTACTTTGTGGGGAGCCGACAGAAGGCAGCTATCATCCTTGCAGCCATCTTGAGCCATATACCCCCATAAGAGACTTGATTACAATAGCCTACAACAGCTGAGCACACTCTGATAACATCTTGTTTTAGATACCCAGGATCTTCTCTTGGGTGTGTGAGACTTAAAGGTGTGTGACTTAAGGGCGTGACTTAGATCAGATTTAGAGACAAAACCTAAGGACATGACTTAAGGGCGTGGCTTAGAAGTGAGACACAAAAGGAGAGACAAAGAAAGCAGTAGTATTAGTCACTTGGCACTTGGAGGAAGAACTTGGAATTAGACATTAGGCAGTAGGTAGAAGACACTTGGACTAGAGAACTCAGAGGCACTAACTAAGGACTAGGAATTAGGAACTCAAGACTTGGGACTTGGAGAGAAGAGAGACTGAAGAATAAACAGGATTGAATCATACTCTGTCTGGTCTCCATTTCTCGTCCATCCTCACTCTCTCTCTTGCTGAACCCTAACCCGCAGACCTGAGCAGTTTGGGGCAGTGCGGGCTCTAACAGTTTAGCCCCCAAGGCTTTTGGCAGTGCAGATTCCAACACTGATAGAGTGGTCCGCAACATTTTGGCTCCCAAACGTGGGGCAGCTCGGGCCGCAACATTACTTTACAAAATAGTTCAAAGACCCAACCTGAACTTATCAAATAGCAGGTACTCAATATGCTCAAATAACCTAAAAAAAAAAATACAGCTTCATGATTACCTAAATACAGTCCTCAACTTATATTCCCAAGAAAATATTCTAGTCTTATGACTACATTTTCTCAATTCTGATTTTAAAGTGAAGGAGTCATGTCAACTTTAAATTGCATTAATTCTACTGAAGTCTACATAATATTTTCTGCACTCAGGGCTGTCACCTTTTCCTTCGTGCTCTCAATGTCTAGTTTACAATCTCTTCCTAGATCAAATACCCCTTTATTTCCTTTATTTTTTGCCACAGAATTTTCTATTAAAATGTAGCAGCAATAACAGGCAGTATCATCTTTCAAAAGGAAGCCATTGCTTTTCTACCTTTCCATTCGGGGACCACTTAACACTCTATGACACTGATATGAAGACCCCTTCAGGCCTCTGTTCCATCTCCTTGAATTCTGACACCTAGACTTCTGTGTTGTGTTTTGTTTTAACCTACTGACCTTTCTACATCCAGAGTATTTCAAAAGATTCAGTTGCTAGTCTTGTCTCTCTTCTATATTTGTTCACTCTGAGAAAGTTCTGTGTAAATCTTCAGTATCCGTCTTATACTAGAATTCAAACTGACTACTCAGAACCCACTGGCAGTGTGACAAGACACTTCTCAGATTCAATAAATCTTAAGTCAAAGTATTACCTTCTTTATGACACTAAGACCAATTTAATTCTCTCATTTTTCTAATTTTTATTAATGAGGATTATCACAAACTATTGTTTGAAGCTTTATCTTTTTCCTGTTTTCCTCTTAATTCTCTCATTTATTTATCTGTTAGTATTGTGAGGTCACTGTTACCTCTAGTTGAACTTAATCTGCATAAATTATAAATTCTACTTGAATCTGATCACGTCTTGGTCAAGAGCTACAATCCTTTAACTAAGCATCAAATCTAAAAAAAGAACTTAGCCACAAGTAAGCCCACCTTTCGCTATACCCCAACCTTAGTCCAGTATTTTCCTAATCTAAACACAGAATATTTGCTTCTAAAGGGAACTAACTTATTATATTATCTCATTTATCAGAAATTCTAATTTCCATTACTCAACTTTCAAAATCCAATTTAACTTCTCCAGACAGTTTTTCCATGGAGGTCTCTATTTTTTAGAATTTCCTTGGTATTCAGTGTTTTCACTATTGCTGTTTCACTTGATAACAAAATGTGCAAGTAATCCTCCAATTCACCTTAAACTCCTTTGGTTTATCTCTGCATACTCAGTACCTACTGATCACCTAAAGACAGAAAATGTATTGGCCAACTAGAATATAAATACCTCGCACCAACCACAATGTCACCATTGTCCAGCACGCAGCAGCACCATATAGACTGAGCTGGAAGTCGGATTGTTTGCGCACATTCACCACGTCTCCATATTCTTAGAGATCTGTCTTCTGCAGTTGTCACAAAATCTAAAATTCATGAAAACAGAAGAAAGAATTTGTTTGGATAAAATGGAGTATATTTATAAGCAATGCCTTTCTTCATATGTATACCGACTAATTAAAATTAATTTTAGATTTTTGTAACTTGTTAAACTTCAAAATCATGTTTTTATTCATTTCACATTTTACACTCTATTCTTTGGACCAATTAATTACACAAAGTCCTCAATCACTTATGAGCCCTTTTAACAATACAACTATCTATTCTGAAATAATATGAAGAGAGTAAAAGAATTTCTCAGAAATGCAATGTTAGAGCACAAACGTAAATACACAGCCTAAAGTGATCTTACCTCTGCAGTTTGGAAAGACAGATATGCTATAAATATAGTTTGTATGTCCATAGTACACTCCCAGACACTCGCCAGTGATCTGCCATCTTCTAATACTAGCATCGTTTGCACAGGAAAGAAATTCTGTCTCACTCAAGATTGCCAATCCTCTTACACAGTCTTCATGCCCTAGATTTAAAAAAGAATACAAAGCAATAAATGCCCCACTTGGTTGATTGCACTATGCAGCTTACTAACACCATAAAACTTATAAGTGAAGTAGTAAAATCTACATTTTCTTTCTTTCTTTCTTTCTTTCTTTCTTTCTTTCTTTCTTTCTTTCTTTTTTTCTTTCTTTCTTCTTTGGTTTTTCGAGACAGGGTTTCTCTGTGTAGCCCTGGCTGTCCTGGAACTCACTCTGTAGACCAGGCTGGCCTCATACTCAGAAATCTGCCTGCCTCTGCCTCCCAAGTGCTGGGATTAAAGGCGTGCGCCACCGCCGCCAGCCTACATTTTCAAGTTATAAAAATTTATTTTCTCCTGTAGAAAGTGGTCTGTAGTGGAAAGTAGGCCATTTAGCAAAAAAATTTTTTTTTAATCTGCAGTCTTAGGAAGTTATACTTTTGTCTATCTTCTTGACATAATTTTCTAAACTCTCAACATATGTAGACCATGCTTGACCTCCAACTCACATCAATCCACCTGCCACTGCCTCCTTAGCACTGGAATTAAAGGCATGTACCACACTACAATTTTAACCTTTAAGAAATAAATAGAGGAGCCGGGCAGTGGTGGCGCATGCCTTTAATCCCAGCACTTGGGAGGCAGAGGCAGGCAGATTTCTGAGTTCGAGGCCAGCCTGGTCTACAGAGTGAGTTGTTCCAGGACAGCCAGGGCTACACAGAGAAATCCTGTCTCGAAAAACCTAAATAAATAAATAAATAAATAAATAAATAAATAAATAAATAAATAAATAGAGGAAAGCCAGTAAAACTCACATTCAAAATATTAATGGTCTACAAAGAAACAAAGAATAGTGTGACACTCCTATCAGACAGTACAGAGGCTAATGATGTAGTTCAGCAGGAAAGCTTGTAGTTAAAGGTACTGGTTCAAATCCCCAAAGCTAAAAGTACATAAATACATAAATAATCAGACAATATATTCTTTACTGTGTCCATACCAAAAGTTACATGCATTACAACACACACAAAATTAGACTTGCCCAAGTGGCCTCAGTTATACTGAATTTTTAAATTATCACTTTTCAGCTTCTAAACTTTCAAGGAAACAATTGGGCAGGTAAGAAGCATATTATGTATTACAAAAGCTGTTAACCCTAACATTACCTGAAAAAGTCCTCTCACACCTTCCAGCCTTCCATAGTTTAATTGTCTTGTCTGCTGATCCAGTTAACATTAAGCCCTGTTCAGGTAAAATCTTTACTGCCCACACTGCAGCTGTATGACCCTGTAAGTAAAATGGGTATCAGCTTAAGATGCCACAGAATCTTCATTTTCGTTTATTATCTAAAATATTCACACAGAAACAATACCTGTAATGTCATCATGCATTTGTCATTCAGCCAGACTTTAGCAGTCGTGTCCCATGAGCCACTAAGTAATGTCCCAAATTTTCCAGAAGAAAGACTACAAACTAAGGGGGGGGAAATGATTAGTTAGTATATTTCTATGTGAACAAATGTTCAACCTCACAATCTTTTGAAGTATTAAAATTTTTAAGTAAATTTGTCAAGTGATGGCTTCTTAGCCAATAAAGTTCTATTCAGTGGAGCTGCAAGGGAACACGGAGATCAAGATTACAAGCTTTGGTGCCAGGATGTCTAGGAACAAGGCCTAGCTGAGCCACTTATAAGCCATGTGGCCATAAGAGTCCAAGTGCTCTGAGATATTTTTGGTTTTTAATTTATTCTTATTTCCATTAATATGTATATGTCTGTACGAATGTATGCCACATGTGTGCAGGTGCCTGTAGAGATGAGAAAAAGGCATTAGATACCCTGGCAACTGGAGTTACAGGCAGTTGTGAGCTACCCAACCATCATGGGTATCAGGTAAAAACTAGCAAATGAACCTGTCAGGGTTAGAATTCAAAGCATAAAAAAGATGTTGAGTCAGTATGGCAACTCTAAATACTCATTAGACAGTTGATAGTAAGAGTTTTCTGTTTGTTTTAATAATATAATAATGATACTATGGTTATTTCCTCCTATTAGAGAACAAAGTTGGGGCTAGGGAGAAGGGTCAGATGGTAAAGCGTTTCCCTTACAAGGAAGCACAAAGGACTGAGTTCAAGCTGTAGAACCGATATAAAAATGCCAAGGGGCTAACAATGATAGTGCTTATAATCCTAGTGCTAGGGATGTGAAAACTGGCAGATCCCTCAGGCTATCTGGCAAGGCAGCTTAGCTAATCTGGCAAGTAGCAGGCTACTGAGAGTCCTTTTCTCAAAACTAAAAAGGTGAAGGTGGATTGAGGGCTCCATAAGAAGAGACATTTGTGCACAGGCCTGACAATATTAGTTCCATCACTGGATCTCGTAAGAAGGAGAAAGAGAACAGACTCCCAAGTAGTATTCTTTGACTATGCATGTGCTATGGCATACACCTGCCAAACATACTACTAAAACAGTTTTATGGAGCTAGCCCTGGCTGGCCCCAAACCACCTCTACCTCAAAAATACTAGGATTAAAGGATGCCACACCTGGCCCAAAGAGGAAAAAAAAAGGTGGACAGCAGTAGAGGAAAAACACCCAGCAACACTCAATGTTGTTCCTTTCTACCCCCAGAGTTACTGTTTGGGGTCTGGGGGGGGGGGGGGGGCAGGGAGAGAATTAATGCACACAAACCATTTGTTTTTTCACAACCCACAAAAGTCAAATAATTTTACCTTTATCTAGTGGCTCACAACAACCTATGGCCCCAGTTCCAGAAGTGTTGTTGTTGTCTCTTATCTCCACAGGCATCTGAACATAGGTGTATATACCCACAGACACTCATACATAATAAAAATAGTAATAAATCTTATAACAATAAAAATGTATACATGACCAAAATGATTTTGTACATCATTTTATAAGAAAGGGCTGTGAATTTTTGAAGTATTTTTTCTTTAATAATATCAGATCCCTAAAACTATCTGATCCCAGAACAAACAGGAAAAACTACTTGAATATACCAGTCTCTAAATCTGCAAGTAAACTTATAAAAGAAAATTTACAGAACACAGATGGTCCAAAAAGGTTTCCACTAACAAATATAGCTTAAAATATGAGGAAGAAAAATACATGGGTTGTAATTCAAAGTAGTGAAACTTCTTCAAATACAAAAATACCATCCGTCATGCTATACTTACCAGTATCTTTGTGACCCTTTAAAATATAAAGTGGCATTGGACTGTCCAGCGAGAAAATGCAAATATTGTGGTCATTTCCTCCAGTGGCAATGAGTCCATGAGGATATATTTCATTTGAGGGTATGATGCACACACAAGACACAAAATTAGAGTGGCCGCTCATACAGTGCATTTCTGTAAAGCCCCTGTTAGGACTGGAAAGAGAGGATCATTACTGCAAGCACACACTTGCCCCTGGCTTACCCTAAGACATCAAACATAAAATACACTCATTACTACTCAGTATACAGGTTGAGTAGTAATGTACCATTCAGGGAACATACTGCTTTTAATTAAACATTAAATAGCTATGTTGCATGAGTCAAAGAATTACATATCAGATTGAGAAAAATCTGTTGTGATTTCTCAGTACAGGTATACTGATTAACAGGAAACATAAGAAAGGGCAGGGGATGAATACTGCAAGTACCCTTTTCTCACTCCCCACAACCTTTCTACTACTCATCAGGTATTGCTGCTCTAGGAAATCTTTGTGAAACTGAAACAAAAATTAAGATAATGAAATCCACTGCCAGTAAAGTAAACTTGCTCAGTGAAGTATTACCTTACTACCCTTTAGTACAGTATAATAGATGCATCTGAACAACTAAGAATGGCAATCATTTTTAGTATGCAGTGAAAACGAGGAACCAATGTACTATTTGAGAGAGCACATTTAATAAGTGCCTTAGATTACAAATGATTGCCCACTTCTCGCATACATCAATCTTTTAGCATGCCTGCCTTAAGTAAATCAATGATACCATATACTATGTAAAAAACAATAAGCTAGTAACTAAGAGGCACATCCAGTTCTATCTCTAGCATTCAAAGTGTTTACAATCTAGTTGCAACAGCTAAGGCAAGCACACATCGTGAGCGAGATTCAACTCCTGGACAAAAACTGAACAGTTCCATTTCTTTCCCAAAGTGCAATAACTAGCCGTCTAACTAAAACAGCAGTTCATGATTCAATAAAAGCACAGCAGGGAGGATGAAGGTAAAAACAAACAAACAAAAATACAATTTTCAATATTGTCAAAACAGCTGTGAAGTAGTAAAGGCCTAGGAGCCCTGTGGAAGATGATTTTCTACACTGACAGCAAGTTTAGAGGAGAATCAATGTACCAATCAATTCTCTCCCCCAAAAACCAAAAACTACAGAGACCCCTGTGAAAATGCTAGCTGGTAGGAAAAACCAGAAATGTTTCTCCCCATTTAGAAAGCAAATGCACTGGTAGTCAAACCCAGAACCTATACACACTACATACCCAACCTATTGAAGCTAAGTTTACTCAATTTCAGCAGTTGGAACAGCAGTAGCTACTGATCTGTCAGCCTCTAACTCCATGGTGGGTGAGCCTCCACATGTAGACTGCACACAGAGCAGAAGTCAAAGTGTTCGGAAAGTATCCTGTCCTCCACACAG
Source organism: Rhabdomys pumilio (assembly GCA_030674055.1). Taxonomy (NCBI): domain Eukaryota; kingdom Metazoa; phylum Chordata; class Mammalia; order Rodentia; family Muridae; genus Rhabdomys; species Rhabdomys pumilio. The sequence continues at coordinate 52,437,118 of JANHMN010000004.1, read as the reverse complement.
CAGAGGTCAATTCTCTGATCATGATTTGCTATTCAAAAATAGGTGGCCATTGTTGAAACTTCCAGTCTGCCCTGTTGACGTAAACTGCCTCTCCAACTGGTGGTTTAAAAGAAATTTAAAGGACTGCCGGCCCGCCATTTTGCCCCTTCAGCATTCTCTTTACCTATTTTTTGTGGGGAGCCAACAGAAGGTGGCTATCATCCTTGCAACCATCTTGAGCCATATACCCTGACAAGAGACTTGTTTTCAACAGCCTACAACAGCTGAGCACAGTCTGATAACATCTTGTTTTATATACCCAGGATTTTCCCTTGGGTGTGTGTGACTTAAAGGTGTGACTTAAAGACGAGACTTAAAGGCTTGACTTAAGAAGTGAGACTTATAAAAGGCGAGAGGCAGACAGAAGGGGGACTGGAAAACTTGGAGGCACTAGGGACTAGGAACTAGGAACTCAAGACTTGGAACTTGGACTAGGAACGAGGGACTTGGAAAGAGGGAAGAGAGACTTGAGAATAAACGGAACTGAATCACACTCTGTCTGGTCTCCATTCTTCGCGGCCACCCTCACTCTCTCTCTTGCTGAACTCTGACCTGCAGACTGAAGCAGCAGTGAGCCGGGACAATTTAGCCCCCAAAGCTTGGGGCAGTGTGGGCTCTAACAATTTTGGCCCCCAAGTTTTTGGCAGTGCAGGTTCCAACATTTGGCAGAGCGGTCCCCAACAATTTTTGAGAGCCAGCAATAAAATCCAAGATATTAGTAGTCAGGTGTGGTAGTCTATGTCTACAATCCCAACACTCAGAGGATTTAGTTCTGAAGTCAGCTTTGGCTACATAGGCAGAGATTGTGTCAAAATACAAACCACCTTAAAACAAGGATATTCAAAAGCCAATTACATATTGTTAGAACTGAATGTGCATGCTGAGGGAAAATGCAGGTGAGAAAAGATCTAAGTATACACACCAAGTATACATATCGGGCTAGAATTTAACATAAGGATACTGAACAACAAACTATCAACAACTCTGGCCTACTCAAAGGAACAAAATAAATTCAATAGAAGTGGTTCCTGAAAAAGACCAAAAAGCCAAATGGCAGGCCTACTAGTCAAAACAATCTAAAACAGGCATCCTAAGAGACAGCTCAGGGCTGGAGAGATGGCTCAGCAGTTAAGAGCACTGACTCTTCTTCCTGAGGTTCTAAGTTCAATTCCCAGCAACCCCATGATGGCTCACAACCATGTGTAATGAGATCCGATGCCCTCTTCTGGTGTGTCTGAAGATAGCTACAGTGTACTCATATACATAAAATAAATAAATGAATCTTAAAAAAAAAAGAAAGAAAAGAAATAGAGATGGCTCAGCTGATGAAGTGATAAAGTATCTGCTGTGCAACCAGTACTGAGACCACCAAGTCTGGATCCTCAGCATTTATGTAAAGCCAGGCTGTGGCTCAGGTTTGTAACCCCAGAAACAGAGAAGCTAAAACAGGCAAATCCCTAGAGCTCAATTGGCCAGCCAATCTAAATAGATGAGCTCGGTGGGAGACATTGTCTCAAAAAATGTGGACAGCAATCAAAGAAATCATCATTGACATCTACCTCTAGCGCTCGCTCACGTTTCTCTCTCTCTCTCACACACACACACACACACACACACACACACACACACACACACGAATCTTACTCACAAAATGATACTAGGTTAGGTAAATTTCCCATTAAAAAACGAAAACAACAATAATACCTTTGAAGGCATGGCTCAGTGGGGAGAGTAAGTATTTTACATGTGTGAGAGGCTCTGTGCAATTTCCTCTGCACTTGTACAACAAATACTTCTTGAGGTGGGTAGCTCTGGGCCAATGTATTCAAAGTGTTATCACTTGCACTCTTGAGCACACACACCAAACAAAACCTGTCGGTCAACAAATAAGGCTATGTCTTGTTCAACTGTTGTTCAAAACGGAGGTAAATGAAGACATTTCCAGATGACAAAAGCAAGTCAATTTCATACTATCAAACTTGCCCTCCAAAAAGTATGTGTTTTCCAGATGAAATGAATTCAGAGCCATTCGAAGAAAAACAGTCCTCATCTGTGCTAGAGGTACACACCTACCTATTAACACTTGGGAGACCAAGGCAGAATTTCCAGCTTGAGGCTGGCCTTCATTCAGGTAAAGAAAGATGCTTGCTCACAAGCCTGACTGGCCTGAGTTCAATGGCCTGCACCCAAAAGCTGTTAGGAGAATTAGTTCCTACAAGCTGTACATAATGTATGTACACACACACACACACACACACACACACACACACACACAATTTCAGAGTTTTCAGTTACTCCCCAAAATCAACTAAATAGAAGATCTAGCCGGGCGACGGTGGTGCACGCCTTTAATCCCAGCACTTGGGAGGCAGAGGCAGGCGGATTTCTGAGTTTGAGGCCAGTCTGGTCTACAAAGTGAGCTCCAGGACAGCCAGGGCTACACAGAGAAACCCTGTCTCAAAAAATCAAAAAAAAAAAAAATTTATATGATTAAAAAAAAACCCTCTATAGAAAATAATAAAATGTATTCACTTTAAATGTCAATGGAATAAATGCTCTAATCAGAAGACAGATTGGCAGAGTGTCTAAAAACATGATCTAAGTATGTACTCTCTACACACAAGAGTTTCAGTTTAGTTTCCCAAACACAAATACACTGGAAAAAAGATATTCCATGTAAACAGTGAACAAAAAAGAGCAAGGGGGAGCTATATAAATATTAAACCAATCGTCCTTAGTTAAAAACGGGTACCAAGTCAAATATATTATTACATATTAATAAAATTACATGCCAGTTATGCTGACATATGCCTGTGATCCCAGCAAATTGTATGCTAGGTCACCCTAGGTTACATGGCAAAACCTTGTACCAAGTAATTAAAATCAAAAAAGAATAAATACAGCAATAGCATCCAATAACTATACAGTTATGTGCCTAATATGATCATCAAAATACAGCAAGTGAAAACTGACAGACTGAAAGCACAGTTGCGACCTCAATATCCCATCCAATAACAGGATGACAACACAGAGAATAAGCCAAGGGTCTGGGGCACAGTTCAGTAGCAGAACATTGTCTGTCCAGGTAAGGCCGAGTGTCCAATCTCCAGCAAGTCCAAATTTAAAAAAACCAGGAAAACAGAGTACTGAACAGTACAGTAAGCCAACTAGAAATCTCTTAAAATAGCACCAAAACACCAGACCTTTGTAGGAAATATTTTAGAATCAGTCAGAAGCTATCATAGAAAAAGTTCTTCTGAGGCTATTTGGTAGTAGGTAATTTTAGTTTACCTACTTTAATGGGATTTTTAAAATGTAATTTTAAATAATTTTATTAATAAGCTTGGAGAAAGTTAAGATAAAACATTATTTAAAATGTCTCTGGGGGAGGAGAAATGGCTCAAAAACCAGCTAAGACTGTTTATGTGTGTTTTGAAGCAGTGGTATCACACAGTCCAAGCTTAGCTCAAATGCATCATTCTCTGTGGCCATGTAGCATTACTCCAAGCATAACAATCTGTATTATGTAAAACTGTGTGTATCCTTTAGCAGTTCCAGCATAGTTGTTTATTTGGGTTATTTACAGTGATCTATTAGGTTCTTAGTTCTACAATTTGGTCTCATTTTCTTCTTCGTATCTTCCCAAGTTTCTACCACAATATTTTACAAGGTAAGTATTAAGTACTTCTTAAGTCAATGACAAAATACTTAAAAAGCATTGGTGGGGGAGACAGAGATAGAGCAGAGCAACAGCCACCCTCTTCAGCCCCTTGAAAATCTGAAACTTTTGCTTTAGAAAGTCTTGAGGGGAGGGAGGCAGAACAGCACAGACACACAAGAATCACTGACTCTTGGAGTGTAAGGACATGTATATCACAGCCCCAAGATAATAAAAAACAAAACACCAGAGGCCAGGCCAGTATCCTGTTGGCAGATCAGCAAAATAAAATAGCTCCCCAGATAGTGCTACTTTAGTAAAGTTTTTAGCCAGCAAGCCTCACCCAAGAACATAGCTTCCCAGAAGCTATTTAGATCTTCATCCTCAGAACTGAGCACATAATACAGAGATATCCAGAGAAAACTTCCAGCATGAAACTCAAAGACCCAAACAAGCAGTGAGGTGGGAAAACAAAACTCTCTGGAGGAAGCACACCACCAAGGAGAAAGTAACTTAAAAATTAAAAACCAGTACTCATTGCAACGCTAGAGATATGGGAAGGCACTGTCCTTGAACCAGGACATAAGTTCAAGTCAACCCACTAAAAAGCAGCACAGGTGAGAAAACAAACTCAACATCTGAATAAGAAGTTCCAAAGAAAACAGACAGAAAAGAAATGGAGAAAGAAACCAACCAATTAATTTGAGAAAGTTTTTGGCAGAGGTTATTAAAATTAAAAGGGCAAAAAATGATCCAGGAAAATGGATGAAATCAGACTCCTTGTAAAGTGTGCCACAGGGGAGAGAGAAGGGAAAACAAGTAAAAAAAAAAATCAGAATGGCTTTAGACTTTTCAACAGTCTAACATCAATAAAAACAATGGAGCAATATCTGGATGGAAAATTACTTCGGGATTAGAATCACGGAACCACTACAATTGTCACTACTCTAGCAAAAAAAAAAAAAATGTTTTCAAACCCGAAAGTTTGAAACAAACACCTTTGTTACTGACAAACTACATTCAGGGAAGGGCCTAGAGGATGTGCTCCAGTAAGGCAAGATAAAGAAAATCAAGAAAGTGAAAGCTACTGTCGAAATAACAGAAATTCTGCACGAGCAATGTACAGAAAGGGACGGTAAAGTTAACCAGGACTACCTGTGCTCTTGTAATAGGGGAGAAAGCTTTCACTGTTAGAAGAGGAAACCTTAAATTATCCAACATTTTAAAACGTCGATTTAAAGAGTTTGAAGTAGAATTAAGAAAAATACATAGAAAACTTAGCAAATGGAAACCCAAACCAGAGGGGGTAAAATAGTCACAAACACTGATTTAGTCAATCTAAGCAAAGGTCAACATATAAAAAAGACAGACGACATGGGGGTGGGCAGAAAACAGGTAGTGCTAATTTCAAATGTTCCCTAGCAGAAACTAACAGATAATTCCTTTAAAAAAAAAAAAAATCAAGGCATAAATATTGCAACATTGCAATTTACATTGACATAGGAATAAAACACAAAATGAGCAGTTAGAAAAAAACACTGTCTCTGAGGAAAGGAAGTCTAGGATGGAATAGAAAAGAAATGGGCTTTCCTAGCTAGCCCCATAGAACCGTCTTGATTTAGGACTCAAGGTGCTCAGGATTAACCAGAAGTCACTTTTGTTCTAGCAGAGTCAAGAAACATAAAATGTAAGGTTGTAAATTTTAAATTATATCATCAAATATGGGTAGCTTTCAAGAGGCCAATCAATACAAAGTGCTGAAGCCATACCTCCTCTCTCGCACTCCAGAAGTTTGTGACAGTAGTGGAATCCGATTTAGTGTGATGTCAGTTTAGAGAGGTCTGAAGCAGTGTGAAACCATGGCATGCTGGCTGGTCTAATTCATAAGACAATTTTTTTTCTGCTAAGCTATATCTCCTGGTTTTTTCGATGAATTTGGGCTGTTTAGTCCACCCTAAAATCCAGCTGTTTCTACCGAAATTCTCCCATGATTCTCGGTTCATCTCTTCACTTACTACTATCACCCAGGATCATATCAACAATGGACATGGAAAAACAAATTTCATTTACTGCTTGATTCCCAATATGGTACAGTCCTTCATGAAATCAATTAATATTCCATGAAATAAAAACTGCCAGTGTGCCAGCTGCAGACTCCTTCTATGTCACGAAAACTATTGCTGAGATGCAGAGGCCAGTCATCTAGTGACTGGGACACTAACCTGAAGAGCTAGAAATGACAGCACTCTTAGTTGCAAGTATTTGTCACTGTTAGTTGAAAAATATGTAAAGAAAATTTGAGGAACAAAAACATCAATAAGAAGAACCAGTTTTCAAATAGAAGATTATTCCAGTGTAAAGTTCCTAGGTGAAAACAATGATTCCAGTTATTCCACTCTGTCTACCTACAACGGCTGTACAAAATGTACAGTTTAGAGACAGAACTCAACTACTAAAACAGGCATCCTTTAGAATAGGTACTCCTTAACACAATGTTTCTGTCCTTGTAGATAATATGCTTCTACTGGATATAATTTTATTTGTTGAGCACTGAATTCAGGGTCTTATGTAGGCTAAGCAGTGAGCTATGAGCTATACCCCAGTATTTCTCAAGATTATTTAATTAGAATAAGGACTCTGTTTTAAAGGTACATTTTTCATCAACAACTATACTCAAATACATAAAAATGTGTTTACTAGTTTTACTAAATGGTTTGGGTTGTTAGACTCTTAACAGTTGGAAGAGACTATGTGAGGTCACATCCAATTCAACACAGCTGTTTGCTCTAATATATTCCTACTCTACCATCAGCTGCACTGCAAAAGCCATCAAACAAATCAACTTCCATGCTTTGCCTTTGGACTTTTCTACCAATGACAAAACAGAAGTTCTTAACAACTGAATTAAACCAAACCACTCCCTGCTTGAAACTCAAGTGTTTTTTAAAGATTTATTTATTTTATGTATATGAGTACACTGTAGCTGTTTTCAGACACACTAGAAGAGGGCATCAGATCCCATTGTGAGCCACCATGTGGTTGTTGGAAATTGTACTCGGGACATCTGGAAGAGCAATCAGTGCTCTTAACTGCTGAGCCATCTCTCCAGCCCCCAACTCAGGTGTTTTTAGTATAATCACTACAATCACTACAACCTGGCTCCTGCTAGCCTTCAGGACCTGTGCTCCCGTCATACTTTTATCTTCTGCCACTCTGGGACATAGAGTAGTTCTCCAACTACAGCTTTTCCATTTCAAAGTTCCCCCATAAACCTTTCAAGATCAGCTTACTCAATCTAATAAGACATGTCGGCTTTAACACACCCCACACTGGAGGAATAACCCCCCCAAGGGAAAAAAAAAAAGCTTCCTACTAATATCTTTTTTTGGCCTATCTGTATATTCTCCAAAAGAATATAAGAAAGTTCTGTAAACAAAGAGAACCTGTCAGTGAAGTCTTTCTTCCCAGGAGATATACAGATAGATACATACACATACACACACACACACACACACACACACACACACACACACACGTATACATATATATATGCACACGCGCGCGCGCGCACACACACATAGACATAGACACATAGACATAGACACACACACACACACACACACACACACACACAACTACTATCGTCACCGTATCTCATCAACGGTTCAATTTACCTTCCCGAAATCAGAAATCTGACTACTGTCTTAAATTTTTCGACTAGTCAGGGCTTTAAATGCAACCTCTGATATTGATTTGGGCTGGATTATAACTTTTTGGTTAACTTTTTTTTTTCTTGGTGTGGTGAGGAATTGGGAGGCAGAACTTCAAAGCAATGGTAATTTTTCCTCCTCAATAGGACATTCCTACACAACAATGAACGTTTGAGGAGCATCGTCCTCTCCTCCCCAGACTATAACCTGGACAAGTAAGAGAAGACACCATGGGTAACTCTCTGCAAGGCAGTTACTGAAAATTACAGTCTTCAAAAATTAAATCTGAGAGATGACTAGAGAGCAACTCCTGAGATCAGAACCGAGGGGCAAGCCAGATGTTTTCACAGCACCGAAAATGGGAGGCGCAAGCAGCAATAAATACTAAATAAAGTCTAAAGGAAACCTGAGGGATTATCTGCCAAAGCTGAAGCCCCTAAAGGTGCTCGTCCAAGGTCAAGCCTCCCGTTAGTGGTCAAGTTAGATAGGCAGCCAAGACCTCCAATCCCACACTCATTCCCCCGAAATCTTGTCGGTTTCGCAGACAGCGCCCGGAGTGCCAAAGCTCCGGAATCGGCAGGGAGGCGGGAGCAGTGCGGACACCAGGAAGAGGGAGAGATACATGGGGCAGGGAAGGAGGGTCACTCCTCCCACGTGTGTGGAAGCCTGCGGTCCACCCGAGGGCAGCGGGACTTGCAGCGCTTACCTATCTGGAGCCCAGAGGCGGGTGGTACGATCCCGGGACACAGACACAAAGGCTCCCGGCGGGTACTGGCAACACACCAGGCCCCTCACGTCCAGTTCGTGGCCCGGGAGCGAGCAGCTCAACCGGTATCTGGAAGCACCGCTCGCCATGGCCAGCGTGGATCCGGAGCCCGGCTCCGGGGCACAGCGCGAGACTCGTCCACAGGCCCGAGCCGGCGTGCGCCAGGCTGCGGCCCGAGACCCGCCTGCAGGAGAGGGGCGCCAGAGACCGGAAGAGCCAGTCAGCCGGTGCGGAAGGACTGCGGGGGAAGGGGCGCGCCGAGCGGACTGAGTGACACAGCAACCCTAAATTACACACCGGAATTCATCATCCGCCGCAGCCCGCGATGACGTAGAGTGTGTGCGTCGGGCTGCTGCGGTATTACGGACCGAGGCTCTCCCCCTTTCTGCGCCCTGGGTCGCGGCCCGAAGAAGGGACCGTGAGGAAATTCTGCGTAGGCGCGGGAGGTCCGGGTCATGTTAGAACCCGGTCCATTTCAGAGAACAACCGAAGATCTGTAGTAGTTTAAGGGGGCAAATAGGAACTACAAATCCCACAATGCCGTGTGTCCCGGGTGGCTCACCGGCGCGCTGAATCCGGATGTTTTAAATCTAGGTTCTTGGCTTGATTACTCAAAGTAGTAGAGCTAAATTGCTTGTTTTCCTTACGTCACGATTTGTTTCCCCATGTTTTTGCATGGCTCTGAAGAGTCTTCCAAGATTTTCATCAATTAATTGCTTTTTTCATTTAAAATGACTGAATCTGAAGCCAAAGTGGGAACTTTTAATCAACCTGCTGCTACTTGTATGTTCTTACCTATGGTATCAGGTTTTGCTAATAAATACTATGGTCCAAGTCCATTCTTCCCTAACGTGACAACTGTTTGCCCGAAGTTTGCCTCAGAAGGTGTAAGATGAGGCAGAAAATGCCTTTAATTATTTAAAAAGGTCTTAGTGTATCTCGGGCTAGCCCCAAACTCGTAGTCTCTTGCTCCAATCTCTGAGCGGTGAAATTACAGGTGAGAATACGTATTTTTAGCCAAACCCCGATGGTGTTGATAGATGTCTCACTACATTGCATTGAGAATATTAGTCTACATTGTAGTAACGTTAGCCTTCCGTACTGTATAGTAGCATGGCATCCATCACACAACAAACCTTTGTTAAGTTGCCAAATCCAATTTGTGTGTTTTTCTTCACTCTTATTAAAACCTCCATTCTAGGCTTGAAATCACTATTTCGTGTGTGTGTGTGTGTGTGTGTGTGTGTGTGTGTGTGTGTGTGTGTTTCTCTTGACTTTAGCTCTGAAATGTATTATTCCCTTTGTTTGGTAACCCTTTTGTTCTTAAGACTACACGGTTAGGTTATATAGGCCTTTCCCATTTCCCTAATTTATTTTACTAAGGCCATTTTCCTTAGGTGTGTCTGCTTCAGCCATGATGAATTTGTCATCTTTCTCTGAACACACCATCTTCGAAGTTGGTGTTTCTAGGTTCCTAAAACAAACAAACAAACAAACAAACAACTAATGCTATGGGAGACTGATTCAGGAGGATCATGAGATTGAAGCATAGCATATATAGTGAATTCTAGGTCATTCTGGCTACAGGTGAAAGGGTTAAAAATTTTCAGAAACTCTTAGCAGGCTGAGCCGAACCAAGAGTACAAGTCAGCTTGGTTGTGAGCTCTGTGTTTCAGGAACTTGGCTGACCACAAGATAGATTACAAATAGGCTCTTAGAGAATAGCCTATACAAAATGTTCCCCATGACTGTTCCTTGTACTCTGTCACAAACTGAATAATGGGCTGGGACTTTCCACAGGTACTCTCCAATAACCCTCCTTCACTCCCTCTGGGTTGTGATTTTTTTTCCTTGTAGTTTTTGCCTTTAAATTTTCTCTGTCTCCAAAGCCTGGGGGTCAGACCACACTGCCTCTGTGTGGGTCATGGGTCTTGACCTCAACATGTCGATCAAAATATACCTCTTGCTGATTACATCAAGTTCGGTGTCTTGTGAGTTACTGGGTGGCTTCGAATTCCTGAGGCTTGGGTGAGGTCCTCCCTTCGTGGGGCCTTACACAGGAAGAATCCTACCTTAAGAAAACACCACACACACACACACACACACACACACACACAAAACACAAATGTCTCACACACATACACATTGCACACCCACTTACATACATCACACATACCACTTATGTCTCCCACAAACACTAACCACAGACATACCCCTCAACACACACACTCACTTAAACTACTCTTTTCTCTGTCACAATTCAATGTCATGTATCTTCTGGACCCTCCTGGTCCCTCTTTGGATCAATACAGTTTTATCTATTGCCACTTTAGTGTTCCTGGTGGTGTAACATATTTGTAGAGCAATCATTTCTGCAAGATTAAATTTTCTTAGGACAGTTCACTCTTTTTCAATCTGTTTGTAGTTGCTGGTACTTTGTTTTCCATTTCATTTTTATCGTATTTAGTCTCTGCATGTATATTTGTGCATGAATATGTGTATTTGTGCATTTCTGTATGTGTATTTGTGCCTTTGTGTATGTGCATACACCAGGACACACATAGAGAGGTCAAAGGACAACTTACAAAAGGTGGTTCTCTTTTTCTACTATGTGGTTCTGAGGATCTAACTCAGGTCCTCAGGCCTGGTGGGGTGGCAAGCATCTTTACCCACTTAGACATCTCAGCAACCCTGGTTTGTTTTATTCAACAGTCTCACACTAGCCTTGGCTGGGAAAACAATTCACAGCCATCTTCTTGTCTCAGCCTCCTGAGTGTTTATGGTTACAGGGCTGAGCCACTACTGAGACTCTGAGGTTGATGAGACTCTGACTTAGCTATCAGATTTACTGTTTTCTGTATACTAATTCCTCAATGGATACTTTCCAACTATAGTGTATCAACTAACAAATAACAGTTGTGTAGTTTCTCATTTCATCCTCATAGTTACCCTACAAAGTAATGATTACTCATAGTACAAATAGTCTCCATCTCACAGATAAAGAATTTGCCTTGGTTGAGGGGAAAAGGCATCCATTATACAAAAATAGCCCTAACTCTAAATGCAACAGTAACCAGAAACCTAATCAAAATCAGAAATGGAGGCCAGAGAGATGGCTCAGTGGTTAAGAGCCCTGGCTTCCAGAGGACCTGAGTTCAGTTCCAAGCACTAACATCATGGCTCAGAACCATCTATAACTACAGATCTAGAGAACCAATACCCTTTTCTGCCCTCTCTGGGCACCACATGCATGTGTACATATAAATATGTGTAGGCACTCCTACACAGCAAGATGAATCTTTCGTTTCAAATTTTTTTTATGTTTTTATATGAATGTTTTGCCTGTATATATGTGCACCACTTCATGATTGGTATCTGTGAAGGCCAGAAGAGGATATCAGCTATCCTGGAACTGGAGTTACAGGTAGTTGTGAGACACCATGTGGAACCTGGAAATAAATCTAAGACATCTGGAAAAGCAGCCAGAGCAAGAGCTAAGCCATCTCTCCAGCTTCAATAAATAGAACTTTAAAGAACATAAAAAGTGGCCAAACCTTCCTCTGGGACTTTACACTTTAAAGAAGCAAATACATATTTTTAGTCTTACTCCTAGAACATATGTGCTCAGGACAGCTCTACTAGTTAATGTTTCAACAGCATGGGAGTGTGCAGTAGTTTTCATTGACTTAGTTATTTAGCTAACAACTGAACTAGTTTAAAGCCATATAGCAAGAACATAACAGTTGACTAAACTTATATCCTGTTAACACTAAGATGAATTCTTGGGGCTTTTTTTTTTCTCATTGTAATGTCCTATGTTAAGGTTTAAAAACTAGTGATTTCTTCTAACTTTCATAAACTCTTTCTCCTATGCCTGAGGGCACATTGGAGAACTCTCCACAATATCAATAGTTCTTTCTAAGAAAATATACAAAGTAGTTGCCTATCTATATTGGCCATTTAAGTTTATATAAGTTGGGCTAAGGCTATATCTCAGTAGTAGAGTGTTTTCATAGTATTTATGAGACCTTGAGTTTGATCTTCAGATATGGCAATAAAGGGAGCAAGGGAATGAGGTAGGGTGAGCCAGGTTAGGGTGTAGGGAAATGGGTTGGGCCAGGGTTGGGTATGGTGTCATGTATACACATTTTCATTCCAGCACTTGGGACAGACGCAGGCAAATGTTTTGACTTTGAGACCAGCCTTGTCTACATAGTGAGACCCTGTCTCAAAAAAATAAAAATATTAGAGCCTGGTTTGATGTCATACATTTTAAATCCCAGTACTTGAAAGGAAGAGACAGGTGAATCTCTGAGTTTAAGGCTAAACTGGTCTACAGAGCAAGTTCCAGGACAGCCAGAGCTACACAGAAAAAATCTTGTTTCACAAAAAAAACAAAATAAATAAATAAAAATAGACAGATAAAGTTACATATTATAGTTTTTGTTCTCAGTATGATGGTTTTAGTACGACTTGGTTTTTAAAAAAAAAAAATGCCTAAATTCAACTGGACTCAGGAGGCAGAGAGAGAGGCAAATTTCTGAGCTTAAGGCCAGCCTGGTCTATATAGGGAGTACCAGGATAGCCAGGACTACATAGAGAGACCTTGTCTCAAAAACTCAAATTCATTATTGAAAAACTGATGTAAAAGATATGGAAATAAAGTTGCAGTCAGTATGGCCCAAAGCTGGTAACGTAGGACAAATTTTGCCAAACTAAATACAAGGAATTTTAGCAATTAGTAACAACATTTGGTATATCATTGGCATGTACATGGGTATGAAATTATGATAATAGAATGTAAGTTGGAAACTCTAGCCTCTGTTTGCTAGCATAAACTGACAAAAACAAATATGAGAACAGCATATGGATTGCATACACAGAAGCAGTCACATAGTATATCTTAACCACTAAATGATTCATAAGTGGCCAATGTTTTGACATTGCTATATAGCACTACTGCCATCTTCAAATCTATTGGAACACATTAGAAGCTATCCTGTGGCCCGAAGCACATGTTAGTCATGCATGATAGATGCTGATATATCTCATATCTATAGGTGTGTTGAGTTTTTGTTTATCTTTCTAGAAGTTGAACCCAGGGTTCACATGTACATGGTAAGCACCTACTAGGCTATATTTTCAACCCTCTTCATGTCTAAAGGGAAAAGGAATTTGGAGTTACAAAAAATATTAAGTGGCTCTAAGCAGATTTGTAAAAAGTCAGTAAGTTTGAAAAGCATACAATGATGGGACAAAGTCTGGCTGACCCAAAGGACAAACCTCAGTCTGAGTGATTCTCAAAGGGATAGTTGTTTGTGACAAAATATGTCCAGCTATGCTGACAGGCTTTTTTCCTGCAATATGAGTTTAGTTTTCTCTGGTTAATAAGATTTTTCAGTAGAAAGACTCAGGCTTTCTGTTCCTCTTGGCTGCTCTGGTCAGGTTGAAAGGTAACTTTGCAGAAAGTTTGTTCCTGCACTGGGAGTAGGGGAAAGTGCAAGAGGTTCAGAAGGACCTCAATTTTAAGGTGTCTTTAATTTATCAATATACTATACTTCAAATCAAATTGCAGAATATTTTAAAAGTACAGTTTTAGGAATATTGTTCTCTTAAGTCTCAAAGAACTTGAACTCCTTTGGCCAAAGTGCCAAATGCTTGGATTAAGATATCAAAATATAGGTGATCCTCAACTTAGAAAGGAGCTGCTTTCCCACAAGTTGCAAATGTCATAAGCAAAAATGTATTTAAGAAGCCAGAGAGATAGCTCAGCCAAGTTCAGATGCTTGTCATCTGACTCCTAAATTTGATCCCCAGAACCTCAGTAAAGGTGATAGAAAAGAACTGACTCCACAAAGTCATCCTCTGATACACACACACACACACACACACACACACACACACACTCACACACTCACACACACTACTCATAGTAACTAAAACTTCCAAAAATGCATTTAACATTAAGTTGAGCTATCAAGTATCATTGTTAGCCTAGTCCACCTTAGATATACTTAGAACATTTATATTAGCCCACTGCTGGGCAAAAGCTCTTGGCACAAATTGTATTTGATAAGGAAAAGTTGAATTGTTCCGGTAGTCTGTTGATTAATCACACTCAGAACAATTATTCGTTTGTGATCCACCGTGGCTAGCTGGGATCTGCAGCTTGCTGCATTTCAGTATTGCAACAGAATATCATATCCTACCAGTCCATGAAAAAAATGCAAAATACCACATGTGAACTGTGGCTTCTACCTAATACACATCACCTCTACACTGTCATATACTCAAAACCACCAAGGTTAAACTATTAATAGTTAGGAACCATGTGTATATACATGAAATAAAATGTTAAAAGTGCACACGAAGGTAACATGGTAGGAATCTTGTATTCACAGTTCTTTAAAACTTGAGGCTAAGAATACTTCTCCCAAAAGAGTAATTGTTAAAAGTTCAAGTCCCTTGGAACAGAAAGGGGAAAGATAAAATGGACTTCATCTCTTTAAAAAATACTTTGTTATATGTGTGTGCACATCCACCATCTACATGTACCATGGTGCTCATGTGGCGGTCAAAGGACAAGTAATAGGAGTTGTCCTCCTATTACATGAGGACCAGAGATCCAATTCAGGATGTCAGGCTTGGCAGCACGTACCTTTACCTGAAGAGCAGTCTCTCTGGTCCTGGCTTTGGCTTTAAAAATGGTTAATAATGAGCTGAACTGTTGGGAGCCGACTTTAAGCAGAAAGCGACTAGAAAGCAGCTATCAGCTTTGCAGCCATCTTGAGCCATATACCCTGACATTAGACTTGGTTTTCAACAGCCTACAACAGCTGAAGCACACTCTGATATCCCACAAAGCTTGTTTCGCTGTTTAGTGCCCATAGCTGCAAGGAGCACGTGGTATCCACGCCTACAAGGCATGCAGTGCATGTGTTGTCCACGTGCTATCTACGCCATATATATGCCTGTAAGGCGCACGTGCTGTCCACGCCTGTAAGGCTTACGTCATATCCACACCTGCAAGGCATGTGGTATCCACGCACCTACAAGGCACGTGGCAAAAGCCTATAAATACCCAGGATTTCCTTGTAGTGGGGTGTAGTAGTAGTAGTAGGTGTAGTGGTGTGTGTATGGTGGAGACAGTAAACAAGTCTTGACTACAGATCCTCTGGCTTGTCTCTTCCAGTCTCTTCCCCTTCTTCCCCCCATTCTCTCTCTTGCTAGACCCTGACCTGCGGAACAGAGCGGGCCGTTACAGTCTGGCGCCAAGCATGGGCCTGAGTGGTCCTTTACACTGAACAAGGACAACCACAAAAGCCATACTAATGTAGACAGGGAAAGCCCTCAAGGCCTTAACTGAGAGCTATAGGCAACTAAGGAATGCAGGTAGTGGGAGAAAAGGTCTTCCTTCTCTAGGGAAGGGCACACCAGTTGGTTAGCTGATAACAAGTGGTCATTCCTGAAATAGGCATACAACTAACATCATATAGATTGAGTAGGCTGTGTTTATGTATTTAGGAACACACACACACACACACACACACACACACACACACACACAGGCACACAGAGGCACACCAGCAATTAATGAAAAAGGAGGCCTGAATTTGAAGAAACAAGGAGAAGTATTTGGAAGGGTTATCATTACAGTTGTCCGCATATTTTTATGTTTAATTGCAGGAACATCAAAAGAAAGTTTTATTTTTTCCTTTTTTTGTGGAAATTGACAAATTCACAATGTCATAATCAAATGTTCTATAACAAATATTTTAACTAGAAATCCGTTTCCCTAAAAAAAATTAGCAGCTTATCAGAAATATAGGTTGGCACACTTGTATTGCTGTGTTGTCAGAATTTATTGAATATCAATAAAAACTTGTTAGCTTTTGTTACCAAGTACCACTAATATCATTCATAGCCATGACCATTGTAATCACATATTCTTTTATTTCAATCCTTGTAGTAGGATTTTCTTAGTACCCTGTACCACTTTTATATGATCCTAATGAAAGGTTATATTCTAATGAAAGGTTATACACTAATGAAAAGTTATATTCCCTGTTAGTATAACGCATTCATTAAGCTCATGGGTCTGGATTTCTCATGTGGTTTTGATTTGGCCATGTATATCTGTTTGCTCTGTTTAAGAAACTCATGTTCTACTTGATTACATGATCTGCCTGTGCCTTGTACTTTGTGTTAGACAGATGGTAACTGTTCACTTGCACAGATAAGACAGGGAGTCATTCTGCTCTCAGCATTTACTCTCAAAATGAAGCAAATTGCTATCCTATAAAATGGAACCACTCAGCACATGGCCCAGCCTGAAGAGTACTGTTTTATATGCTGTGGAGTTACTGATGCAGGATGCATCATGAAATCTATCCAGTTCATTGCCTTGTGCTTACCAACAATGTAGAATAAGAAAGAGCTTTTAAAGCAAATACAGTTCAACATTCTTTTACATGATGTTGCATAAGATAATAGCTGCTTTCAAGCTTGGTGCTCAAAGAGAACAAAGATACTTTCCTGAAGCTGACAGCATTTTTTTCTTGCTAAACATTGAGAAACTCGTATAGTTTCACATGCTTTGAAAACATTGTCCAGCTAATTGTTTAATTAATTTCATAAATGTGAACATTAATTATGGTCTTTATTTTCTTTGACACAAAAATATAATAATAATACATTGTTTGCACTGAAATCCAAAACCTCAAAAGGATAGTGTGTAGCTCTTCAAGCCTTCGCCACCCAGTTTTCTTCTCTAGAGGCAACAGTTACTACTGCTTTCCTGTATGCTTTCCAAAGATCATTTATTTGTATGCAAGAACATGTTTGCTGTGAACACTTCTTCACCTTTCTTTAACCATATATTGTGAATACAGTTCCATGTTGCTGGGAAAGAAAAGAACTTTTCATCTATGCAATCATGTTAATATCTAGGGATCATACAAATTAACAGAACAAAACCAAAATTGGCCATAGAAATCCCAGTACTTGCAGGTTGAAGGTTGGAAGCTATATCACAAGTTCAAGACTGGCCTGGGCTACAAGAGGCTCTGTTCCAAAAATGAAATAACTAACAAAATATGGATTTTAAAAGGTGGAGAAAAAGTCAGTTCTTATATAGATTGAGCTGATAAAAGAAACAATTATTTCATCAAACGGTTAAAAGCATGTAGGCCCAACTTAGTACAGAAAAATGGTATGTGATGCTAAAGAAAATAGTGTCACTGAGTAACACTCATTGATGACTTAGGAAATACAAGTAAATACAAATGGGAATCCAGGAGAGCAAATTAGGAAGTGTGCCGATTTATAGAGGTGTGCCTTTGTAGTTTCTGCAACATAACAATTCAAGGACCCTTGATGGTCTCATTTTCTCTATTGTTTCACTGTTTTTTTTTTTTTTTTAAGATAGTAAAGCTCTGTGATATTGCTTCCACTTTCCTGGTGAATCTCACATGTCTTCATCCTAATTTAATCTTTGTTAATTGTAGGCTTCTAGTTTATCCTCACAACATCAATACTCAAAGGTATAGTTAAAGCTCAGGGTTGTGGGGAGCCAATAGAAGGTGACTATCATCCTTGCAGCCATCTTGAGCCATATACCCTGACAAGAGACTTGTTTACAACAGCCTACAACAGCTGAGCACACTCTGATAACATCTTATTTTAGATACCCAGGGTCTTCCCTTGGGGGTGTGAGACTTAAAGGTGTGAGACTTAAAGGCGTGACTTATAAGTGAGACATATAAAAGATGAGAGGCAGACAGAAGAAGGCACTTGGACTAGAGAACTCAGAAGAGAGTAACTAGTACTTGAGACTTGAGACACGGAAGAAGAATTGGGATTACAGCTGGAACTAGGATTAGGACTTGAGACTTGGTGCTAGGAACTAGGGACTTGGAACTAGGGACTTGGAGAGAAGAAAAGAGACTGAAGAATAAATGGGATTGAATCACACTCTGTCTATCCATCCTCACTCTCTCTCTTGCTGAACCTGACCCGCTGGAGCAGCTTGGAGCAGTGCAGGCTCTAACAACTTAGCCCCCAAGGCTTTTGCCAGTGCTGGTTCCAACATTGAGAGAGCAGTAGCGGTCTGTGACATTTTCGCCCCCAAGCGTGAGGCAGAGCTGTCGGTGACAGCTCTGTATTATTCTCATCACATAAAAGATACTCGAACAGGAACACTGCTGACTACCCAAAGGATTTGAGAGCAAATTACTTAGTCTATTAAATTGGGTCATGAACACCTGTCCTGCCAATTTGACCTGTTACATCTGTCAGAATTCCTAACTGGAAGGCACAGAAACTGTGTAAACTAAAAGCAGATAAGTTTATTAAGAAGCTGTTTATGGTGCTCCAAAACTCCAGTATTTCAGAGAGGCAGGAGGATCTATATAACCAGGCTGATCTACATAACGACTTCCCAGGATAGGCAGGGTTACGTAGACAGATCTAAAACTAAAAAAAAAAAAAAAAAAAAAAAAACCAAGAATACCCCCCCCCCCCCCAAAATCTTTATTAAGGAATCAGGCAGAACAGGCTCCAAGTTTTTTTGTTTGTTTTTTTAATAAAGATTTCAGCTTGCTGTTGATAAGCCTTCAATTTTAAGACCTCTATATAGTTACTGGGGCTGACATTCCTGATTAAATAGACCCCTTATGTGTTTCCTACGGTTCACATTTATTTTCTTGGTGTGAGCATAGGTATTGGAGGTAGCAAGCAATGAACTCAGATTCCACTGTTAAAGACGACTGGAGGAACCATTGCAGTCATTCTTGTTCCCTATGGAGGATTTAGTCTGGGTAGGTTAAGAAATCCATCAAAGGTTTAGTTAGGAAAACAAACAAACAAACAAAAAAACAAATTCCCACCATGAATAGTTCTAATGAGATACTTATCACTCTGGGCTACTCTGTGATTTAGAAGCGAGTGCCTTTGTTTTAAGGGCATTCAAATCTCTTACAAGTTACTTAGGTTAAAAACAAACAAACAAAAAAGGGAACTCAGGTGTTAAAGATTTCTTTCAAAAAAGTGTGCAGTGATTTGGGAAAGGGATAAGAGAAAAGTGAAGGAAGGGAAAAGACTGTCTTCAAATCTCGCGAGACCCTCTCCTCCACCTTTAAGTACCGGGATCTGAGCCGTAGCACTGGCCAATCACGAGGGGGTGTTTTCCGCGCGGTGACTGTTGCTAGGATACGCAACGTCGCGCGGGACTCTGAGGCCTGGCGCGCAAGCTGTCCACTGGTGAGCGGGGAGATGTGGGGCTGACGCTTGGGTAGGCTCCTCAGAAAGAAGTTCGTGTCGCGGGGTCCTAGCGGCGCCCCATTCGCACCAGGCAAGGTGAGAAATCTCAGCTTCCGCGCCTTCTCTCTGCGTG
Source organism: Rhabdomys pumilio (assembly GCA_030674055.1). Taxonomy (NCBI): domain Eukaryota; kingdom Metazoa; phylum Chordata; class Mammalia; order Rodentia; family Muridae; genus Rhabdomys; species Rhabdomys pumilio. Next base: position 52,417,553 of record JANHMN010000004.1, on the reverse strand, counting down.
GGTTATGTTTTTGTGGCGACCCTGACTCTCTCCAAACGGAACAAACTGGAATTTGTGGGCTCTTGGCTGCTCTAAAACTTGAGGTTGGAGTCTCGGCCTGGAAAGTTACACACTATGCCTGGACCGAAAGAATGCTCCAATCCGGGGAAGGACGCCTCAGAAAAGTCACTGCTCTGAAGGAGGGGCGGTCAGCCGGCTACAGGGGAAGGACATAGCAACTTTTCGCTTATTACAAGTCAGGATGGTTGGCTTAGCGAGAATAATGGTAGTAATAACAAGGAAAACAAAACAACGTGATATTTTCCATGTAAGAACTAAACTTCACAACTCTGCAAAATAAGGACTCCCGGCCACACTTTTGTTTTAGAGACGAGAAAATACTCCCCAAAGGCATTGTGTGCCAAGTTTATGTAGTGGTTACTGTCAGAGGTAGGTTTTGTATCCTTCCTTAATCCTTGTAGAATCAGATTGTGTGTTTACAGGCCTTCCTTCGTGATAATGTGAATATGGGTTGAAGAACCCAGAGGTGGGGGTATATTTGTTATGAGGGCCCACCTCCCGTTTCTCCTAACACAAGGGGTCTAACATAACTTAGGCATTTTTCACTACAGTAATGCAGTGGTAATTTTTTTTTTTAATCTTGTACATTTTCTAAGTTAACAGGAAAGCTAGAGTAACAGTGATTGTGCTAGGATTACTGGATTTTTTTTTTTTTACTACTTTTTTTTTACTACTTTTGAGTTTTGACTATAGGACCTTTCTTTGCAAAAATACTGTTGATGTCTCTGTATAGTTTAAAACTGTAGGTGTACGGCGCTACTTGGAATAAAAAAATTCTAAGGTTGACATTCCCCTCCCTCCCACATGAAGAGATAATGATGTAGGTGTCCAAATGGAAAATTTCAGTCAACAAGTGAACATTCAGAATTGGTCCCTGGTTTAAATGATAGAATTGTAGACGTTTTATTATGAACTCTTACTACAGTTGGAACTAAAGTATGTAAGATTGTAGAAGTTGATGCAAAGAAAAGCCAAGGTGCTGGGCTTGAGGTGTTCAATGGATGTTTTGTTTGCAGTCATAGAAACTGTTTCCCTGCTTCTCTCTTCCTTCCTTTCATCACAGGCATGTACAACTATACCTGGTTTATTTTTAAAATTAAAATTGTAAGTCAAGTTAGACATATATATCTTCCCAAAAATGTATCTATTTTTGAAGACAACTTAATTTTTTTCTATTAGTGGTGCTGGAGGATGGTTGAAGTAATGGTATTTTTTCTACCACTGAACTACCTTCTGAACCCAAATATAGTAAATTTTTGTAATTGGGAATGCCTTTGTATGGGAGGATATTAAGAGATACACAAACATAGTTTCTGCTTGTCACTGAATCAGATGCTGAAGATTAAAGATATGAGTTAAATCTAGGTCTCAAGGGAAAGGAATACATAAGCTGATGATATTACATCCCTGTAATATTGACAGAAGGCATTAAATGCAGTGGTAGAAATCTAGGAGGTAGTGGAAATAGGCTACTGGGTAAAGCTTGATTACATAAGGAAGACTTTCTGCTCAGGTTAGAGGTGTTTGCAGGACAAATTAGTTTCTGTGGTTAGGAAAAAATTGAACATGACAAGAGATTGAAAAAAGTAAAATTTAAAGATAACTGCAGCAGTAGGGATAATATCTCAAGGGAGTTGTGAAACATAATGGGTCAAAGAAGGCAAAACAGAATAGAATTTACTCTCGAATGAGGGATGGCTATTGATACTGGAGCAGGATATACTAGTTTGGTTTATGTGCTCTAAAGGTGATGATGAAGTTTATGTCCTGATTTTCTCAGATTTCTAGGAAATCAAGTTATTTGATGAGAGTGATAGGAACACATGGGAACATGATTAAGGATTGTATATACCAAGAAGAATTAAGAGTGCCTTGCCTTTGCAGAGATGGAATATTAAGGAAGGAATATTATAATAAATGTAGCTCATGCTGAAGTGTACATGTGGGGGGCCAGAGGACAAGTTTGTAGTCAGTTTTCTTCTTCCATTTTTACAAGGGTCCCAGGGATTGAACTCATCACCAAGCTTGTATGACAAATGCTTCTATCCAAATGAGCCATTTTACTGGCCCCAATCCCATAGTTCTAAATGGTCTATTAAAATAAAATTTGAGTAAAATTAAAGCTAATTTTAACTTGAGGAGTATCTGAAGAATGGCAGTGTACAAGAAGAAAAATGATCTCCAATTGGCTGTTTGAAAGAAGGATGTAATGAACTACTAGTATTAGACCTCAAAGGAAAATTGATTTTTTTTTTTTTCAAACAGTGGTTAAAGTGAACAATGGCCAGTAATCACAAATCTTCAGCCCCTCGCCCTATTTCTCGGGGTGGAATAGGACTAACAGGAAGGCCTCCTTCTGGAATAAGACCCCCATCTGGCAATGTTCGAGTGGCAACTGCAGTAAGTTGGAAATCTGCAATAACAGATTTTACTTTATTGTTCCTTTATTCTTTAAACAATATTATTGTATGAAAATGTTTTAGAAGATTGTAAAAATACAATGTGGAAGAATAAGGAATCAAAGAATTATATTTACTGAGAATCATATTTTAAAGTTATAAGAATTTACTTTTTGTGGTGCTGGGATCAAACACAGGAACTTGTACATGTTAGGCAAGAGTAAAGCTATTATAAATAAAATTGTGGCCAGGCGGTGGTGGCGCACGCCTTTAATCCCAGCACTTGGGAGGCAGAGGCAGGCGGATTTCTGACTTCAAGGCCAGCCTGGTCTACAGAGTGAGTTCCAGGGCTATACAGAGAAACCCTGTCTTGAAAAAAAAAAAAAAAACAATAATAATAATATAAATAAATAAATAAATAAATAAATAAATAAATAAAATCGTGCAGTGTGTTTTAGACTCTAAGTCAAATGAGATAAAATAGACAAGAATCAGAATCAAGGAGGCAGAGGCAGGTGGGAGACAGAGACAGGTAAATCTCTGTGAATTCCAGTCTAGTCAGGTCTACAGAGCAAGTTCCAGGATAGCCACAGCTACATCGAGAGAGAGAAGGGGAGGGAGGAAGAGAGAGGGAGAGAAAGAGGAGAGAGGGAAGGAGAGAAAGGGAGGGGGGAGGAGGAGGGAGAGGGAGGGAGAGAGAAAAAGAGAGAAGAGGGGGAAGGGGAGGGAGAGAGAGAAGGGAGAGAGAGAGAGAGAGAGAGAGAGAGAGAGAGAGAGAGAGAGAGAGAGAGAGCGAGCTAATATAGACTGGGCTAGCCCTGAACTTGGAATTTCCTTAGAGCTAGGATTACAGACTGCTACTACATACACACATCATTATTCAGAATCTTAAAATGAAAAAGCAAACTTTACTTATATGTATGAGTTTGTTCTAGATTAAAGTTATGAACTCATGTTCAAGTAAAATTTTGTGTGAGTTTTTTTTTTTTTTTGGATACTAGGGAATTATAGAATTATAACTTGGGTTAGAAATAATTTAGAATTGTAAGAAACAAAAAGAAGAGAAGATGTGATAGTAGCCAAATATAAATACAAGAATAGTATTATTAAAAATTTTTTTGATTGTCACAGAAATTGAGAAAAAAATAGTTAAAAAATGTTAAGATAGTGGTATAAATCAGTGAGTCAGTAGGAGAAGCACCACATTTAAAAAAGGATGAAGTTTATAAACTGGTCATTCTAAGATAAATAATAACTTACGAAGATGATTACAGTTTCATTATTTTCATTATTATTTAAAGATTTATTTTACATATTGTTAGAAATGAAATGGAGAGCTAAGACACTCTGGAGACTGAAGCAGGAGGACCATGAATTCAAAGACAGACTGAGCTACATAGGTTCTAGTCATTCTGGAAGAATAGCAAGGTTCTATCCAGGCCAGGATTAGACAGTAGCAATACTATGTCTCAGAGAAGAAAAGACAGAAGGAAAAACCCACCTTTTCTCTGTTGTTTATACATATGGTTTTGAGTAACTGAGAAAGTATGTAGCTCTGTTATTCAAGTTCCAATAATAGACTGATTATAGAAGAAGTATAATACTGCGTCCTGTGTCTAAAGAACAACAAGATTTTTCCCCCAAACTTTTATGATTTATCTAGACTTTAAGATAATGGTATCATATCATTATAATCTAAGATGTAAACAATTTTCTAAAGTTTTTATATATATATGGTATCTTTTTCTTTTGTTCTAGTAATAATTGATGCATTTGGTGCTTGTTAATTAAATACTTGCAAAAGTAATCTGAAAATTTATTGCCCAACTCCTTTTTGCCATGTACTTTTCTTGTATGATGTCTGTGGTTTTGAAATGAGTGATGTTCATTGTAAAACAAACAGTGGTTGGACTGGGGAGCTTCTTATTCCAGGCATGGTCAGCTGTTTGGTATATATCTTATCAGACTTTTCTGTGCATTTACAGACACAAAACTACATATGCATATGTAGCTTCTGGTCTGATTCAAAATCAGGATAATATTCTATTCTTTGACTTTTTTGCCCCGTTCAGTAGTATCTTTTGACTAGTCTTCCAAGTGAATACATGTACTCACACTTGATCCCATCTTAATTTCCTCTATGCTGCATCTGGTAAGTGAGAAAGGAGAAAGCTCTCCCAATTCTGCATGCTTAAAGCAGAAGAAAGAATTGTTTAGAAACTTTCCAAAGAAAGACTTATCTGTATCTTCTAAAGACCACCGTGGGTAGCCCTGAACTTTTTAATTTGAATTTTAATCATTTCTGTTTTATTCAGCATAGTTTCTGGAATCTGTACCATTGTTGGCAACTTATCTAAATAGTATGCAAGTAATTCTCTGAGTCACTTAAGAAGTGGGTAACTAGGTAGTAGGTAACTTGGTAGTGTTAACGGCTACCAACTAACAAATAAAAACAAAAAAAGTAAATGATAAAAATTTAATAATTTGAGCTGGGCAGTGGTGGCACACACCTTTAATCCCAGCACTTGGGAGGCAGAGGCAGGCGAATTTCTGAGTTTGAGGACAGCCAGGGCTATACAGAGAAACCCTGTCTCAAAAAAAACAAAACAAAAAAAAAATTAATAATTTAAAATTTCTACCCTGTATTTAATCTGCTCTTGTACACTAGTCTTTGACAGAGAGAGAAATTTTTAAAAAAGGATAAAGAAGATAGAAGATGCAGAGAGATTTTGGAACACTTTCATAATTTTTATATACTTCATAATTTTATAATTTCCCATGACTTTATGCGCTGTATAGTTGACAAGAAGAGAGTTGTATCTTTCCTCAGGTTATGAAATAGTACTTCTATTTCAAAATGAAAATTTTCTTTTTCCCTAATCTTAAAGATGATATATACTCATTATAATAATGCTTTAAACACCACATTCTATGAAGGAGAAAATCAACTGTAATATTATTATGTAGAAATAATGATACTTTAGTTTTTTTTACATTTATTTTTCTGGGTGGAAGTGGAGGCAGGCACATGCCATGGCACCCATGAGAAGGTCAGAAGAAAACCTGTGAGAGTCAGTTATCTTCTAGTATCTAGGGCCCAGAAATCAAATGTAGATCAAAAAGTATGGCAGGCAGTAAGTGCCCTTATCTAACTGACCCCTTGTTAAAAAAATTTTTTAACGTAGCTTTTTTCCATGTAGTCTAAGCTGGCCTTGAACATGTAAATTTTGTAGAGTTTTGATTTTTATAAAACTTCTCTTTGTAATGTTATCCTAGTAAACATATACTGTTTTTTTTTTTTTTTTTTCTGGTTTAATAAAAGTGAATTTTTCTTGTCATTTAGATGCCACCAGCAACAGCAAGACCAGGTTCTCGTGGTGGTCCCCTAGGGACTGGTGGAGTTTTGTCATCTCAAATCAAAGTTGCTGATCGTCCTGTAACCCAACAAGGTTTGAGTGGAATGAAGACTGGCATGAAAGGTATTTATTTTATGAAGATAAATATATTTTGTTTCAAAACTATTATAGCATATCTTAATAAATGAGAAATGTAGCTTGTAATTCTTACTTTTTGACTTATAAAATTGTTAGATAACAGAATGCATGTGGAATACATTGTGAATTAGAAAGTTGCGTGATTATGTATGTATGTGTATATATGTGTGTGTGTGTATATATGTACATACATATACATATATATGTGTGTGTATATATATGTGTATATATTATATATAATATACACAAGACACACTTTGATCTTCATGGAGTTTTGCTACAACTGGAAGAGATTTAAAGAAAAGTTGATTATTGAAATTTAGATTTTTGTTAATCTATAAGAATATTTTGAAATTTGTTTAATAGCATTCAACTTAGAATCACACTTCCTGGGCCTGTGAAATGGCGCCACGGATAAAGGTTCCTGATGCCAGGATCAACGTGACTGAAGGAGAGAACCAGCTCCCATAGGCTGTGCGCTGACCTCCCATACATTGGCCATGGCATGCACCCATACACATACAATTTAAAAATTTTACTCTAATAAAAAATTGAAATGATACTATTAAAACCTTTATTAGGAGTTAAGAAATATTACTGCTTTTTATCCATTATTGTTGGGAGCAGACTTTAAGCAAAAAGCAGCTAGAAAGCAGCTATCAGCTTTGCAGCCATCTTGAGCCATATACCCTGACATGAGACTTGGTTTTCAACAGCCTACAACAGCTGAAGCACACTCTGATATCCCACATATCTTATTTTGCTGTTTAGTGCCCACAGCTGCAAGGAGCACGTGGTATCCACACCATACATGCCTGTAAGGCGCACGTGCTGTCCACGCCTGTAAGGCTTACGTCATATCCACACCTGCAAGACATGTGGTATCCACGCGCCTACAAGGCACGGGGCAAAAGCCTATAAATACCCAGGATTTTCTTGTAATAGGGTTAAGAGGTCAATATGAGAATAGAGTTAAGAGGAATGAACAAGAGTGAATATGCGCCAATAGAAGAGAGACAATAAAGGAGACTTGAGACTTGACTCCAGAACCTCTGCCTTGTCTCCATTCTTCACGACCCTGACCCATGGACCCGAGCAGCAGTGCAAGCCGGGCAGGCAGAGTATGGTCTGCAACATTTTGGCCCCCAAGCCAACCAGAGTACAGGCCACAACAGTTTGGCGCTAAGCGTGGGGCAGAACGGTTCTCAACACATTATAATAATTAGGGAAGGAAGTAAAGACTGACATTATGCTTCTCTCTAAGGCATAATAATTTTTTTTTTATTTAGTTTTGAGATTGTCTCGAAAATAGTGGTCTTCATACTCTATGCAACTGAGGATAAACTCTTTCAACTGTTGATATTATCATACTTGGCTTAAATTAGTTTTGAAATTCTTTCCTTTCTGTTATGGTACTGGGGATAGAACCTGGGGCCTAGTGCATAGTAGGCAAATGCCCTACTACTAAGTTATATACGTAAACCTATTATGCTTATTTCAGGAATTAGGTCAGTGCCATGTTTAAGTCAAATTAAACAATGATTAAAAGTTTTAGGTTTTTTTTTTCTTGTGACTAATGATTTATGAGGGCTAAAGATAATCCTGAGGTACAAAGTTAATTTCAATTAAAATAATCAATTAGCAACAGTGATAAGACATTATAAGTTCTCTGGATGGCTTTAAGTAGTGTGAGGTAACATACACGCATTATGTGAAAATACTGCAGAACTTTATTAAGGACTTGAGTATCCCTGAATTTCATGTCTGTTGCAGTCTGGTAACTAATTCGCTTTTTATACCAAGGGACAACTGTGTCATTATTATTATTATTATTATTATTATTATTATTATTATTATTATTATTTGTGTGTGTATGTGTGTGAAAGACACAGAGACAGACATACACGGGGGTTGGGGAAACACATGTGTCATAGTGCAGGTGTGAAAGTCAGATGACTGTTCTGAAAAGAAAGAAAGTCGGTTCTTTCCTACTCTGGGTTCCCGAGATTGAACTCAGGTTGACAGGCTTGTGTGGCAAGCACTGACCCACTGAGCCACTTGCTAACCTCACCACTTGTTAACCTTCCTAACCTCTGCATGTTAGCAGTATGCCATTCCTTCTAGGAGACTTAGTTTTTTCATAATGTCATATTGCTTACTAAGTAGAAAAACCATTGATTATTTAGAAGCTTTTCCTTAGTTATTAATAATGTAAAAAAATAAATCAATTATTATATCTTTGACCTCTATATATATATGCTATGGCACATGTATCCCCCACACGCATCATACAATCTAATGATAATGAAATAACATTTTTAAAAATGTCCTTTTGCATTGTTCTGTTCTAGGCTTTCATAGGTCTAGTTTCTATTTAATTAGTCAGCCCTGTAGTGACTAGTTTCTTTTTTAAAAAATATTGTATTATTAATTTTAAAATTATGTGTGTAAGTGTATGTATCTATATGTGGGAGGTTCTATATAGTCTGTCCTGTAGTGACTAGTTTCTTTTTTAAAAGACTGTATTATTATTATTTTTAAATTATGTGTGTATATATATGTGTGGGTTTGTGCACAGAAGTCGAGTGCCATGGAAGCCAGAAAAGACTCCCAGATTTCTCGGAGTTAGAGTTACTGGCAGTTGTGAGTTGCCCAATGTGGGTGCTGATAACTGAACTTGGGTCCTTTGGAAAAGCAGAGGTACTCTTAACCACTGAACCCTTTCTCTAGACCAGAGTCTTGTTTCTTTTTCTTTTTTTTTTTTTTAAATCTAATTTATTTTTTTTAACTTATTCACTTTATATCCCGCTCACTGTCCCATTCCCCTTTTCCACTGAGTGGGTGGAGCCCTCCCTCCCTGGGTATGCCCCCACCCTGGCACTTCAAATCTCTGTGAGGCTAGGTGCATCCTCTCCCACTGAGGCCAGATAAGGCAGCCCAGCTAGAAGAACATATCCACGTACAGGCAACAGCTTTTGGGACAGCCCCCGTTCCAGTTGTTTCAGATCCATATGAAGACCAAGCTACATTTCTATTACATATGTGCAGGGAGGTCTAGGTCCAGCCAGTGTATGTCCTATGGTTGGTGGTTCAGACTGTTGAGAGCTCTAAGAGTCCAGATTAGTTGGAGAGTCTTGTTTGTTTACAGCATTGCTTTTAGTCCCATCTTTGTGGTCTAAGTTCAGCCACCTTTATACCATGATTCTAGGATAGTAGTTTTTAGTTGTTCTTCATATGATATATTGAGGCATTCATGAGGGAGGTCTGAGAACAGTGGCATGTAATAGTGATTGTGCTTTGGATTTGTTATTTGTTATATTTGTTATTAATATTCACATCAAAAACATTTTTTTAGGTCCCCAGAGGCAAATTTTAGACAAATCTTACTATCTTGGACTTCTTAGGTATGTAAACTAAGTATTTTTTTTTTAATGTATGACCTTGGAGTTTTAGTTGTGGTATTTATTACAATAATTTGTTACCTTTTGAATTCTAAGAATAATTTTGTATTCTAACACAATTTCTATTAATAGGTTGAACTGCATGTTAATACAGTTAGGCTGAAGTTTGTAGGTATAGGGAAGTGCATGTGTGTGTGTATTGTGGTTTACATGTCTGGACTGATACTCATACACTTACATGGATGGATGTGGGTGCAGGAGGACAACCTTGAGTGTCACTTTTCAAACACCATCCACTTTTGTTTTTGAGACAGGATCTCTTTGCTACCTTTGAGCTTACTAAGGAGGCTAGGTAGGATGCTGGCTGTTGAACATCAGTGATCCTCCTGTCCTGCCTCCCAGGGTGGGATTACAAGCATGGGCCATCAAACCCAGCTGTTTTACGTGGGTTCTGGGAATTGGACTCAGGCCCTGTGCTTGCAAGGCAAGTATGATACCAAGTAAGCTGTCTTCCTTAGCCCTAGGCTGAGATTTTATAATTTATGTAGTTTTGTGTATGCAAGCTATACATTTTGTCTCAGTCTGTTTCTGCTGCCACAATAAAATACCCAAGACCGGCTAAGTTATAAATTACAAGAATTTATTTCTCATATATTATAGAAGTTGGGAAACCTTACAATTGAGGTGCTAGGAGGTTTGGTGTCTCTTTAAAGTCTGTTCTTTACAGCTGGCACATTCTTCTTCCCTTTATATCATGAAAGAGAAAAACGAGGACAATATAGATCCTTCCAGTCCTTTTTTAAGGCACTAAAATCTATAAAATAGCCTTCATGGCCTAATTAGAAGCTGAAATGCTCAATTTCTTTTCACGTGTGTGTGTGTGTGTGTGTGTGTGTGTGTGTGTGTGTGTGTGTGCGCGCGCGCGCGCGTGTGTGCATGCATGTGTGTAGAGCGGGCTTTTCTGTATAGCCCTGGCTGTCTTGGTCACTTTGTAGACCAGGCTTGTCTCAAACTCACAGAGATCTGCTTGCCTCTGCATACTAAGTGCTAAGATTTAAGGTTTGTGCTACTATACCTGGTAAAAGACTTAATTTCTTAATACTGTTAAATTGAGGATTAAATTTTGATGTGAATTTTAGAGGAATCACAGATATTCAGATGATATGTTCATTTTTTTTCAGGAAGTAATAATCTTTTATGCTTTTTTAGGTTTATTCTAAGTATATTATTCATATAATTGAAATATCACTGATTATTATTATTAAGAAAGGAAGTATATATTTATAATATCTTAATTATTACAGAAGTTATGTATGTATTCGGTCATTTGTTACAAGCATGCCCTAATTTTAATTAATTTAAAAGCCTTTTTTGGGTAGTTATTTTGAGTCAGAATCTCACTGTATAGTTTCAACTGTCCTGGAACTCATTATGTAGACCAGGTTGTCTCAACTCACAGAGATCTATCTGCCTCTGTCTTTTGGGTGCTGGAATTAAAGGTTTGTGTGTGGCTTTAGGCCTTTTAATAAGATCTCTAAATGAAGAACTTTAAAAGAAATATACCATTTTAATTTCATGTGTTTGAATGTTATACATGCATATATGAAATTATGGCATGTGTATATATACCCTTTGCCTGTGGAGCCCAGAATAGGGCATTGGATCCCCTGGAACTGGAGTTACTGGACTTACAGATAGTTATGAGCTGCCATGTGGGTGCTGGGAAATGAACCCTGTTCTTACCTACTAGCTACCCCCCAATCCCTCTATAAAGAAAATAAATTAATTTGTCTCCATGTAATATCTTTTCTTAGCTGTCCTGGTGATGTATCTCTCTTTCCTTTAGTTTTTGGTTTTGCTTGTTTTTTGAGACAGTGTCTCATTCTGTAACACTAGCTGATTTGAAACTCACTGGATAGACTAGGCTGTTCTCAAACTTACATTGACCTTCCTGCCTCTGCCTCCCCTGCATGTTGAGATCAAAAGTGTGTACTACAGTGCCTGGCCTGTTTATGTTTCTTAATGAATGGAAACTTTATGCCAGTTATTGATTTCTTATTTGTTCAGTGGAATAAGATGAGATAGTTTCCACTCTTAGTCACACAAGCTCCTGAAACTATTCTTTTAAAATGAATTTGATATTGTTATATATGTGTGAAAAGTTTATTTGTTAGGAGTTTTTTCTGAGTTAGAAGCATTGCTGAATTTTTTCTTTTTTTTTTTTTTAATTAGGAGCAAAATAAGTGAACTTACAACTGAAATTAATAAGCTTCAGAAAGAAATAGAAATGTACAACCAAGAAAATTCAGTGTATTTATCATATGAAAAGAGGTGAGTAATCTTTCAGTTAAAACGACAGGATCTTCATTGGGAATTCATGCCTCTGAATATCAATTCAGTGTTCAATCAGTATTATGAACATAATTTATTGAATATGTGTACACCATTCATACAGTTTTTAATATTAATCTCTATGTACTTATAAATGCACTTGTTTTTGTTTATAGGGCAGAGACATTAGCTGTTGAAATTAAAGACTTTCAAGGACAACTAGCAGACTACAACATGGTATTGCCTTTTTTCTCACAGAATTTCTCTTAAGTTTTTTTTGTTTGTTTGTTTGATACCTAAAGGTATTTTTTAGGGGGTTGGAGAGATGGCTCAGCAGTTAAGAGAACTGACTGCTCTTTCAGAGGTCCTGAGTTCAATTCCCAGCAACCACATGGTACCTCACAATCATCTGTAATGGGATCCAATGTTGTCTTCTGGTGTGTTTGAAGACAGCGACAGTATACTCACATTTATAAAATAAATCTTAATTTTTAAAAAAAAATACTAACAGTACATCAACCTATTCTTGTGAAAAATTGGAACTGTAAGAATACAGAAATTAAATTACCCATTTTATTTCTTCTTCATTTCTCTCCCCAGAAATAACTTGGTTTAACATATTGATAGGAATTCTTCCAATTTTGTTTGCGTCTTAAAAATTATTTTAAAATGCATTTATTTTACTTACTATTTATTTACTTGTCTATGTGTGACCTCCAGACACATTCATGGAGGTTGGAGGACAACTTGTGTGACTTACTTCTTTCTTCTTCTGTACAGGAATCAAATACAGGTCACCAGCTGTAGTAGGAAGGATCTTTACCTGCTGAGCCATCTTGCACACTTCCTATCCCCTTTAAAGACATTTATAAATTATATACAAGATTTTTTCCTATAAGTACTTAAATAGTAATTTTTAAAAAGCATTACAATTTATTAGTTATGAATGATTTCATTGCTTTAAAAACACCTTTTACGTTGCTATGGAGTGTTGTCATCATGAAACTTAAATAATTTTGTACCATACAGATTACCTCCATTTATATGTTTAATTTTGTACACATTTTGTCACAGTACAGTATTTGTATAAAAATAGTTTCATGAAGGATGTTTCCCTCTGTGGACAGTCATCTTGGTAATGCTGACAATGGCCTGTCCTTTATCACTCCAGTATCACTTAGTATCACTCCAGTGATACTACCTCCAAGGAAGTCCTAGTACAGAATTTTCTTCTAATTTGTTAGGTACATTTGTTAGGTACATTGTTAGGTGTCTTGAGTTGATGAAGTGGCTAGCTTTTGTCTTCGACTGTTGATTAGGCAAATTATGATATAACTAGTTGATATTGTTAATACTTTCCAATGAAATGTTGCTAATTAGAGTATGTTGCAGTTCTTAAATTTGCTGAGCACCATAGTCTATAACAAATACTTTGAAACCCAATATTAATTAATACTTTCTTTATCTTCTGTATTATAATATTATTTATTGATTTATAGATCTCGTTTTACTTTTAATTATGTGTATATGTGTGTGTGCACATGAGTGCAAGTACCCTCAGAGGCCAGAAGAGGATGAGGGTGTTGAATCCCTAGACTGGGAGCTATAGACAGTTAAAGCTGCCTGATGTGGGCGCAAGGAACTGAACTCACATCCTCTGTAAGAAAAGTGCACAGCTTTTAACTTCTGTGCTACCTTTTTAGCACCTCATGTTCTATTTTAAATATGAGAAAACCAGATATTCTTTTTTAAATAAAACTTAATTTTATAAAATACTTAAGTATTAAATATTTTTACTTTGTTGTAATATATTAGGTAAATAAATAAATGTCAAAGAATGAATTAAAAATTAAAATAATAAAAATATTAGTAACATGTAAAACATGCTATTTATGAGTTTAAAGAACTAATATTTGTTGAATGGAAAGAAGTTAATTAGTGATCTATTATATCTACCATTCAGGTATTTTAGGTCTTACTACCACTAATTTATATTACAAACACAAAAAAGAAGTATTACATTTTAAAATATAAAGTATAGATTAGAATGTCATAAATATAACAGTAAGGCTTATTAGTTTTTATCATCAACTATGCCTAATTAATTTTCTACTATTTTGATTAGTTTTTTGACTAGTTTGACTTTTATTTAATAAAAACCAACCCTCTCCTTCACACACATACACACACACAAAAGCCAAAAAAAATCCCACAGTTAAAAACATTCCTCAAGCTGGGCGGTGGTGGCGCACACCTTTAAACCCAGCACTTGGGAGGCAGAGGCAGGCAGATTTCTGAGTTCGAGGCCAGCCTGGTCTACAGAGTGAGTTCCAGGACAGCTAGGATACACAGAGAAACTCTGTCTCGAAAAACCAAAAAAAAAAAAAAAATTCCTCAAAAACAACAAAATTCTGCCACAGTGCTTTAACTCTAGTACTCCAGAGGCACAGGCACTCAAATCATTGAGTTCTAGACTAGCTTGGTCTGAATTGCAAGTTACAGCACAGCCAGGATTACATAGTGAGACCTCTCAAAAAACAAAACAAAAAACCAACCACACACACACACACACACACACACACACACACACACACACACACAC
>JANHMN010000004.1:52381816-52403256 GCA_030674055.1 Rhabdomys pumilio | reverse complement strand
CACACACACACACACACACACACACACACACACACACACACACACACACATATGTGTAGTATGTATGTATGTATATATGTATATGTATATACACAGACACATAAAATAAAATTCTGGATCTGCTTTTTCCTCAAATTCTTTATAACATGGACTATAATTTCTACTTGATAGAGTATTGTGAAAACTGAATTAATACAGATACTGGTTCCCGAGCACTATTTGGGACCAGGTAAAGCTGTGCTGTTACTTGCTGATAGCATTCCTTGACTTAAGGATTTCTTAATGCTTTGTTCTGTTTTTAGTTTTTTTGGTTTTTTTGTTTGTTTGTTTGTTTGTTTGTTTGTGTGTTTTGCTTTGTTTTAATTTTTATGGAAAGAATGTTGTGTTATATTTTCAATATTATAAATTTGTAGAACAGTTAATATTTTCCAGAAGAGGGGAAATACAAGTAGCAGATAATTTCTGAAGCTGCTTTTTTGTTTCAGACTTTTCTTTATAACTTGGTCTTTTCAGAGCAGGCGAAGCTCTTCAGTGTGTGGTCTTAGGGGACAGCGTTTCAGTATTTTTCACTTTTCTACACAAAACGTTTACTTTACTTATTGGCCAAATGATGAGTATGTTTAGTTTTTCATTGTAACTCATTATTTTTTTCTTAGAAAATAAGGTATGTGGAAAGATTAACACTGAAATGACTAGCTATTTATAAAAATAAGTATGTATATTAAAACTTACCTAAAACATTAAGGCCAACAAGATGGTGCTTTTTTTTTAATACATATTTTTCTTTTAGTTGGTAGATAAGCTTAATACGAATACTGAAATGGAAGAAGTAATGAATGATTACAACATGGTAAGAAAATATATAAATATAATCAATACTTCCTTATAAATCATATCCTTTAAAATAAAGCGTTTATTTAGAAGTAGTTTGATTAAATTTTATGGACCTTATAGGCAGTTATGACTGTGATCATAGATATCACAATTATTATTCAGTACCCTTTTCTTTTCATTGTTCTCTTTAAGTCTCGTTATCCCCCTCCTGGTCCTCATCTCGTTTTTCCTCACTGCATCTCCAAGAGGATATCCGCCCCCACCCTCCACCTCACCAGACATCCCCACTCCCTGGGACCTCAGGACTCTCAGGGTTGGTTGCAAGGGTTGGGTGTGTCTTCTCTTACTGAGGCCACACCAGGCAGTCCTCTGCTGTATGTGTCAGGGGCCTAAGACCAGCTCATCTATGCTGCCTGGTTATTGGCTCAGTGTCTGAGAGATCTCAAGGATCCAGGTTAGTTGAGACTGCTTGTCTTCCTTATGGTGTAGCCCTCCTCCTCAGCTTCTTCCAGCTTTTCCCTAATTTAACCCCAGGGGTCCCTGGCATCTGTTCATTGGTTGGGTGTAAGTATCTGCATCTGACTCTTCCAGCTGCTTGTTGGGCCTCTTGGAGAGAGCAGCCATGCTAGGCTCCGCACCCCCCATTTCCACCCCATGATTGCTTTCTTTTCCCTCTCAAGTGAGATTGAAGCATCCTCACTTGGGCCGTAAAGCTCTGTTTCAATTGATCTTGCACTAAGAAAGTTCCATCCATATTGCTTGTATATATATTAGTTAACAGTATTTTGGTTTTAACTTTATAAAATGTTTCTTGAGGCTTTAATATTTTACAAATAGAAGTAAAACTTAATAGAAATACTATCTCTTTAAAAATCATTTTATAGTTTTAAAAAAATTAATTATTCAAAGTGCATGGATGTTTGTCTGCATATATGACTGTGCCCTATGCCCTCAGAGGCTAGAAAAAGGGATCACATTGTCTGGAACTAGAGTAACAGATGGTTGTGTGCACCATGTAAGTGCTGGAAAACAAACACAAGTCTTCTGGAAGAGCAGCCAGTGGTCTTAACTGCTGAGCTACCTCTTCAGTCTCTCATAGTTTTTTTAACAAGAAGGAAAGGGAATGAATATGATACTAGACAAAGCTAATAATAGTATCTTTGGTAAACAAGAGTTTGTGTTCCGTGTTTGTGTTACTATCTAACATATTTTCATTTTAAACATTTTAATAAAGTATAACAAGATCTATAGCTTATCATTTATTTACATGATAAAAGACTTCTATGAAAACAGCATTTTTAAAAAATTAATTTTTTTCAAGACAAGGTTTTCTTATGTATCTCTTGCTATCCTGGAGGTCACTCAGTAGACCAGGCTGGCCTTGAACTCAAAGAGCTGTCTGTCTCAGCTTCATGAGTGCTGAGAAAAATGACATGCCTCACAACAGCCTGACTAAAACAAAGCAAAGCAAAACAAAACAATAACAACAAAACCCCTAAAACACCAGTTTTTAAATGACTTCTAAATTTGGGGTTCTAAAATAATTTAGTAAATTATTTTTATTTTCATAAACTTAGAAATGAGTATTATTGCTAGAAATAACAAAAACTTGGAAAATTATTTCATCAGTTATTTGTTGCATATTCAGATTCAGGTCTATGTATATACAGTCAGCTAGGAGTCATTAGGAAATCATGAAGGATTTAAGAACAAAATCGTGTTGATTCTAGATTTAGCATATCAAGTATTTATTTATTTATTTATTTTATTTATATGAGTACACTGTAGCTGTTTTCAGACACACCAGTGAGGGCATCAGATTCCAGTACAGATGGTTGTGAGCTACTATGTAGTTGCTGGGACTTGACCTCAGGAACTCTGGAAGAGTAGTCAGTGCTCTTAACCACTAAGCCATCTCTCTAGCCCCTAATCAAGTATTTATTGAACATATAGTATATTACTGAAATGCTGTTTACCTAAACTAAGTTTAAATTTAAATTATTGGAGAGATCACTAAAGAAAAATGAATTATTTTGGTGTGAGCTTATTATGTTAATATAAAGACTTATTTATCTGGTAGTTTCTTTGTTAGAGGAAAGTTTTATTTTTTCTAACTTCTGCATGTGACATTACAATAATCTCATTTAAATCATAATCTTTAGAGTAATCTTTACATGAGAGTCTAGTTTGATAGTTACTCTTTTGTTAATGAATAATGTTTGTGTTAACTGTTTACACAGCTTAAAGCTCAAAATGATCGAGAAACACAAAGTATGGATGTCATATTTACTGAAAGACAAGCGTAAGTTCATAAGTATTTTTTTTTTTTTCGAGACAGGGTTTCTCTATGTAGCCCTGGCTGTCCTGGAACTCACTCGGTAGACCAGGCTGGCCTCGAACTCAGAAATCCGCCTGCCTCTGCCTCCCAAGTGCTGGGATTAAAGGTGTGCGCCACCACCGCCCAGCTAAGTTCATATGTATAAATGAGTTTTGGTAGGTGGTTTGACTTGTGAGTCATTTATTTCCTTGTAAAATTTTAACTTTATTTTGCTTTTGTTAATTAATTGTTGGATTAAATTTTTATTTATTTTTATTTCATGTGCACTGGCATTTTGCCTGCATATATGTCTTCCAAGGGCATTGGAGTCCCTGGAACTGGAGCCACAGAGAGGTGTGAGCTACCATGTGAGTGCTGAGAACCGAACCTGGGGCCTGCGGAAGAGCATTTAGTGCTCCCAACCACTGAGCTATCTCTCCAGCCCTTAATTGTTGGATTCTGATGAGTCAATATCTTACTCTGTAGCATAGGCTATCTCAAACTCAGAGGGTCTTTCTGCCTCAACCTCCCAAGTGCTCTTACTACAGACAAGAACCACAACTGGCATCTTACTGAACTCTTACATTTAAAGTATGTATTTGTAATATCATCTTTTCTTAATTTATCATAGCATCTTAATATAAAATTTATCTAAATGTCAAATATATGCTGTCTTATTTACTCCCATGGAGCTAAATTTTATACAAAAGAAAGGACTACCCAGTTTATAAATATGATTTCTGCTTCTAAAGACTTAAACTTTAAGATGAATTAGATCTGCCACTTAGATTTTTAACCTAGGCTTTTAAGTAGGTTGAAGCATGATCTTTAGTTCCACTTTAATGGAAGGAGTTACTAACCAGTAGGCTTTGTACATTAATTGTCATTGATGAGCATTATTTGCAAATTATGAAAAGATGTCCATTATTAGTCTTTTTTTCTAAGAAGGTATCATGTATATTCTTTTGAATATTTTCATTAAAGAGAAATTGGGATGTCAGAGCATCGTATACTCATGTATCATGATTCAGGTTCTGTCATCACATTTCTAGCTGTGTTCTAGCTTCAACTCTTTCCCTTCCCATGTGTGCAGATGAAGAAAACCAGAAAATGTGTTTCACTACTTCATCCATAAGTGCAGTTCAGTGTTTTACAGATAGCCTCATTTCTAAAGGATGCAGTTAAATACACTTAGTTTTCCCACATATACAATGGTAAAATACAGATTTTGCTTTTTTAAAATTCCATTCTTTAAACTGTTAAGTTGTTAAAATCATATTTGCAGCTAAGCTATTATAAGAGAATTGGTAAACATTTCACTTTAGGTAGACCCTTCCTATGTTAGGCCTATTTTTTTCAGAATGTGTCATTTGATCTCTTAATATGCTGTGAGCTATTAGCTGTTCTTCCAAGAAAGGAAAGGGTTTGCTTATCAAATAAATTTTAATGTTTCTGTGTATGTATGTAACATACACATACACACAGAGGAGGGGGCAGGGGAAGGAAACCCAGGGACTTGCACATGCTATGCAGACTCCTTTCAAAAACTCAGTACATTACTCTTGAATTATCAGAACTTAGTATAATCTATAAGTACTAAAGGAAAAAAGATTTTTTCACCATGTTTAGATTTAGATTC
The DNA here is from genome assembly GCA_030674055.1 of Rhabdomys pumilio. Classification (NCBI taxonomy): domain Eukaryota; kingdom Metazoa; phylum Chordata; class Mammalia; order Rodentia; family Muridae; genus Rhabdomys; species Rhabdomys pumilio. Next base: position 52,398,466 of record JANHMN010000004.1, on the reverse strand, counting down.
CTTAGTAATTCGACTAGATACCTCTTTCTTTCTCTATAAATGGTTGTCCGTGTCATTGTAGAAAATCAGTGTTCTACAAAACAATTTGGGAAACATTGCTTTGTTTATTGAACCAGAGATATGTGTGGATTACTTAAATATTCTCAGTTCTAGCTCAGAATGATTTTAAAAATAATCTCCCAAAAGAAATAGAGAAAAGTTTTTTTCTTTTAAAGAAAATTTGTAACTAGTTATGCTGCCCAGTTTAGGAGCCATTGTAATATTAAACATGGCAATTGTATATGGAACTCTTCCTAACAATCACTGTCAAACACAGTTGTGATTAGTAGGGATTATTCCAAATCATTGTACCTGTGCATTAAATTGCTACAAATTTTTGAGGAAATTTTGTTTTTTGAAGTTCAGGCAGCATTAGAAAGTATTCTCTAATTCTGTGAATTCATTTATATAGTTAAAGCTTCCCATTCCTTACTTTGATGATATAAGTCTAAAATATATATTTCTTTATTGATTACAATTTTAGTATAATTTAAGACATTGCAGCATGTGTATTAATACCAGAATCTGCTCATTTTAGTTGAAAAATAATTGTCCTTAGGCCTTGTTTTAAGCAGGCTGTAGTGTGCTGAACACTGCTGACACTAGTAAATGCTGGTGTATAGATCCATTATTAAACTTTTAGCTAACCAGTGTATGACTTATTGCATTTGGACTTTCTTGTACAATACAGTAAAAATTAATAACTGTGATATTAACATAAGGCTATTATTATTAATATTCATATATTAATATGAAGGTTATAGTTTTGTTTGCCAAATTAAAACCTCTTTGTCCAAGCTATAAATAGACTGAAAGTATTTTTCAAAATTTCAACAAGATAAAATTACTTTTCTTCCTGTACTTCATTGATATCTATGTATCTGTCTTCAATAAACCCATCATCATCTACCACAAATGAATGTAACTGTTCAAATATTACTGTGATGTCTTCAGAGTTTGTATCTGTTATTTGTGAAAGAGAACTTGGGTTTCTTGTAAGACCATTTTCATAGGTTTCTGCTTCATGCTCCTCCAGGCGATGATGATTGTAACTAAGCAGAATATTGTACCATACTGGGCACTTGATGGCAACGAAGATGAGCAGTGACGTTACCAGTACAGTGGCGACAACACCAACCAGGAAAGCCCAGCTTTTCCCAAGAGGCTTATGCTCTTAAATAGAAGAGAGAGATTTTGTTAAGTTGACAGAGGTCAAGCAGTATTGGAAAGGAACGTACTTTACAGTTTTCTGTGAATAAAATTACTAATACACTAAAGACAAGTGTGGACAAGGAACGTCATTTTCCAAATTGACTAAAGGTTGAGCAACCCTAACTAAAAAACCCAAGATGCTCTGATGTTTGTAACTTAACTTTTTGAGCCCTACCAAGATTTCACAAGTGGAAAAACCTCATAGAAGGCATCAACAGACAGGTCATAGTAAAAAGACAGATGCCCAGAAAATATTGTATAGATTATCTTCAGACTGCATACATGTGGTATTTTTGACACATAAATGAATTTTGTGTTTAGACTTGGATCTTTTCTCAAATATATATGCTGTACTCCATATTAAAAGAAAACCAGGTATTATTACCAGCTCATATAAAACCATTAACATATGTTTGTGAGGTGTGGTGTCTAGTCTAGTAAATTAATTAACATTGCTGTCATGCACATGATATCTAATTGAGCATGGGTTAGAATTCCAATATTTTATAAATCTTTGTCGAGATGAAGAATTGTTCTTCTACATTCTTCCTAGATACTCAAAAGAGTAAAAGACAAAAAGAACAGTATGTTTGGTACTGATCCCTTCAGCAATAGTAATACTCAAAACCAGTACATTACCTGAGTTCCATGTTAAGTTGTTTGACGAGCTATTAAAAGATGAATTCCTAATGGACTGGAAATCTTCAGATAGTGTGGAAATAAGTTTAGAGTGGCATTCAGTTGTGAAGGGTGCTGACTTGATGCTGTAGTGCTTTAGGTCCTCTGGGTAGTGACACGTGGTAATGCTCTCATTTTCTGGTAAAGGAATAAAGATGTATTATAGACAACAGAAGTAGTTTATAACAGTATTGATTTAGAATTTTTGATAAGTCTGTCTCATTAGGCGGGAAAGATGGTTCAGTAGTGAAAAGCACTTGGTACTGTTGCAGGGAGTCTGCATTGAGTTTCCAGCTTCCACAGGGTGGTTCATGATCATCTTTAACTCTAGATCTGGAGGGTCCAGTGCCCTCTTCTGAACTTTACAGGCACCAGGTATACACATGGTGCACATACATGCAGGCAAAATACTTATACGTATAATTCAAAATAAACGAACCAACGCTTTTTATTGTAAGAAAGTGACTCTTGTAATATTTGCATGTCAACGTGAATGTTGATCCATATTCTTGTTATATAGATTAAACACAGTATGTGTTTATCATTTGTTTTTTATGTTGGGAAATTTCGATTAAGGTTATTGTTATAATCTGCTTTCCAAGCGGAGCATGATGTGCAGTTAACAAAATCAGTCAACACCGTGAGTTCAGTACTGAGTGCTAGAATTAGGCACATCCTAAAGAATAGGATGTTCTTGAACATCTTTTTTTAAGCTAGGACCTTACTGTGTATTCCTAGCTGGTCTGGAACTAACAGAGATCTATCTGCGTCTGCCTCTCAAGTTCTGGAATTAAAGGTATGCCCTATCACACCTGACATATAAAGTTAATGTTTTGTAACAGCTCTTCATGTTTAATACTACCTTCTTGCAAATATCAATCTTTAAATTGCCACCCCTCTACAAGGTTGGGTGAGAGCATGTCTATTCCGAAGTTTGAGGTGTTGTTGTTGTTTTTCCTTTTTCAGGGGTGGTTGTTATTTGTTTGGTTTTGGTTTTGGTTTATTTTAACTGTTGTAGAAATGAAATTTAAAGCCTATGTCTACTATTGAGCAATACTTCTAGCCCAGCTGTTTCCTTTATCTGTTCTAATTCTGACATAAGCCATCAAAGCTCAGTCACGTTGTCTTATTGCTTGACTTGGAGTAGGATAGCTTACCTAATGTCACATTAGATGTATTCAGCCAGTTCTGCAACTCAAGTAGGCCACAGGTACAGTTCCATGGATTTCCATCCAGAGTTAGTAACTCCAGATGAAATAGCTGAGGTGCATCAAAGAGGCTTATCAAATTGTCTTGCAGATTCAGAACTTTCAGGTTGTTTAGAGGCACAAATGTATCGGGAGTCAATTGTAATATTTTGTTTTTGCAAAGAAATAATTGTTTTAGTTCATTTAAGCCAACAAATGAACCCTGTTGAATTGCACTGATTGAATTTCCACAGATATTTAAAATCTCTAGTTTGAAAAGATTACTGAAACTACTGTTATATAAGGCAGTGATGTTATTCTCCATCAAGTAGAGCTCAGTGAGTGAAGAATACATCTGTAGCATCCTGGTATCTGAATCAGTTAGAGTAATTTGGTTAAAACTGAGATCAAGGATGGTAACATTGTTACTGATACCCTCTGGAATCAAAGCATAATTCCTTCTGGTGAAATTACATTTGACTTCCTAGAAAAGAAAATAGAAATGATTTAATCAGAAAAATTATACCAGAATTGATCAAAATTACATATCCAAGAAGAGATATTGGATCATTCTGGAAAAAAGTTATCCTTTAACATAAAAAAGGAAAAACAAATATGTTTCTTTACCCAAATAGGATACTGAAGAATAAGGAAATTCTGATACAACCACTTGAGGAGAGCCAAAGATATTTTCCACCTGTTAACTATATAAGCATTACAGAAAGAATATTGCAGTATTTCTCTTATAGAAATACAAGGTAAATACAGTTCTGTTGATTTACTTAATCAGAAATATTAGCATATGCCTGTGATTCCAGCACTTGTGGAGTCTTAGGCAGGAGACTAACAAGTACAAGGGCAACCTTGGCTGCACAGTGAGATGCTTTCTCAAAAAAAAAAAAAAAAAAACCTGACAAAACCGACTAAAATATTATTTGATGTTTTAGCATACATATATGTATGTATGTATATGGCAGAATTGTTTAAAAGTATTTTGAAGTTTGTGGAGATACCATTACATACCTAGGAATACTAAATTCAAACCAATGCCCAGCATCTTGATTTAACAGCTTAAAAATTTGGTATTTTAAAAGTAAATAAATGCTTTTATTTGTGTGTTGGGTGGGGGATGTGTTTTAAGACAGGGAACTTTCTAGAGCCCTGGCTGTCCTGGACCTCACTCTGTAGACTAAGCTGTTTTTGAACACAGAGATCCACTTGTCTCTGTTTCCCAAGTACTGGGCTTCATGGTGTGTACCATCACGACCCAGCTGCTCTCTATCAAATATAGAGCCATCCTGGTTGTGGTGATACACACTTTTAATCCTAGGAAGAGGCAGATTCATTTCTATAAGTTTAAGGACAGCCTGGTTTACATAGTTGTCTTAAAACAACGTCAAATTAAATCATGATTGTTAATGAGCTATAATATAAGAAATGATTCCAGTATGTAGATATACATTTAAAGAAATAGTTCTTGACTAGCTCTGCTGTTGAAATAATAGTGCAGCCACATGACGATAAGCTGTGTCATCAAGTTTTTCAGTTTCTTACATTTTATGGTTTTTATTGATTGACATGATGGGTTGTGTTTGTGTTGATGTTAATTTGCAATAGAGTCTCAGTATATTGCAGGACATGGCCAGCTCTTGATCATCCTGCCTCAGTCTAGAACATGATGGAATACAGGTTTATGTTAAGACATTTGACTTAATTGCTTAAAACGTTTTTTATTTTTTTTATTTTTGGCCGAACTAGGGATTGAATTCAGGGCAGTATACAAAAGCTCTCCCACTGAACTCTATCCCCAGCCCATATTCTGTCTGTTTACATTATTATTACTTTGTATATGTAGAGTATGCGCTTACCTGTACATGGAGGAGGAGAGGTCAATGTTAGATGCAATTTAGATTCTCATGTTTGTAGTAAACCATTTCTTCACCTTTCTTACCCCCATCCTATGATTTGATTTGAACTGATTTTTTTTCTTTTTTTGGTCTTGAAACTAATCTAAAAATTTTCAGAGTTGTACTTTATTTAGCTTTTAAATTTTTAAAAAAAATTATGTGTATGTGCGAGTTCCTCATGTAAGTATGAGCATCATGTGTCTGCTTGGTATCTGTGGAGGCCAGAAAGGGCTTTAGTACTTTGGCTGGAATTACAGGTACTTAAGAGCCAATATGTGGGTTCTAGGAAAGGAACCTGGGTCCTCTCCAGGAGCAGAAAGTGCTCCTAACTGCTGAACTTCCTTTTTAGTCCCATTTGGTCAGCTTTTATAAACAATTCACTTTATAAAACAAAGAATGCTTTGTCAAATTAGGCTTTTGCCCAGAGCTAACAGAATTTTAGTATACATAGGTAAGTAAATAATTTTTATTTCATTTTAAATTTTATTTATTTTTGTACATGTGTATTTGTTTGTGTGTTGGTGTATCCATGTGTCTGTGTGTCGGTCTGTCCATGTGTATTTGTGTGAGTCTTCATGCAAATGCATGTCATAGCGCATATGGAGGCAGAAGACAGTTTTCAGGAGTTCTCACTGGGGTTTAGAAATGGAACTCAGGTTGTTGGGCTTGGCAGCACACACCAAGACATCTTACTGGCTCACAAAATTAATTTTAATAGTTTGTCAGTTGTGTTTATTTTTCTTTTGTTAGGCTTTTGCTTTTATGTGTTTTACTAGATTTTTAGACAGTATATGCTTTAGGACTTTTTTATTATTGGTTGAAACTTACTGTTTCAGAAGCCTGGCTTCTGACAGATAGTAGTAGCATGGAGAAGAGCCAAAACATGAAGCGTGTGACTTTCATATTGAAGGCCTAAGAGAAAAGAGAATAATTTCATCTCAAAAGATTCTAGAATTTTAGAGGTTGAAGACGTACATATATTTTTCTTTTAAAATAGATGAAATATGAAGCACTCACATTACTTTTCATTATCCTATTACTAACCTTAACAAACTATAAACAGCCCCCGTGGATGCTGAGATTCAGTATTTTTCCAGGGTGTCTTATTAGCTTCAGCTCTAATGAAAAAAATAGTTGTGTTAAAATTTTTTCAGCATATATGTACATGAAAAATCCCAAAGGAATGTATTTATTATATATGGTGTATGATTATGCGCATACTTCTCTAGATTGATGCTTCTTGGTATTTTAAATTTGAGTGTTGTATTAATATTACTGATTTATAGTGGTGGAAGATAAAAAGCACTAGTTTTCTTTCAAGTATTCTCTACCATAATTTCCAGTACATTGACTCATCACTTTCTTACAGATACTTAGTGATTTTTGCCAGATGGATATTAAGAGTTTATAATGTCATTACCACATGTAAATTATTGTTTAGTGAACTCTGCAAATAGCATGATTATTTATTCCATTTTAGACTTTTTTTCTGATAAACTGAGCTTTTTTTTCATGTGTTTAGTTTTCTATGTTTTTTTTCCACAGATTTGTTCCCATGCTCTCCCATAGCAAATTTCTCAGTAGTTCTTAAGTACACAATAAGTATCCCCTCCGTGTCAGCTGTATGAAAGCCTCTGCTGGAGCTGGCTCATGTGCTTAGTCTAGAGGTGTGGACTGAGGATCCCACAGCTGTTCACTTCTGCCTTTCATGTATACATTCTCTGTAGACTTTGTTACACATTCTTGTTTTTTAGAATTCCCAGTCTTCTTTTATTGTTTTAGGCTTTTTTTTTTTTTTTTTTTTTTTTTTGGTGGGGTTTCATAACTTCTAAGAAAGGCCATGGGAAGGACCTCTTTGTTGTTCTTTAAGAGATTTTGGCTAGAAAATTAATTCTAGGCAGGAAATAATTTTCCCTCAAAATAGCAGTGGTCATTTATTGTTTCTAAGTTGCAGTAGGTATGTGTCCTTCATTTTTTGTCATCTTGTATAATTTGCTTCTCCCTAACCCTTAAGGAACCTAAAGTCAGTATTTTTCGATTTCATAATCCTGTGCCTTGTAAAGTTTGATTTCATCAGTCAAACTGGGTGCCTGGCTGTCCCTTTCAATCTGGAAGATTTATCACTCAGTGCTGAGAAAATTAGTTTCTGATTTATACCATTGATTGATAATATTATTTGTAAAACTGCCTAAATTGAGTATTGGACCATCTGGAACAACTTTCAAATCATTATTTTTCTATTTTTAGTAGTTTTGCTTTGCTTTTTGGCGATAATTTCAACTTTATCTTTTGTTGAGGACTGTTCTCTGGCTGGCTTGGGGGCCAAAATGTCCAGGCCTGTGTTGCTGCTCTGGTCCACGGGTCAGGGTCACGAAGAATGGAGACAAGACAGAGGGTCCGTAGTCAAGTCTGGTTACTCCTTTATTCCCCTCTTTGACTCTTCTTGGCTCTCTACTAATGCATATTCACTCTTGTTCACTCCTCTTAACTGTATTCCCTCTTACAAGGAAATCCTGGGTATTTATAAGCACACGCAGGAGAACACAGGTGAAAACATTTTACCATGTGCACTATGTAGCTGGGGTCACTAAACAACAAAACAAGTTATGTGGGATAAACAAGATATTTGTCAGAGTGTGCTCAGCTGTTGTAGGCTGTTAAAACCAAGTCTCATGTCAGGGTATATGGCTCAAGATGGCTGCAAAGCTGATAGCTGCTTTCTAGTCACTTTCTGCTTAAAGTTGGCTCCCAACAATCTTTAAAGTTCATTTTCCCTGCATTTTTTAGATTCTAGCCTTCTTTTCACTCTCTTAGTATTTTTTTTTCAGTAGATCCTGCTGTGTGGCTAATTTTTTTTTACTGCTCTCCCACTCCTACCTCCTTTTTTCCCTTCCTTCCTTTTTCCATCCTTTGTACTTTTTCATTTTTGTCTTTTTAATGAATAGCTTGTGTCCCCAGATTTTACTTTTTTCAGCTTATGGAAGCTTTTTTCATGAATTTTTAAATATTTTGCTGGGTAAAGTGGGAATCTAAGTGACCAATAGGAAACTGTATGTTCATTCCTGTAGAATGACTTGCTGGACTTTGGGGGACTTCTCAAATGTCATTATCTTTCTTTCAGTTGAGTTGAATTCCATAAAATAACTTCTCTAAATTGTTTCCTATACATACAAGGCTTTGTAGCCATCATTTTAAGAACTGGGAGGTGAAAAGGTAATTTAATACTAATATTTGGTGTATCAGCTATAACTTAATCTAATAGTGTTCCTCTGTTCACTTGGGCCTAGTCAGATTGTCTTATTGCTCCCTAGATACAGAGAACTCTTACCCTACATAAAGAAGGAACGTCATTTGGCAGAGCAGAGCAGAGGTACAGAGGACATTTTGAGTCTTCCTTTACTTCCAGAATACCTGATAATGGTAATTTCTAGACCAATTTAAGTTCCGGTAATAGAAATCAAGTGGATTTTCTGTTTTTTCCATTATTAACATGGGAAAATTTGCATTTGCAGTTACCATTTAACTATTAACTTGCAGACTTCTAAATTTTACCACTGTTTCTTCCTAGTCTATTCGCTCTGTTTTTGTGGGCTCATACTCCCTTTTACCTTTAACTTTTATTTTAGTCAGGTTTTAAATAGAAGTCAAAGTTAACAGGTATATTCAGTATGCTGCTCAAAATAGAAATTGCTCCTTACTGAAAAGTAATGATCTTAATAGTTATTATCTATTTCATCATTTTATTTATGTTAATGTCTCATATTCTGTCTCTTTATCTGTTTTCTCAAAGTAATCACAGAAACCATTTACACACAAATATGTTTGAAAGGATATAATTATTTATTGTCATCTTTAGGAAGTCTTCTAAAATTTAATCTTTTATACCTGACAGCATTTGTTATAAATACTTATTGAAGATTTTAAAAAGATTATTGAGTTCAAGCAAGAAGTAGAAAAACCAAGCAGATTAAGAAGGCTCTTTTCGAATTACTGAAGTCTGGTTGCTCATAGGTGATAAGAGTTTATTTTCCAATGCTTGTCTATTCTTGTCTGCTCATTCATTGCTTTCAATTTGTTGATTTGTTTAGCTTATTTTTCCTTCTTTTTGTCATTTCATAGTCAAGCTTGCTAGAAAAAGCTACTTTGATTTCTAGATTTTATACAATATGTATTTTATATGATACACACACACACACACACACACACACACACACACACACACACACCTTTTAGAGCCAGAAATGAAATCAAGTGACATCTTACTCCACACCATTGGCTAAAAAGGGAGATGCCTATGTCATTATGAAAGCTAGCTTTCCTGTACTTAATGATCTCTAGGAACAGTTCTATAGCCTCTTTGATGGCTTGTACTTCTCAATGCTGTGGTAAACTTAGGACTGATGTCCCCAGTGTACACAGACATGAATGAGGAAGAATAAGTAACAGAAGTGATAGTTTTTCAGGCATATGGGATACAGATGGCTAGAGAAACAACTAGGGTATAAACAAATGAACTGATTTAAGAGATGGGTGGAACAGAAGCAAGTTAGGGCCAGGCATGCTTTTATTCCAACACTAAAGGAGGCAGAGGCAGGAGGATATCTGTGTTTGAGGCCACCCGGATCTTCATACACATTCCAGGACCTTTCTCAAAATAAAAACAAAAACAAAAACAGATGAGGAATAAAGTGGAGTGAGGTTGGGTTGTCAAAGGAGAAGGAGCTAGAGGGTCATGTTATGTTTATCATTTAGTAATCGCTGTCTATAGTGTGCTAAAAGAAAATTATGAAGTTAGAAATGCTTTTTTTTCTTGATGAAGTTTAGAATTAAAAGCAGCATATAGTCAAGGCTTTACCCTTTCGACATAACTGTTGCATTACTGTGTTTAAAATTTTAATCCACACTGTCTGTGGGCTTTTTCACATAATGCTTATTTTTTTTGCTAAGGGAGAGCTCAACAGAGAGTGAATGGTAACCATTGTGATACTATATAAACCCCCAGACATTTCCTTTCCTTCAGAAAGTCCATTTAAAAAGAAAATAGTTTAAAAAAAAAAAACAGTTAAATGAGGCCATTTCTTTGAAGGTTTTTCTCAATTTGAAAGTTATTTTGAAATGTTTTTTTGTGTTTTAAAGGGAATTAATAAAATTAGGAAGAATTAGAGAATCAGTTTGTTAGCTGGTTTATGGATTTAAGAGTTCTTTACACAGGAAAACCAAATCTATACACAAAGGAATGATGCTGATATGAAAATTGTGTTTCTCTTAAATGAAAATTTCAATACAAGTTTATTTTATTCCGTACAATCTTGATATGACTTACTATGTGCAGTGAATTTAGTTTTGTTACATAAAGTTCAGAAGTAGTTTTGTTGTTCAATATTTTACATAATGCCTTAATACAGTGCTTTTGGAGTGAAGTGTTGATTGACAGTAATAATTATTCCTCTAACTACTTTGTTATTTTTATATTTTAAAACTTAAATAATAAATAACTTATTCAAAATTATTTTTGAAAACTGTTTAATAATAGTAGTAGTAATCATCCAACTACTTCAGTAGTTTCAACTAATTCTTTCAATCTTGTAAATTTGTTTTTTGTTTGTTTGTTTGTTTGTTTGTTTTTAGACACAGGGTTTCTCTGTGTAGCCCTGGCTGTCCTGGAACTCACTCTGTAGACCAGGCTGGCCTACGAACTCAGAAATCCACCTGCCTCTGCCTCCCAAGTGCTGGGATCAAAGGCGTTCACCACCACTACCCGGAGTAAATTTGTTTTACGGTTAAAGTTACGTCAGACTTCTCTGATTAACATTTAAAAGTAAAAACATAAAAAAAAAAGTTCTTAAAATTTTGATTCGCTAGATGAAAGCTTTTGTAGTCATTATAACTTTATTTGTAAAGATTCATTGGCTGTTTCCTAGGTTTATATTATTTCTGCAGTAGACAGTGTGAAAATACCATGTTCTCTGCTCTTTATAACTAACAGCAAGGATTCTCTAGACTTGACAAAGTTAACAACTAAGCCTTAAGTATGTAAGCACTTACCTTTACTTTCTCCTTTTTGTATCTGAGACCAGTGTGTGCGAGGAGTTTACTCTGCTTCTTCTACACTAGAGAAGCCTGCGTCAGACGCTTGCACTTCACTGTTTTAACCTTTGTACCCGTAAACAAGTGATTAAGGAGAAGCTGGACTTCCTTAGCAAAAGATTGACTAGAACCTAATTTCTTAAAGACATCCTTGACTTTTAAAATATAACAAAAAACATAGCTTATTTAGTTTTTGTGTTTTGCTTCAAAATATTAACAATTTTATTTTGTGGCTTAAAGTGTAAAATATTGAGAGTATTTTTGAAAGATGTTATTGTCTTAGGGTTTCTATTCCTGCACAAACATCATAACCAAGAAGCGAGTTAGGAAGGAAAGGGTTTTATTCAGCTTAAACTTGGCAATTGCTGTTCATTACCAAAGGAAGTCAGGACTGGAACTCAAGCAGGTCAGAAAGCAGGAGCTGATACAGACGCCATGGAGGAGTGTTATTTACTGGCTTGCTTCCCTTGGTTTGCTCAGCTTGCTTTTTTATAGAACCCAAGACTACCAGCCCAGGGATGGCACCACCCACAACGAGCTCTTCCACCCTTTATCACTAATTGAGAAAATGCCTTACAGCTGGATGTCATGGAGGCATTTTCTTAAGAGAGGCTTCTTTCAGCTGGGCAGTGGTGGTACATGCCTTTAATCCCAGCACTTTCGAGGCAGAGGCACTTTCTGAGTTCGTGGCCACTTGGGCTACAGAGTGAGTTCCAGGAAAACCAGGGCTATATAGAGAAACTCTGTCTCGAAAAACAAAAGACCCATCACCCCCCCCCAAAAAAAGAGAGAGGCTTCTTTCTCTATGATAACTCTAGCTTGTGTCAAGTTGACACACAAAACCAGCCAGCAGTTACTAGTGTGGGTTAATCCATAAAGCTATTTTATATTTTGTTAGATTCAATTGAAAAATATATCACCAAGTTTTATATTCCACTGCCTTTCCACATTGTTTGCTCATTTTTACGATACCTTGCTTTTATTAGTCACTTTACTGCCAAAGGCAGGGGCAAAGTGCTCAAGCCATTTAAAGACCAGGCAGCCATTATATACCTTCAGAAAATAAGATACCTTCCTTGTGATGTAATCTTAACCCTCTGTAAAGTAGAATGCTGTACAGTATTAGCTCTCACCGATCTACAGTGAGCGCAGCAAGAAACAGTGTTTCTTTGTTGAGTAATGAAATAGAGGTGAGCTCATGTACTCACCTAAATTTTAACAGTAGAGTGCACATGCTAATTATTAATGGTAAGAGGAAAAATATGACTGCCTGTTCAGTGAAGAAAAATAAAGAGAAATTCCCAGGTGTCTGTTTCATACTCTGAGATGTCTGTAGCAAATGTTCTAAGTTTAGGTTCCTTTTGCTAGTTGTAGGATCTGAGTATTTAGAAGGTATGGGGTATGTGGCTCTAATGGACTTAGCTGTCACCTGGTTAAAGAGAGTAGAAGTTGTTATCCATGAGTAAAAGACAGTAGCCGATGATAGACTTTTAATCAGATTTTTTTTAAAAAACAGTGAAAAATCCATGACCTTGGTACTAAAATTTATGTTAAATCAAACTCACTTTTTTTTTTAATCTTATTTTTGTGACAAGCTCTCACTCTGCAGTCCTGGCTAGCCCAGAACTTGCTATGTAGACCAGGATGTTCCTGAACTCATAGAGATCTTCCTGCCTCTGTTGCTCAAGTCCTGTGATTAAAGTCATGGGACGCCATACCTGGCAAATAAATTCTCTGAGGTTTTTTTTTTTTTTTTTTTTTTTTAATGATTCCTGGTAGGTCAAACATACTACAAGGCAGGCCTCATTCCCAAGAGAATTGTATAACACAAACTACACTGGACTTGGGGGTAGGGCAGGAGAGATGGCTCAAAAAGTTGGGAGAGGGAGCTATATGATGGTAGAGAAGGCAGATATTCAAGACATGGGGTAGGTATCAAGTAAAGTATATCAATTCTTAAAGAATTAATAAAAATACTATTTCTTTAGAAAGAAAGTTTTTCCACCCTACTAGTAATTGACTATGTAGAAAATAAAGTACAGGGCACACTGGTGGTATTTCTTGTAAATATATTGTGATTACATGGTTAGGGTAATCATTATCATACAATAGTTGTATTTTTCAGGAAATTAATGTGTTATGGTGCTAAAATGTGTTTGTTAAATACCTATTGTATTTAAAGCAATAGGTAAAGACAAATATAAGCCTTGACCTTAAGGTATAATTTTGTTTTGTTTTTATTAGAACATCATCATTATTATTGTGTGTGCACAGATGTATATAGGCACTCATCTGACATGGTGCTTGTGTGCATTTGCTTCTGCACTGGTTCCATGGATTGAAAGATAATCAGGCTTGTGCAGCAAGCATTAGACCCACTGAGCCATCTCACCGAACCTATGATTTTCTTTTTAAAAAAATCAAATTGTGGGGCTGGTATGATTGCTCAGTGTTTAAAAGCAGTGTTCTTGAGAGGACTAGGGTTTGGTTCCCGGTATCTACATAATAGCTTACTACTCCCTGCAACTCCAGTTGTAGGGATCTGACACCTTCTTTTGACCTCTGTGGGCACTAGGCCCACACGTGGAGCACATACATATGTGCACGCAAAACACTTATTCACATAAGATAAAATAAACAAGTCCTAAAAATAATTCACATTGTAGTGTAGCTCTCTGTATTGGCTAGTTCAGTCAAAGATGCCTTGCGTTACATGATTTACATAGTAACTTTGTATACAGACTTTAACTTCATCAAAGAATACTGTGACTAACAGATGTTTGAATATCACTGTTTTAAAACTAAAATTTACTTTTGGAATGTATCACCAAAAGAATAAATGAACCCTCAGATGTACAAGGCCTGAGAGATATATACGTGATAATCTCTCTGTTTTAGTCATACATTTAAATAGATAATAAATAAATTGAATTTGAGGATGCAGATGAGAAAAGTATATTAAGCCTGAGATTATGTGATCAAGTTTTATATGGTTGATTTTCTTTTTAGTACCTCAAAATAATTTGATTTTTTCCCTTCAGTATACTAACAGGAACTTTGTATGCTTTTGATTTCAGGAAGGAAAAACAAATCAGAAGTGTAGAAGAAGAAGTTGAACAAGAAAAACAAGCAGCAGATGGCATTATCAAAAATATGTCTCCTGAAAAACAAGTCAAGTACATAGAAATGAAAACCACGAATGAGAAACTGTTGCAGGTAATATTGGACTGGACTGTATGCTAGGCATGGAGCAACATAACTCAAAGTACAATCCGAAAATCAAAACCAGGCTCTCTGAGAACTGTATTGGACCTACTCATTAGAATTGCATTGTAACAAGGTCCTCAACTAAGTCCCACAGTCATTTAAGTGTGAGACACTGATAGAGGATTCATATTCTTATGGTGCATAGTGTTCTAGCTTTTAAAAAAAATACATAATAGTTTAGTTCTCTGCATCTTCAGCTTTGCATATCATAAAGGTATATGAAAACACTTGGATATAATTATTTATTTGAGACAAGGTCTCACAATGTAGCCATGGCTGCTTTGAGACTCGTTCTGTAGACGGGACTGGCATTGAACTCAACAGAGATTCTCCTGCCTCTCTTCCAAATGCATGTATGCATTATCTAAAATCTTGGATTTTTATGAATTTTTAATGGAAATATTAAAGCAGCTCATAGGCCAGAGCCACATGGATATTAATTTTCTTTCATTTTCCTTCCTGTTTGATAAGCAACAAGCCTTTTAACCTGTTATGTTCCTGATTTGAATGGTTCCTCAGTCATGTTGCTTAAAGGAACATTATAGGTGCCTGTTGATCCTCCTAGTGTTAAATGTCAAGGCTTCGTCAAGCCCAGAGGACCTTAAACTGAAGGATTACCAGACAATTAGGCCAATAAATGCCAGTAATGAATATTATTTATTTCTCAGATACTGTTTCATTTAATTTTATTTTAGAGCATTTTTTTTTATCTTGGACAATTTTTTGAATAAATGAGTCATTGAAGAAAGGATATTGTAGAAATGTCAAACTATTACCAAAGTATATTAAATTTTGTGTACGGGTTATGAAAGATCCATTACTGGATCTTTCTCTTTCATCTCTCCTTCGTGTCTCTTCCCTCTACCTTCTTCTTTTTCCCTCTGTGGTCAACTGTCTTTCCTTCCCTTGTTCCATCCTTCCCTCCTCCTTCCCTCTATCCCTCCCTCCCTTGTTTTTTTGTGCCCTCCTTCCCTCTATCTTTCTTTCTTCCTTTGTCCTCTCCTATATATAAGTTTTGACTCTAAAAGGAGTTAGGCAAAATATGTGAACATGTGGCTAATGATTATTAGAATTTTAAATCTTTATTTTGAACAATGACATCATTAGTTTGAAAGTCTTTGATAATTACTATGATCAAAATACTGACATAAGTATTATGACAGACATAAGAGGTTGTTGAAGGTATGTGAGAAGAATTGATAAAAGAAACTATTCCAAATAGGTAAGTTCTAGTCAATACACAAGATAGAAATTGAATATATTTATGTAATTTACTTTATCATATTTATACATAAGATGTTTAAAAATGAAGAAAAAAGTTATTTCTTTAAATTTTCCTTTTTCCCTTTAGGAATTAGATACACTTCAGCAACAGCTAGATTCATTGAACATAAAAAAGGAGAGCCTAGAGACTGTGAGTATAGTCATGGGAGTGCGCTGCTGTCACTGAGCTCTGAAATGCTTTACTAACTCTGCACTTTACTAACAGGACTTTAATATATTTTCTTCCCATTCTGGACCACAAAGGTCTCAGATTGGTAAGAAATAGATTGGGTTTCTTGGTTGTGATTGTTATTTTTCTTCAGTAACTACTGTATACAAAGCCAATCATTGCCCTACAGTGCAGTGAAAAAAAAAATTAACAGCAGTTGGCGTGGGGATAAATCATTTGAGGGTGTAACACTTCTGTTCTTTTTATTATTAATTAATTAATTAAATTTACATCCCAATCAAAGCTTCTCCTCCCTCTTCTTCCAGTTATTCCCTCACCTCTCTTGCCCACCCCCTCCCTTTCTCCTCAGGGAAGGGGGAGTCCTCCAATGGATAGCAACCAGCCTTGTCATACCAAGTTGTAGTAGGACTAGGTGCATCTTCTTTGAGGCTAGACAAGGCAGCCCAGTTAGGGGAAAGGGACTCAAAAGCAGACAACTGAACAGAGACAGCTGCTGCTCCTGCTGTTAGGGGCCTACATGAAGACGAAGCTGTACAACTGTATATATGTGTACAGATGGTCTGTCCCATGCATGCTCTCTAATTGGTGGTTCAGTCTCAGTGAGCTCCTATGGGGTCAGGTTAGTTTTCTGTAGGTTTGCTTGTGGTGTCTTTGACACTTGATTATTTCAGTCCTTCCCCCTCTTCTACAAGATCCCTGAGCTCTGTCTAATGTTTAGCAGTGGATCTCTGCATCTTTTTCAATCAGCTGCTGGGTGATGTCTCTCAGATGGCAGTTATGCTAGGCTCCTGTCTGCACTTATAGCAGAATGTCATTAATA
>JANHMN010000004.1:52345777-52381416 GCA_030674055.1 Rhabdomys pumilio | reverse complement strand
TCCTCCTCCTCCTTCTTTAGAGCTTTCAGGTGTACTTTTAAATCCTTTGTATAGGAACTCTCCAGTTTCTTTATGAAAGCACTTGGTGCTGTTTACTTCCCTCTTAGCACTGCTTTCATTGTGTCCTTAAGTTTATGTGTGTTGCACCTTCATTTTCATTGAATTCTACGAAGTCTTTAATTTCTTTATTTCTTCCCTGTCACATTGATCATTGAGTAGGGAGTTGTTCAGTTTATATGTTTATGTAGGCTTTCTCTTTTTTCTGTTGTTGAAATCCAGCTTTAATCAATGGTGGTGTTATTGGATACAAGGAGTTATTTCAATCTTCTTGTATTTGTTGAGGCTTGCTTTGTGACCAAGTATATGATCAGTTTTGGAGAAGGTTCCATGAGGTGCTGAGAAGAAGGTATAATCTTTTGTGTCTGGGTGAAATGTTCTACAGATGTCTGTTAGTCCATTTGATTCACATTGTCTGTTACTTTCATTATTTCTCTGTTTAGTTTCTGCCTCAATGACCTGTCAGTTGGTGAGAATGGAGTGCTGACATCTCCCACTATTAATGTGTGGGGTTTGATATGTGACTTAAGCTTTATCAATGTTTCTTTTACAGATGTTGGTGCCTTTGCGTTTGGGGCATAGATGTTCAGAATTGAGACATCATCTTGTTGGATTTTTCTTTTGATGAGTGAGAAGTGTGCTTCCATATGTCTTTTGATTACTTTTGGCTGATAGTCTACTTTATTTTATTAGATATTAGAATGGCTTGTTTCTTAGGTCCATTTGCTTTGAAAACCTTTTTCCAGCCCTTTACTATGAGGTAACGACTATCTTTGTTGCTGAGGTGTGCTTCTTATATGCAGTAGAATGATGGATCTTATTTATGCATCCACTCTGTTAGCCTGTGTGTTTTTATTGGGGAATTGCTGCTAAGAGATATCAATGGTCACTAATTGTTAGTTTCTTATTTTGATGTTGGTGTGGTACTGTGTGTGTGTGTGTGTGTGTGTGTGTGTGTGTCTCTTTTAGTTTTGCTGGTGTGGGATTAACTATTTCTTGTGTTTTTTTTGGTGTGGTTACCCTCCTTGTGTTGGAATTTTCCTTCTTGTATCCTCTGTAGGACTGACTGAATTAGTGGAAAGATCTTGTTTAAATTCATTTTTTTCATGGAATATTTTGTTTTCTCCATCTGTGGTGATTGAAAGTTTTGCTCCTGAGTATAGAAGTCTAGGCTGGCATCTGTGATCTCCTAGAGACTGTAAGGCATCTGATCAGGCTGTTCACTGAGTGTGTCTTAAGATTCTTTTTTCTTGTATTCTGTTGGTCATGCTTGTGGCTGTAGTTCCTGCTCCCTTTCCTAGGTTTTCCATCTCCAGGATTGCCTCAGATTGTGTTTTCTTTACTGCTTCTATTTACATTGTTAGGTCTTGAAAAGTTTTATTCATTTCTTTCACCTCTTGTTTTTTCTTATAATCTTTTATATTTATTTATTTATTTCCTTTTTAAGGGCCTCTGCCTGTTTGATTGTATTTTCCTGTATTTCTTTAAGGGATTCATTCATTTCCTCTGTAAAGGTCTCTATCATCTTCATAAGATTAGATTTAAGGTAGTCTTATTGTGATTTAGGTGTGTTAGGATATTCAGGTCTTGCTGTCTGGGATAGCTGGGTTCTGGTGGTGTTATATTGTTCTGGCTTTTGTTGATTGTGTTCTTATGCTCACTTTTAGCTATTTGGTTGTTCATAGTGTTGGCAGGCCTGGTATTCCTGATGGGAGTAGGTCTCTGGGGCTGCAGATACAGCTAGTAGTCCCTGATGCCTCTGAATTGTAGGTAAAGCTGGTTGTTTCTGGTGGCTGCAGGTTCCAGGGTTGCAGGCAGAGCTGGTAGACCCTGATGGCTTCAGGCTGTTGGCTGTCCCATGTGGGGGTAGGCCTCCAGGAATGTAGGTGGAGTTGTGGCACAGGAAATGGAGTGCATTGGTGGCAGGGTGGAGCTTGCTGCTGCTGGGTTTGCCCAGAAGGGCCAGGGAGTTAGGGTAGGGTTCTCACCTGGTAGCCGCTGATGCCTGCAGGTATCTGGTATTTTGGTTAGAGGTGTGGACCAGAAGCGGTAGTTTGGGGCTTGCGGAACTCACCTGGTTGTCTTGGCAGCAGCAGGCCTTCAGGGATCCAGGCAGAGCTGTGGCTAGCAAAAACTTATGGATCTTTTTATCTAAAAGAATTTTATCACATGTTTCATTTTAGAGATTATTTTTGTGAATGTGGAACTGTGCTAAGTACACAGCAACTGTTCTACCTGCATTAGTTTCCCAGTTCCTGTAACAGGGTCACAACCCAGGTCATTAAAGCAGTAAACATTTGTGGTTGTGGAGGTTAGACATCCACAATCAAGGTGTGTTTTAGCAGAGTGTGTTTCCTATGATGCTCTGCAATGTTCTGGCTTCTTCCTAGTCACCAGAACTGGTATTTCTTAAGGCAGCTTCTTCACTGCCTTTGTTGCCTGTGCAATCAGTTTACATTCTCAGTGTGGGCTCTAGCATATGTCTAAAGACACAGTCTTGTTGATGAGAGAGCGTCATGTCTTTATCTTAACTCTCTGACTCTCCAGAAGACCAGCTAAAGTTTTCCTTTTTGTTCTTAGGAAATAGCACACTCCCAGGTAAAACAAGAGGCTGTATTGCTATATGAGAAACTTTATGAGTTAGAGTCCCATCGAGATCAAATGATTGCAGAAGACAAGAGCATGGGGTCGCCAATGGAAGAAAGGGAGAGATTGCTTAAGCAGGTAGGGGAAGAACACTCATTATTTGTTTTTTGTTTTGGTTTGTGTGTTTGTTTTGTTTTTTTGAGACAATGTTTCCCTGGCCCCTGGTTGCCCTGGAATTTGCTTCATAGATGAGGCCTTGAACTCAGAGATCTATCTGCCTCTACCTCCTGAGTGTTGGTATTAATGATGCATGCCACCACTGCCTGGCCATTTATTTGTTTAAGAGTTATGAATTAAGCAGAAAATCAATGTAACTATTATCCAAAAATAATAGTTAGCTTTACTTCAATATGAAATATGAGCCAAAAAAATAAAAAAATATCTTACATTCTTAAACAACTTAGCTTTGAAGTAAATCTTCAGTTTGTATTTTTTGGTGTATATTTTAGTCTTTATTTCATGGATACTCCTTTTATTGGTGATTTAACTAGTTAGATATTCTTACTGAAAATAAATTCCATTATTTAGATTATTTCTACAAAACAAAGTGTCCCAAGTCTAATGACTTTGGTAGTTAGTATTAGTGCCTTCATGAAGAGAATGGAATTTAAATGTTACATGAAATTATATATGACACAGTCATGTGCCATGTATTCCATAGCTTTTCCACTATGTCTAGGCTGCTTTAGTTTAGCTCTAAGTTACAGTGAACTTG
Source organism: Rhabdomys pumilio (assembly GCA_030674055.1). Classification (NCBI taxonomy): domain Eukaryota; kingdom Metazoa; phylum Chordata; class Mammalia; order Rodentia; family Muridae; genus Rhabdomys; species Rhabdomys pumilio. The sequence goes on along the minus strand of JANHMN010000004.1, from coordinate 52,377,998 downwards.
TTTATGCTGATATGTACTAAGTCCAAGACCCTTGAGAGAATTGTATCTCCATATGGGCAGAGATGTCTCCTAGAACTCCTTTGAGGTCTTTTATGTTTGTGGGTGTGTGTGTATGTGCATATGTCTGTGTATGTGCCTAGTGGGGTTTTAGAACCTTATGGATCAATTAAGAGATTGTTAGAATCAACATTTCTAGAATGTCTCCACAGGTAAAGATACTTGCTGCTAAGCGTGGTAGCCTGAGATTAAACCGATGAACCCACATGGTAGAAGGAAAACTAGTTTCTGAAAGTTGATCTCTGACTTCCACACTTGCACTGTGAACCCTCCCACATACAGTATATACATTAAAATATAATACAATTTAAAAAAATTCTAAAACTTCAGCCATTCCTTACAAAGAAAAGATTAGGGGCAGGAAAGGAGAGAATGCTTTGGACATTGCTAGTTAAATATGAGTTTAACTAGGGCTTGGTGTCACACAGCTGGGAAGCAGAAGCAGGTAGATAATTTCTGTGAGTTTTGGGGCCAGCCTGGTCTACATAGTAAGTTCCAGGACAACCAGGGCTTTATATAGAGATCTTATCTTAAAAATATTAAATCTAGGATTAATATATAAATGTATATATATATATATATATATACACACATGTATATTTATTATACATATATATCTTCTATAGGATATGGAATTATACATATTCAAAATACTACATGGCATGGTATAAGTGTGCCCTAAAAATTATTCATTATTTTTCTGAAATTTAATTGTATTGAGGCTTCTCAAATATGGTAGCTAGATGCTTGGATGCGGGGGAGCCTTAGAAATGTAAGATCCCTCCTATTAATTGACTGGCTCATGTTGGAAGATATGTTAACCTGCTAAGTTTCCTAGTTAGAGCTTCTATTGCTATGGTGAAACACCATGACCAAAAGTGACTTAGGGAGAAGAGGTTCATTTCACTTAGATTTCCGTATCAAAATTCATCATCAAAAACAGCTAGGCCAAGTTCAAAACGGCAAGAAATCTAAGGACAAGAGCTGATGCAGAGACCATGAACAATTCTGCTTACTGGCTTACTCCCTGTGGCTTACTCAGCTAGTGTTCTTATGGGACCTAGAACCACCAGCTCATGGATGTTCTCATCCATAATATCCATAATAGGTTGAGTCAGTCTTTCTTTCTTTCTTTCTTTCTTTCTTTCTTTCTTTCTTTCTTTCTTTTTTTTTTCACTTTCAATATTAAGGTTTATTTTTTTCCAGGATGAAGTAACAATTTAAATAATTACCAGAATTATGTATAAATGAACATTCATTCAGACAAAACATCACTGTTCACAAGTAGCTAAGAAATATTTTGCAATTTATATAATAAATATATCTGTGTTTAGGTTAACAGGCACCATCTTGATAACAGAAAAGTTTTTTTTTAACCAATAAATAAACATTCAAGAAAACAAGGTGTTTATATCTGAAATATGATACAGCCTTAAATGCTTTTCTTCATATAGCACCCAAATTTCCAAACTGTCTAGAAAGTTTCTGAAAATATAACTCCTACCTTAAATCATTAAAATAGCGCCCAAAAAAGGTCAATTGAAGACAGAATTTATAATCTATATTCGTAATTCTCCATTCAATAAAATATCAATTACCAATTTATTAAAAGTCAATGGATTGTATACATTAGGCTGAGTCTTTCTACTTCAATCTCCAATTTTAAAAAAATGCCTTACATGCTTACCTATAGTCTGATTTGTTTTTAGTTATTTATTTGCTCATTTATTTATTTGTTCATTTGTTTAGAGACAGGGTGTTTCTGTAGCGCTGGATGTTCTGCAACTCACTGTATAGACCAGGTTGATTTCACACTCACAGATACTCACCTGCCTCTGCCTCCTGAATTCTGGGATTAAAGGTTTATGCAACCACACCTGACTGTACAGCCTGATTTTGAGACGGCATTTTCCCAATTTACATTTCCTCTCAGATGACTCTTAGTTTGTATGAAGCAGTCATAAAACTGGCCAGAACAATAGGTAAGAATATATTTGAGGAAGAAGGAAGGAATCTGTGAATAGTTTCTTAGTGAAGTTCTCTTTCAGATAGTCTATTCAGATGAGTTATTCTTTAAATACTATTTTCTTTCTATGCCTATATAGGTTAAAGAAGATAATCAGGAAATAGCCAGCATGGAGAGACAGTAAGTACATTTGAGCCAGGACATTTTATATTTGTTGTTCTTTCAGATTCTATCCTAAAGTTATAAGAGTACCTGCTTTTATAGGCATTTTCAGGTAGCTCACTTATTAATATTCATTGAGCTTTCAGTCTCCAGGTTTTAATTCTTAGTCATTGCCTAGTATAATTTCTTTTTGAAAACAGCTTTACAAAGAGATGGCTTATATACATTATATATTTAAAGCATACTATTTAGAGCTTTTCATTAGATTTACAGTTGGACAACCAGTGCCCCCAGTTCAGTCACTCTAACCAAATCCCACAGTTTGTAACCATTGTTTTTCTTACTTACCCCTTCCTTCGCTTTAAGACTGGAAATCTACTCTATGTTACCTATTGGCCTATTCTGGGCATTTCATGCGTGGAGTCAAACAGCTTTTGGTCCATGTGGCAACATACTTTCATTTAGCCTAACATTTTCAAGGCTTATTTGTGCTGTACTATATAATCAATATCTCATTTATCTTTAATTTCAATTAATATTCCATTATATGTTTTTTTATTTATTCATCAGTTGATAGGCTTTGCTTGTTGCTCTTTTGTTGCTATTAGGAATCATATTGACATGAACATCTGTGAGCTGGTTTCTGTATGGGCATTTATTTCAACTTCTCCTACATAAATATTCAGGAATGGAATTGCTGGCTTATGTGGTTACTTTACATTTTACATTGTAAATTTGGAGTCCAGTCTAGGTCAAGTAGCTGTATAATAGGCATTGTATTTTCTATACAAATAAACATTTTGCATTTTCACCTGCAGTGTATGAGAGTCTAGGCTTTTATAATCTTCATCACTTACCATCATTTGTCTTTTTAAAAAACTGTTATCTATGATTTCATTACAGCCATGTCAATGAATGTGAAGTAGTATTTTTCCTTAGCTTTCACTAGCAATTCCTTGATAGCTTATGGTGTTGGATTTCTTTTCACGTGCTGTTGGCCATGTGTATATCATCTTTGAAGAAGTGTTTACTAATGTCCTTTGCACGTTCTCGTGAATTTATTATGGTGATATTGAATAAAATGAATTACATATTCAGTATAGAGTTCGCTCACCAGATACATGACTTACAAAATTACTCACATTGTATTAGATATAGTTTAATATTTTAATGATGTTCTGGTAGTAGAAAAGTTTTCAATATGATGATTCTTGTTATGATTGTTTTCCTTGTGTTGCTTCTAAAGTTCAATATTTTTAACAGGTTAACAGATATAAAGGAAAAAATAAATCAGTTTAGTGAAGAAATTAGACAACTTGACATGGATTTAGAGGAACACCAAGGTAATGTTTGTGGTATATTTTTGTGTTTTTTAAAATGCAATTAATATATACCTGAACATATGCATATTAATTGTAATCTTAGTGACTTTTTAGGATTTATTATTTAAATAAATATAATACTCAATGATACTGTTAACTTTAGTTAACTGAAATATATATACCAAGTATTATAAATAATGTAAAAATAATTACTTGATTAAAACTTTAAGTAACCTAGTCACTGTGTAAGATAAGTACCTAGTTTTTCAAGGATGCTTTTTTTTTTTTCCTAATAGAGGAGATGACAGTCAGGTAACGAATACCACAAGCAGCCCAGAGAGCCTTGGTTTCCTGGTTGGTCTAGTTATGAGGGAGCAAGCACTGTTGTCTCATGTTTCCCCAATCAAAGGTCTTCCTGGTAGAAATTCTATATATATGGGAGAAGTATGGGCATCATAATTCCCAACCAGATTACTCTTGGTACAGGCTCCCTGTTTAAAGAGTTCATGGTTTAACTTCAAACTAATAATTTGTTCATGGACTAACCAGGATCAACTATGTATTATCAGTCAGTGGAGAAACCTCAGGATAATTTACCAATGGATGATAATAGACATTCACAGTAGGGAAAAGAGTATCCTTAAACTTTGTTTTTACTTTGATTTTTATTTATTTATTTATTGAACAAATCTTTTAAACATTTTTATTTTTTATTTTATATGCATTGGAGTTTTATATGTGTGTATCTCTCTGTCTATCTGTCTGTCTATCTATCTATTTATCTATCTATCTATCTATCTATCTATCTATCTATCTATCTATAGATAGATTGGATCCCCTGGAACTGGAGCTACAGACAGTTGTGAGCTGCCATGTGGGTGCTGGAAATTGACCCCTGTCCTCTGGAAGAGCAGCCATCTGTCCAGCTCTTTACTTTGATTTTAAAGATAGTATTTATGTCTTTTTTTTTGTTGATTCATTGCTTACCTAGATAGAGCACTCTATAAGAAACCTTTGAATACTAGATAATTCATTTTATAACTGTGAAAGCTCAGAGATATTAGTAATTTGCTAAATTCTCCAAAAAAGTAAAAACTAGACATAAACCGAGGTTTTCTGATGATAAAGTCTTAGACCTACTGCCTAAACATAAGCTTGACTTTTTGATTCAAAGTATTTCATTTGTGAAATTAAAATATGTTCTAGAAACATAAAGTTACATCTTCATGTGGTTACTAATGGCTTTATTAAGACTTCTAAAGGCAGGAAAACATTAGGTAAGTAAGCTTGACTATGCTTTAGTTTTCTGCTTTGGGAAATGAGCGTCATGGTAATGTCTCACTAAGGTTTATGGATTAAATGTCACTTATGACAATGGTAGGCTTATAATAAATTAATACTAAGGTCATATTAATTTTAAAATATATTTACTTTTTTTTCATTGACAAGATTATATATGCACTGATTGTTTATAGCGTGTTCTGAAGTATGTGTGTATTTGAATGGCTCAGTCAAACTGGCATATGCATTACTTTACATGTTGTTCATTGAGAGCAACTCAGATCCACTCTTCATGCTCCTCAAGCATGCGCCGCACGTTGCTGGGCATGGTAACACCTCTTAAATCCATCACTGAAGCCAGAAACAGGAGTGTCCCGATGAGTTTGAGCCCCCACCCACCCCCACCCCTTCCCTGGATTATATAGTGAGCTCCAGGACAGTCAGGGATACATAACAAACTCTGTGATGGAAGATCTAAGAGGGGAAAAGAGTATATTTATACTAATGTACAGTAAGCTCATCAATTGACTTTTAGCTTATGGAATTTCGTGTCTTTTGCCTGTGTTATTTCCTCACGGTTGCTTTTCATATATGTGGATCTATTTTGAGAAACCTGATGTTTTTATTTTAGAAATTTTACAGATTGCATCCTAAATAATTTTTTTTCCTAAATTATAATGTACAGTGTTTAGTTCATTCTCCTAAAATGATAAATTTGGGAGGTAAAATTTATTATCAGTTGAACTTGTAAGAGAAATAGAATTCAGAGTGCTTCGTTTTTTGCTTCTGTTTTCTTTTTTGTTTCAAATATTTGTTTTTTATTACTGTAGGATAAGATAATCCATAATTTTGTAATAGTGATAATAGGACATATAAGCGTTTATAAATATATAAGCATAGATGTGTGTATATATAATCACAGGTAAGTGTATTAATGCATCAGTGATTATTGTTGCCACTGCTCTGCTGTGATCATCCTAATTACTGCGACAACACAGTGGGTTGTGTAGACGGTAACTTGTTAGAAGGTTACTTGTTAGTTCAGGACCTCATTACTTTCTGCCTGAACTATTGCAGTAGCCTCCTAACTGGTTATCCCACCTCCATTTTTGCCCTGTCTAGTTTTTTTTTTTTCCAGTATAATGCTGTAAGAATGATTTGTGTAAAACAGACCTGGTGTCCTTGTCCTGCCTAAATATGGTTCACCATGATGCACAAGATAACAAGTTTTGTATGTCATATTAGTTCTGCAGTTCTCCATTTCATCCCATAGTCATCTCTGGGCCCTGCCTCCCTTTTAAACCAGGTCTTACAGTGTAGCTCAGGCTTGCCTAGAACTTACTGTATAGCCTAGGCTAGCTTCAGATTCACAGCAGTCCTCATGCCTCATCCTCCAAAAGCTGGGATGACAGATATGAACCATCATACCCAGCTCTGTAGTAACCTAATTATAATAGTCTACTTCTGTTACCTTTCATTCAACTATTTTGTCCACTAACTTTTTGCTTTTGTTGTCTTCATTTAACTGAATATTTGTTGTTCTTCTGTTTATCTGATTAAATTCTTAGCCCTTAAGATTTAACTTGGCATCCTCTTACTCAACATAACTCTGAACTTCCTTCCCTAACTATTTTCTAGGCTTAGATGAGTAATTGTCCTCCATGTTACTGGAGCACAGTATGTATTCCAGTTGCCTACTTAATGTATTTGTCTTCCTTCTCAGACTGTAAGCCCTCAAGGGCAGGGACTACTCCTTAACTCACATTAGTAATCTAGTTCATCAACACTGTATCTGTGAAGTAATGCTTGATTACTAGACAGTCCATAGTGAAAATTGAGCTCCAATCTGTTCTTGGGGTCCTCTCATTTTAGGATATAGGTATGCACTCTCCAGAAAGTTTGACTGCAAAGATTTTATTACTTTCCAGAGGATCCCTACCTTGAATTCATGTTTTCTAATAAAGTAGTACATATTTTTGTCTATATCTGCATCTTTACTTGGGATGGTTAATTTGATTGTCAACCTGACTTACAAAGCACATAATAGCATATCTATGAGATTGCTTTCTGTGATGACTGCCTTAGGGGATAAGGTCAACTCAAATGTGGATAACAACTTTTCATAGGCTGGGAACCCAAGTAGTGTAGACATTTTCTCTGTCTGCTTTGTGGCTTCCATGACATGAGCTGTCCTGCTCTTCACGCTCTTTGCCATGATGGATGGAAACTACTAAAAAGGAGTCAAAACAAATCTTTTCTTTCTTAAATTGATGCTGAAAGTAAAGTAAAACAAAACGAAATTAGCATAGACAATTGATACCAAGCTGGGTGTGTTGATACAAACTGATAATCCCAGTTCCCAGGAGGTTAAGGAAGCAGGATTGCTGCAAGTTTAAGGATAATTTGGGCAACATACTGAGTTCAAGGACAGCCTGAGACAGTGTCTAAAGTTCCTTTTTACTCCATTAACCCTTAAAGAAAATGTATATAATAGAAGTATATTGTGGCTGTGACTAAACTTAGAATTTGATCTTTAAGCCTTTAGAACTGGTTTATAGGAGGGATTTAGAAAAGTTTGAAGAAGTGGTTCACTTCCTTATTCCTGGTCATTCCAGGAATAAGGGTTGTGGTAGGAGTTAAGGGGAGCAGGATGCCAACAGGAATGAGTGAGCTCACGAGGCTTTAAATGGGAACACGAGTTAGATCATGCACATTATACTCTGGCAGTGAACTTCTCTGTGTTCTGAGATTGTGTGTGATACTTAATGTTAAAGGACTGACTAGTTCATTAGTAAGAGGAAGTTTCAGGAGAACTCAGGATACAGGCCGTTGTGTAGGTTATGCTAGCTACTTTTGCCAAGTTGACAGTAAGAACTGTGAGCAAAAAGCAGAGCAGAAAGGTTTGAAAACTTGCCTTGTCTCCAGAATAACATAAATTTAGGGCTAGGGAAGTGTGGCCCTTCTAACCTTTTCAAGATTAGAACCGCTTGAACCATCAAGTAAAAACATCTTTAATTGCTACTTTTTAATTTTTCTTTTCTTTTTTTTTGTTTTGTTTTTTACTTTTTACTTTTTAATCAAGTGCTTGTTACGTAGCCCACACTGCACTCAAAATCTCAGTAACGTTGGTAACTCAGTCTCATAGGAATGAACCAAATGATTACTTTTTAAAGTGTTACTTTTGTATGAACAAATGAACTGTGGAAAAAGCATTGTTGCTTTGAGTAAGACACAGTAAGACTATAATAAAATAGGCAAAATAGGTTATTAATAGACCCTTTTCTCTCAAGGTTTATATTTCTTAGTCTTTCTCTAACCAGAGCCTCGAGTATGAATGCCACATGCTCTGGGGAAAAAAAACTGCTAGAAAGTATTTCCATTATAAATTAATAAGTGCGAGGTTATATCTGATGGTTTAGTCCTTCATAGTAACATTATTTTGGTCCATTTAACCTGAACCAGACCTTTATTTTTATCTTTACTCGTTTACATTAAATAAATTCTGATAATAACAGTGTTACCATATAATGCATGTTCAGACTTTTTGTGGAAAAGATGTTGAAGACAAGTAATTACCTCTCTGTATAGAATTACTGGGTCTTTTGAAATCATGTGGTTTTGAGCTTTAATCATTGCTAGCTTAGGCTGAATCTTCCTTAGTTCTGATAAATTAGTTATCAATCATCTGTTTGGGTTTTCCAAAATTTCCAAATTTTTATTTCTACTGTCTTTTTTTCCTATTCCCCATTCTTGGGAGTTTATACTTTAAAACGCAAGCAAGCAAACAAACAAAAAAGCAACTTTGTATTGTGGTTTTAAGAGGCTTGGACAAGAGTCAGTGTTAGAAGTGGGTGTTGAGCTAGCTATAGTGGTGCACACCTTTAATCCCGGCACTCAGGAGGCAGAGAGGCAGGTCTCTGAGCTGGAAGCCAGCCTGACTTATATAGTGAGTTCCAAGAAAGAAGTGTATGTTCACCCTATATCATCTTTACAAGGGAGTCACTAGTCATAAAACTTTACAGGGAAGTCACTAGTTATAAAACTGACTTAGAATCTTTCAAGAGTTCAGTCACCTTGTGTGTGCTTTATTTTACTGTTTTTAAAGGTTTCTTTTGTAGATGTACATTTGTGTGTTTTATTGCAAATAACCATTCTTATACACTTTTATTGACTTTTCAGTTGGTCTCAGTCACCTTTCTCTGTTCTTAAATATTATTATTATTTACTATAATGTGGTAGCAAATGCTTGTAATTCTGCCAGATGTTAGAGGTAATCAAGATTTCAAATTCAGAGGACAGGATTAGGCTTCAAAGTGAAACCCTGTCACAAACAAACATGAGTGCCCAACCTGAGTGATGACACACCCCTGTAGTCTCAGCTTCTCAGAAGGCTAGGTTGGAAGAAGCTAGGCTGGAGGATAGCTTGAGGCCAGGAGTCAGGGGAACCTGAGCAATTAGCGGGACCCCAATAAATCTATCTGATATATATTTGATGTAATAAATTCAAACAATAAAAAAGCATATTCAATAAAAAGTTGTCTCTTTAAACTCATCTAAGTCTTCTGAGGTAATCATTGTTCATGTTTAGTCTTTAAAATTAGATTTACTCCAAGTTTACAAACATTTTATTTTTATCTTTTTAAGATTTATGTTTTATTTATATGTATACATTGTACCTGTCTTCAGACATCAGATCCCTTTACAGATGGTCGTGAGCTACCGTGTGGTTGCTGGGAATGGAACTCAGGACCTCTGGAAGAGCAGCCAGTGCTCTTAACCGCTGAGCCATCTCTCCAGCCTCTACAAACATTTTTAAATGAAGTAAAACTATATAGTTCTTTTCAGCTTGAATATTTTCATCTAACTATTGTGTTAGTTTCCTTTCTGTTGCTGCAATAAAATATCCCAAGAAAAGTAATTCAAGGAAGAAAGCATTGATTTTAGTTTACAGTTTGAGAGGGGATGTGTAGTCTATTATGATAGTAGGAGCATGGCATGGGGCTAGTCCAGCAGTCAGGTAGCAGAGAAATATCATTTTATCCACACAAAGGTAGTTGAGAGCCATGTTGAACTAGGACCAGGCTATAAAACCTTAAAGCCTGCTTCTGGTACACTTATTTCTTCTGACACATCTTTCCCAAAGGTTCTACAACTCCCCAGTGTAACTAGCTGGGGACCAAATGTTTAAACATGAGTTTATCAGGATATTTTATACTCGAACCAGAAAACTATAATAAGTATATACAAGTATGTATATTTCATTTACCATTAGAAGCTGAAGGCTCAAGAATGGTGCCCAGTGCATATTAAGCACTGTGACAACCATTAGCTGCTACCATAGTTGTGGTTGTGTAATATTCTGTACTATAGAATATTACTATACTATATATACAGTATACTATACAATGTCTCAACATTAACAGGAAAGCTATTTTCAATTATTTTTTTTTTTTTATTAAAATCAGTGATACAAGGCCGTGCATGATGGCATATGTCCTTGATCTCAGCATTTGGGAAGCAGCGGCAAGTGAGTTCAAGTTTAAGGCCAGCCTGGTCTACAATAGTGAGCTTGTGGACAACCAGAGCTACATAGTCAGACCCCAACACAAAACAAACAAACAAACTAAATAGTGACTTCATAGGTGTTTGTGTACATTCATGTGTATTATACAGAATAAATTTCTACAACTGAAGTTTTAACCAGAATGAGAGTTATTACTTTTAATTTTGTTAATTTTTTACAAAGATTGAGCCATTTCCTACGGCTGGAAGTAGTATTCCTACTGTTTCTCACCAATGCAAGCTATGTAAATGTCCTAGTTTTTGTTAGTTAAAGTAATGTAGCCACTCCATGACAATTCCAAACTCTTTTGCCTGTGGACAAAGGCCTGAATGTGCAGTTTTACCAGTATCCATAAGGTGGCGCTAATTCTCTGAGAATCTATTTTTGTAGGCTAGGATTGACATACAGTTAACAAAGGACAGTAACATTCACATACTTTCCCAAGATGAATGTTTGAGCATAGTTACTAAAAATTATGCTTTCATTTGTAGAACCCAGTATTACCCCAGATTTGGATTAGACAGCATGATAAATAGTATTTGATTATTAATCTACCATAGACATAAATATCTGATAATGACAGGATGGTAGCTATAAAAGATATGCACATAAAGTATGTAGGGCCTCTGAATCATTGGCCTAACATAAGATAATTACTTATAATTTATTCTGTAATTTATATGTACCTTGAATAATCAAAATATACTTACTTTGCCTGTAGTATACAGTCTTTTTTGTGTGTCAATGTCTCTGAAACTTACATTAGATATTTCTTTTTTTTTCATTTTAAAAAAATTTACTTATTCATCTTACATCCAGATCACTGCTCCTTCTCTGTTCTCCTGTCTACAATCCCTCCTCCCATACCCTCTTCTCCCCTGAGAGAGCAGAAGCCCCATCTGGGTATCCCCCACCACCCTGGCACATCAAGTCTCTGCGGGGCTAGGCATATCCTCTCCCACTAAGGCCAGACAAGGCAGTCCAGCTAGAAGAACATATTCCACAACAGTTTTAGGGATAGCCCTTATTTCAGTTGCTCAGAACCTACATGAAGACCAAGCTGCACATTTGGGTATCACACATTATGCTCTTTGTTTGGTGGTTCAATCTCTGAGAGTTCCCAAGAGTCCAGGTTAGTTGACTCTGTTGGTCTTCCTGTGAAAAGGTATTTCGTATACAGATAATTCATAAGGTTTGCTTTAGGAGTCTTCTCTTAGTAGTGGTATACAGTTGAAATAAAAAAAATTAAGGCAAAATATTTTTATCCTACAACTAAACATGTCTTGACTTGAGTCCACACAGTGCTACTTTAAACATGTCTTGATTGAGTCCACACAGTGCTGCTTTAACTGACCTTGGGCACGCTCTTTAGCTGCACCCAATCCAACCTCATTGTCTTCATTTTAAAAATTAAAAAAAAATTTCCCATTTATTCATTTTACATCGTGATCACTGGCGTGTGTGCCTCTCTCTCGCTCTCTCTCTCTCTCTGTCTCTCTCTCTGTGTGTGTGTGTGTACAGAGAGAGAGAGGAGAGAGAGAGAGAGAGAGAGAGAGAGAGAGAGAGAGAGAGAGAGAATGAGAGCAGTAATACAAAATTTCTCACGTCAGTTGTTAGTATTGTTATCAGGAATTCAGTTACCTTAGAAGTTGAAACCTTAGTATTTTGTCTGGACTTCTACAATGATAGCTTTACAAAGCATTTCCTATCAGTATTTGTTGGAATGACACTTGGCACTACTAGCCTGTGGATTCTCAGTGTACATCCAAGGAAGAGCAGCTCATTGTTTAATGTGGATATTGGCCTAGCAAGACTGTCTTTCAAAAATTAAGAGTTGTGATATCTCAACACACCCGAAACTGGCTAGGAATGAATATTCTGAGGTACTACCTGAGACTTCAGTTTGAAACCATGATAATGCTCAGTGTTTTGTGTATTAGCCAAAATTCACACTAATGTTTGATAACCACTGCTTTGGAAAATAATTGAGGGCCTTATGTTGTGTTTGGTACATGCCAAGCACTACTAAGATGGAATCTAAAATAAATGTTAAAACAAACTTCTGCAGAGTTGTTTTGTTTTTCTGATAGGTAGTGAGGCCTTTTGAGCAATAATTTAATTTAATACTTACCAATTTAGAGGTTGTAGTATTTGAAGCACTCTTACCAAGCCCACACTGGTCTGACACTGTTGACAGTTGACTATATCCAAAACTACCCAAAAAGTTTTCAGGGCATGTCTATGAGGGATTAAGTTGAGGTAGGAAGACCCACATAACTAAGGACAGGAGCATTCTATAGGGTGGAGTCTTACACTGAATAAAAAGGAGAAGGAAAGAAAGCCACACACTAGCATTCATCTTTGTTTGCTTGTAAACTGTAGACCTGATAAGACCAGTTGTCATGATTTCCTTGGAAGTGGACTGTACCCTTCCTGTATGCCCTCAAGCAGTATGTAGAAATTATATCTCACTACTGAGAGCCATATATATTCTACCTCTATGGCAGCACTGAGATGATTTAATATATGTAAAATCCCTCCTGCCTTAGTCTCTCAGGGGCTTCTCACTGTATATTTTAAAGTGCACCTTGTACTTATAAGTACTGTTGTTTCCCTAGCTGAAAAGACGTAGGTTTACTAAGATTCAAGCTGTTTTATGGGTTGGATGAAGCCTAAAATGAAAAGTTAGATTAAATCATTAATTCTTTTTGGTTTTTTGTTTGTTTGTTTTATTTTTTATTTTTTTATTTTTTGAGACAGGGTTTCTCAGTGTATCCCTGGCTGTCCTGGAATTTACTCTGTAGGCTGACCTCGAACTCAGAAATCCGCCTGCCTCTGCCTCCTAAGTGCTGGGACTAAAGGCGTGCGCCACCACTGCCCAGCTAAAGCATTAATTTTTATGTACTCATTTTAACATAGCAATTTGGAATAGGAACTTATTGCTTACTGCTAAATTGACATGAGAGAAGTAGATGTGGGGAGCTAAATTAAAAATACAAAATTTAGTAAGATGTCCACACTAACTGAAATTGAATAGAAGAAATTGTCTTGGCTCTCTAAATGCATGAAAATGTTAGAAGGGGTCTAAAATAATAGTTTAGTATGAATTAATGTAGTGTCACCTCAAAGTCAGCGAAAACAATAGTATTAACAGAAGAAAAGGGTCATGGACTTTGTGTGTGTGTGTGTGTGTGTGTGTACGTGTATGCAAAGTGCCATTGGAGTCTAGTGTGTGTGTGTGTGTGTGTGTGTGTGTGTGTGTCTGTGTACATGTATGCAAAGTGCCATTGGAGTCTAGTGTGTGTGTGTGTGTGTGTGTGTGTGTGTGTGTGTGTACATGTATGCAAAGTGCCATTGGAGTCTAGTGTGTGTGTGTGTGTGTGTGTGTGTGTACATGTATGCAAAGTGCCATTGGAGTCTAGAAGAGCTCGCTGGTACTTTTGAAGTTAGGTGGTTCTAAGCTGGTACTGAGTACTAGGAAGTTTGATCTTTCTGAAGCGCAACATTTTAACCTCTGAGCCATCTCTCCAGCTCCAGAAACTCACTTTCTATTGAGAAATCACAACATAGGCGAGTTCACTAATGCTCTGCCTTGTCTCTGTTTCAAGAGTGATCAGGAATTTGTTTTGAAGCTTGGGAGTCTTTTGAGATGTGCAGGAGCTCTGCTCCTTCTAATCACACCGGGCAGGTGTGATTAACTCGGGATGCTGGCCAGATATGCCTTCCCATTGAATTTGTTGGCAACAAGAGGAGTGGGTTTGTATCAAGTGGGAGAAAGGTCGTCTAGGCTCCTGACTTAAATGATAGTAGATGGTGAGGATATTCAAAATAACAGAAAATAAAGAGGTATAAATTTTGAGGGGGAATGCCGAAGAGTTTAATGTGCATACTGTATTTTAGGTTCCCAGAAGGACATCTAAATACTAATCCAGTAAGCAGTTAGATGAAAGAATTTGAAAATTGGGGAACAATTAAATTAAGGGTTCTTAAGTCACAGGACTAAATAAAATTGTCATCATTATAGTACAGTTTTAGAAGTCAGTTAAGAACTACTGGAGAGTAGGCTCAGGGGATAAAGACACTAGCCCACATGTCTGGCAACCTAAGTTTGATCCTCAGAAACCACATGGTAGACAAGAGAGCTGGTTCTCACAAGTCGTTTTTTGACCTTCACATGTATGTTGTGGCATGGTTGAATGCACACACACACACACACACACACACACACACACTTTGTGCATGCATGCACAAAATAATACATGTAAATAAATTGCAAGGATCTCACCTATGCAATGCAGAAGCAATACATGAAAATATGTTAAACAGGGTTTATCATATTTTAATGGTGGCAGATATTGCAGGGTGAGAGAACTGAAACTGCCCTTTGGGTTGGATTATTAATGTGTTACCAAATCTCCATGGGAATAGTCTTATTGGAGTAGACAGGGAAGCCTCATTGAAGTATCTTGAGCAGGATAAGAAAAAGATGAACTGTAAACAGAATGCATGTGTAGGAGATTCTCCTTGGTTTAGAGAAAGAAAGATAAGGTGGTAAGTTTTTACATGCCCTAGAATCCAGACCTACCTTGTAATCCCTTAATGCCTTAACTAGTCTCAAGAGTTGCTAGACTGGGGCTGGAGGGATGGCTTAGTGGTCCTGAGTTCAATTCCCAGTGACCACACAGTGGCTCACAACCATCTGTAATAGGATCCGATGACCTCATCTTATGTGTCTGTAGACAGTGACAGTGTGCTCA
This sequence comes from Rhabdomys pumilio, assembly GCA_030674055.1. NCBI lineage: Eukaryota > Metazoa > Chordata > Mammalia > Rodentia > Muridae > Rhabdomys > Rhabdomys pumilio. The sequence goes on along the minus strand of JANHMN010000004.1, from coordinate 52,362,890 downwards.
CAGAAAATAAATCTAAAAAAAAAGAGTTGCCAGATTAAGGAACAATGACTTTTTTAGTAAGCCAGGCCTCAGCAGGTTCAGAGGTTCTTCAGTTTGCTACTATTTGCATGTTTACCACCATGTGATCTGAATATGTAAGGTCATGTGTAATACAAACTGCCTGTTCGTAACTGAGAAATATACTTGTAAGATGAGTAAATTATACATGATACATGTGCACAAGCAAAAGTCTGTATTCCCATGCTTCCCTGCCCTCCTTAAGGACTCTACCGCTACTGTTTGCACAAGTTTATTAATGCCTCAATCAGATCTGTGAAATTTTCTGTACCATATTGGAAAATACACAGATCATTGGAGTTTTAGTGCCTAGACTGCTGTTCTTCTCCTGTTCTACTCCTATTAGCTCTATTGTTCTTAAATGTCCTTTTTAATGCCAGATTTAAACTAGGAATCCCCATAGTAGTAGCTTGCTATTCTTTCCATCCTTAGTTTTTCTAGGAAGCAAGGGACTGATTGACTAGCCTGAAGAAACTGGGTTGAGCAAGCTCATATATTTATGCTTTCTTTACTTGATGCCCTAGCTGCATGGAGTTGCAATATCTTACATTGAGAATGTCTCTGTGCTTCCATAGCTCAGTGTTTGCTACGGTGAAACCCCATTATCAAAGTGATCACAGTGATCATAGTCCACCGTAACTAATGGTTCCTTGCTGGGGCCGCTATGTCAGAGATGTCCTTTCTGGCTTTTGATTTTTTTCTGTTTAGACATGACTTTCATATTCACTAAGCTCAGTATGTTCAACATTTCTGTATGCAGTGTCTTTATCACCCTGTCCCCCTTTGCAGTTAATGCGGCTGTCTTTTCAAATTACCTAAGAATCTTGAAAATTATCCTCAGTTTCTGTTTCTCTCTTATCACAGTATCTGGTTCTTGGTACCTGAGATAAAAATTTACTAACTTATATCCTAATTACTAGAAAATGTTTTGACAGTTTTTTAATATTTATAAGTGACTCCTGTTGTTGATTCTTTATAATATAGTATAAATATTAGGGAAATTTTTTTACGCATTACTTGAGTTAGCTTAATTGTACATTTCTATAGTATCCTTTTGATACGAATTTAACATATAACATGTTACATTCATAGATTCTAAGCTTTGTGAGGTAAGAAATGCTGCTATCATGCTTGCTGCAAATTACCCAAAGATAGGGTAGACTTACTTGGGAACTTGTCTTTCCCATCACTGGTAGTGCTCATGTGTAGGCTGAACAGCTTCAGATTTGGAATGGAAAGCCTATAAGTTTACTCCAGTCAGGAGAATGTTTTTTCTAGTTATAAAGGCACAAATAATGGTTTAAAAGAGTTTTAAAGTAAATCCAAGCAAATTTCTCCCAACTAAAATTCTACTACACACTATCAAATATTCAGTGACTAATGGCATAAAGAGAACCTAAAAATACTTCTACATTAGAATATTATGATTGGAATTTTAAAAATTAATGTTTTGCATTTCTTATAGGTGAAATGAATCAAAAATACAAGGAGCTCAAAAAAAGGGAAGAAAATATGGATGGTAAGTGATGCTCTCATAAGGTAAATATTAGATTGCAGTTCATTTGTACAAGGCACTGAAGACATTTGCCACATTGAACCACTTAGAAAGAATGATATTTTAAAAATTTGGTTATGAGTGAATGGGTTCTGTAACCTGAAAATTTTCTTTTTTTCTCCCGTTTGCAATGTTAATCAAATCATTATTATAGAGACATATAATGTGCAAATTAGATTGCTATTCATATGTGTTTTTTTTAATTAGAAAATATATGCTACACTATTGAGCTACCAAAGAAGAATTGGTAGAAAATTATAATGGAAATGCATTAGAGAATGCATACAATGTTGATGCTATTCTCATACTAATAGTAAAATTTAACTACTTATTTTTAATTTTGGAAGTTGCACAGGAATAATTAAAAAATGCAAGTGAGAGCAAAAGTATTTATGAGTTACAGATCATACAAATGGGTAATTTTTTAGAATATCTTTTATAATCTGAAGAAATGATAAAATTTATTTTGTGATTAAGCCATTTGATTAATTTAATAAAAAGGCATTTTCAGATAAGTGTTTAGTAATACTAATTTCAGAAATAAAAACCAGTGGCCATCTGTAAGTATTAATAGTTATAGCTGTGTCAAGGAGGTAGTTTTCTGATTTTTATGGGATCAGTTATTTCTTTTGAGCCTATGTAACTCTCTAGTTTACTTCTATCAAAGTCATAACAGACTTTAAGTATTTGAACATAGAGTAGATTAATAGTTTAAGTTTTATATTTACGTGGGATTTCTGGAAATAGTCTGAAGTCCTAAAACTCTAAGTTTAGTTAGCACTAAATCTGTCAGTAGTAGTCCATTTTACCATGTTTGCAATTGGCAGCTTTTATAGAGACTTTTGAGGAAACGAAGAATCAGGAACTAGAGAGGAAGGCACAGATAGAAGCCAGCATCATCACACTTTTAGAGCATTGCAGTCGGGTAAGTGCTGTGTGCCATCTCGGTACTCTGATTCTCTGAATAGCAATACAGAAAGTGGAAGACTCGGTGTTTTATTTGCCCACTTAAACTGTTTCCTTTAAAGTCTCTTCTTGTTTCTTTAAGCTACTAATGTTTATCTCTGTAGGGAAATTTTAGCTGATTAGTATAATTAGTATAATGATCAGTATTGAGCGGTACATGAAGCTGTGGTTAGAATAAAATTTAAGATTTCCTCCCATTGATAAGTATCTGAATTTACTAAGAAAATTCTAAAACTTAGACAGTATTTTAGAAGATATTAATATGTTTTATACTATAATTTATATGGTAAATATTTTCTTGTAGATATACCTAATGAACATTTTAAGTTTTCAGAAAGTGTTTATTGAGAATCTACTATGTATTAGCCTAAGGAAAATATATGCCTCCTTTCAGTATTTTTAGTGTTCTAAGTCTACATAATTCCTCAAATTATGTAGCTAATTTTGTTTACAGTTTGATAAAGCAAGTGAAAACATGACTGAATCCTACTGCAATCTATAAAACAATAAAATTGAATAACTATTCAATGCATCACATGCTTTGTGTTTTATGGTGGTTTTATAGGAACACTAAATCTTTTGTTTATTTTTCTGCAAGCACAGAATATAAATCGTATGAAACAGATATCCTCTATCACCAACCAAGAGCTAAAGATGATGCAGGATGACCTCAGCTTTAAATCAACTGAGATGCAGAAGTCGCAGACGACAGCTAGGAACTTGACTTCAGGTAAGAACAGTGGCTAAGAGTTTATATTCTGTTTTCTTCTTCTTTTTTAAATAACAAATTGGAGCTTCCAAAACCATCTTCATTCTTTTTTGAGTTCTTTTGAAAGTCTCATAAGGAAGGATCAAATTGATGAGTGCCTGTTACCCCCCATCATTAGTAATTTGAGAATTTCCTATGACATCACCCAGGAACTTACTAAAACCACATTGGCATATCCTCATTCCTTTAACCGTACTCATGGAATGCAGACCATCCCTAGCATAAGGTTTCACACAGCACTTTGTGTCTATGCGCATGTGTGGTGCTAGTGAGCTGCTCTAGTACCAGCCAGCGTTCCCAGGCCATGGTCTGTAGTAACTTTACAGTGGTGCAAAGTGACATGCAGAATTCAGTTTCAGAGTTTGAAGTTTGGTATTTTTCAGGGTAATGGCATATGGTATATGTAGTGTGATGTTCTTTCACAGTGCTTGGTGGTACCCACAGCCATGGCTTCCATTGGCAATGTGATTATGGGGTTGAGCAGTCAGCTCTTACAATGAGGATTAAATGAAAGAGTTCAGAGACTGACTAGAGTTTGGTCAGGGAGAGATGTTCTCAGTATTCAGTTTTTCTTTTAAAAGAAGTTAGATCTGTTTCCTCAAGGAATTTTCATCCTGGTAGAAGGACTGTTCTAAGGCAGTGAAGTAATGATTTTATAGACATGAGTGTGGAGATGCATCGTGGTCACATATCAGGTCAAACGTTGATAATTAGGAGAGCATCTGAGAGCCAGTGATGTTGAAATAGTTTTAACCATACTCACTAGTGCAGACTGACCAAGGAAAATGGCATCAACTAAGCATACATGCTTAATTGTAATTATTTTGTTGTCATACTTTAAAAACTGAAGAATGACAGATGAATTTTAATTTTATTAATCAATGTATCCAAGAAATTGATATATCAATTTGTATTTTATAAAATGGTAGACATTTTCATTGTACATTATTTTAATTTAAACTAAACCTATTTCAAGTGATCAAAAAGATGTACATGTCAAATGACATAGGTTGAGATTAGATAAAGTTATAAAAATTCATATGGAACCTTGGATTTCTGTACTGACAAATTCTGAGTGTTTTTTATGGTATGAGGTGACTGAATTTGCTTTTTTTGTCTACTTGGATTTATACTCGCAGGTAGTGAGTTTAGAGAAAATGAACTTAATGTTTACTAACGTAAGATACTTAGGGATTCAAGCTGGGGAGATGACTAAGTCAGTAAAGTGCTTGCAAGTGTAAGGGACTTTGGATCCCTACTGCTTACACTGAAGCTGGGCCTGGTGACATGCTTGTAATCCCAGTGCTAAGCTGGTGGAGACATACAGACATACAGCTAAAGACAAGCCAGCCAGCCATGCCAAATTTTTGGGCTCCAGGTTTGGTGATAAACCCTGTCTCAAAAATAAGGTGGATCATGGCTGAGAAGAGCTCTCTCTCTCTCGCTCTCTCTCTCTCTCTCTCTCTCTCTCTCTTTTTCTCTCTCTCTTTTCTCTTCTTCCTTCTCTCTCTTCCCTCTCCCTTCCTCCCCCTCCTCTCTTCCTCCCTATCTAAAATGTTTAGGTATCCTAGACATGGATATTTTATAGGGATTCCCAAAACCTAAAATGTTCTTGAGAGTAAAACCTATTTTGATCTGAACTGATTATTCATCGTTTTTATTGTAGACAGATTCATGGACTTGATAGGTCAGTAGTGTCTCAGATCTTGCTGTAGCAGTTATGCAGTCAGTATATGAATTATGTTCTACATCCAAAAAATGTGTATGTTTGAAAGTACCATTCATTGCCTGGGAATTGGATAGGGAATGTTGAGCTTGTAAATGCATATTGAATGATAATAAGATGCCAGTTAATTAAAAGTGATACTAGAAATAGAGAATTGCTGTCATTCTGTGATTGAAGACTATTTTGTACCTAAGTTGGTTTAGTTTGTTGCCATAGAATTACTAGTCTTGTGATTTATATGCTGAGCAACTGGCAGAGGTACATTCCAGTGTGGGCTTATATTTATATCTACAGGTACTTTGTACTTTTTTTACCATGTTAAAAATCCATAGAATTTAGTGTTTTATCCATTGTTCACTTTAATTTTTAAGTTTTTATTCAAAGTAAATGTGTGTCATTATGGTGTGATCATGCACTTTTTTTTTTTTTTTTTTTGGTTTTTTAAGACAGAGTTTCTCTGTGTATCCCTGGCTGTCCTGGAACTTGCTCTGTAGACCAGGCTGGCCTCAAACTCAGAAATCCGCCTGCCTCTGCCTCCCAAGTCCTGGGGTTAAAGGCGTGCACCACCACTGCCTGGCGTCACTGCACTTTTTTATTAATCTCCAATGCCCTCTGACCCACGTTTGTTGGTACTCTTCCTCACCCCAAATACCCCTTCTGCTCTCATGACACATGTATTCCTTTTTACCCTCTTTCTTGTCTATCCCTCTCACTTCCTGCCCCTCATTGTTCCCTTTGTACTTTTAAGACCTATATATACACATAATGTAAGCTTAGCTTTCGTGAGAGTAAATGTGGTATTTGTTTCTCTGAATCTCGCTTATTTGTGCAACATAACAATCTCTGGTAGAATTCATATTCCTGCAGATGTAGGGACTCGTGATGGCTGACTAGCATTCCATTGTGTAAATGCACCATATTTTCTTTTATTTCTTCATCTGCTGATGGGCATCAGACTGTCCATTCCTTAGTTGTTGTAAATGGTACAGCAGTAAACATGGATGTGCAATCCCCCTGTGACTGTTGACTTGGAGTCTTTCAGGTATGATGTTAAGTCGTTTGAGGAACCTCCACACTGGTTTTTGTACTGAATTCAACAGTTTACATTCCCTCCAGCAGCGTTTGTTGTGTATTTTCTTAATGATCTGTCTTAGTCAGTTTAAGGTGTACAGGCTGGCAGTGCATGGTTATACAGAAGAGCTCCAGAACCTTTTCATCATGTAAAACTGAAATTTTATCACTAAACAACTCCTTGTTCCCTCTGTTCTAACTCATGGCAATCACAATTCTACTTCTGTTTCTTGAATTTACCTCTTAAGAAAGCCTCACGAAGATGTGGTCATAATGTTGGGACTGGCTTATTTTGCCTAGCCTAGTAGGTATTTTATCCACTCACCAATACTTAGATTGCTTCTCTGTTGATGATGTGCATAATTCTGTAAAAACCAGTACACATTAGTTTGCACATCTCTTCTAATTGCTATTTTTAGGTTCTTGAACTAGTTTAAGCATTTAAAAACCTTTTCTCTGTAGACTAAGGAATTACATTAATTCATCTATATAGTCACTTATCTAAGGTTGATGTTAATACAACAAGCTTTTTCCTCCTTTAAGTTATCTTGGTGCCACAGCCATTGAAAACCATTCTGTAAAGGCAAATATAAATACCAGGAAACAAAGTCAGTGATTAGGACTCTGTAGTTTTTACATACTTTATGCTTTGTGTTTGTATTTCCTTTTAAAAACTAGTCACTGTGCTTTTTCCACTTGTGGATTTGTAAAAGAATAAGAACTGGCTTTCATAGAGGTGACAGTTACAGTCTGCCACTAAAGTTCTTCTTTTTCTGGAAATTTTATTAAGATTTGAATTCTGTCTTTTATAATTTATTTCATCTATGGGTTCTTTTGTTTATTTAAAACTAGGGTTTTTTTTTTCCTTCTTTTCTTTATATTATTGCCCACACTTATGACATTTCTTTTATCTGAAAATCACCAGTTTATGATAATCTGGCTGACTGTTCTGAGATAATGTATGTTATAGTGCCCGTTTGTGAACTGCTCCCCTTTCTGTCTTTGAGATGGTTACTGGAACCCACCTGACTTTTTTTCACTGTTTCTTAATAGAGTACTCTTACTCTCTGGGCAACATTACTTCTTAGAGAAAAGGTGAAAGAAGTTATACCAAGTGAGTGAGATGATTGAGGAAAAAGAAGAAACAGCCACAAGAGTTCCTCTGGATTAATCACAGAAACATGTTGAGAAATACTGTCCTGCAGAGTAGAGGCAAGGAATCTTGCTAGCAGTAGTTTTTATTTATATTTTTAGAAAGGAAACTCTGGGGAGTAAACAAATGTGCTGATGGCAGAATATTTCAGAAACATTTCCCCAGGTCAAAGTGGCCCCTCCTGAGACTCTGCTGCTCTGTACACACTGCTCAGTAAACTTCGAAACTTCATAGCATATCAGAAGGAACTAGACTGCTTCCTCTTCCTGTCTCTTCCCCTGGAGAAGCTTTCGGCTTTTCATAAGGACCTGATGGGAAAGGGAGATAAACCTTACTCTATACCAACCAAACATTTGCTCCTTTTTTCTGGAAAAAAAATCAGTTTGTATAGTTCTTTAATGTATTTACTGAGTACATATCCAAATTACATTTACAGTTAAATTTATGTAACTGCTTGTTTCAGTTAGCTAAGCATGTTTCCTATCTATATTATTAAAGTGCTCTAATAGACCTTGGTTACATGCTTAGTTAGCACTTTATTCTCATAACTGCTTGTGACCTTAGTGAAGGTAGGAAGCCAAATGAAGCATTTTATGGTTTTGGATTTCTGAGATAGTCTTACTATATTTTCCATCTGGCCTTGAACTCAGAGCCCTCTTGCCTGAGCCTCTAGATGCCAGGATAATAAGCATGTACCTAGTTTGAAATTGACACTATGATAACATTTAAATTTTGTTGCACATATAATGATATACACTTGTACATATGTATTTCAGTATGCTTCTGAAAGGGGTAAATGAAACATTAAAGGAATACTAGCTTAATTATATCAATTTTAAAGTCTTTTGTACAACCCCTTTTAAAAATCATTTTTGTATGTTTGCACGTGTGTGGGTACACATGTGTGTAGGTACACATGTGTGCATTTAGAGGCCCAAAGCTGATGTACGAAATCTTCCTGGATTACTTTCTACTTTTTTGAGAAAAGATTGCTCAATGAACCCTGAATTTGATAATTCCGGGTCATCTAAGTAGCCAGTTTGTTTTGGGATCCATCTCTGCCTCCTTACTGCTGGAATTATAGTAGGCTACCATGTCTACCCAACATTTTTTGTGGATTAAGAAGATCCAAACTCTGGTCCTTATCCTTGTGCTGTAAGCACTTTCTCTATTGAGCCATCTCTCTAACCAGTGACTTTTTTTTAAAGCACTGTTTGTCATTTTAAATGAATACTAAGTGGAATAAATATCCAGTTACTGAATTTCTGTTCTTGTTCTAGGTCTCCAGAGTTACACATTGTCTTCTCTGGAGCACTGACCTTCTCACTTGTCCAGTTATATTGTAAAAGATCAGTAGTTTTCTGGGTGTCTTATACCTCTCCCTAACGCTTCCTTCTCTCCCTCTCCCTCACTCCTGCCTCTCTCTGATCATTATTTTTCTGTTTGAATGTTCTACATTCAAAGTGCTAATATGCTGTCTAGTGTGCACCCACAGACAACAAGTTTATTATATACCTTAAGAAGAAAATGCACATTAAATATGCTCCATTTACAAATAAAGTGTAATGCTGTTCACTGTTCACTGTTTACTAGTTAACAATCATAAATATATACTAAGTAAGATGTTCTTAAAAAGAAATATACACAAGAAATTGTATATTCGTCAAGTGACTAACATATTGTGACCAGAAGCTCTAAATACCTAAGACTAGTTATATGAAAGTATAGAATTTTAGTTGTTACTTTAAATTTTTATGCTTCAGATAGTCAGCGTCTGCAGCTGGATCTACAGAAAATGGAACTTCTGGAAAGTAAGATGACAGAAGAGCAACAATCTCTGAAAAACAAAATTAAGCAAATGACTGCTGACCTGGAGACATACAGTGACCTGGCAACTTTAAAATCATCAGCTGAAGAAAAGAAAAAGGTAAAATGTTTAATAAAACCTATAAAAGTTATCACCCAAATGTTTCCTTCCTTCCTTCTCCTTTTTCTTCCCTTCCTTTACCTTTTCTTCCCTCTCCCTCTCCCCTCCCCCTCCTTCTCTTCCCCCTCTCCCTCCTTCCTCTTCCCCCCTCCCTTCTTTTTTAAGACAGATGCTCTTAAAACTTGCTCTGATGTTTGGGTGCCCTTACACATCTGACCTTTCTGCTTGTCTCTGACTCCTGGGATTATAGGGTTATGTGGCTACTTTGCATGGCTTACTTGGGGCCAAACTAGGGCATCATATGCTAGGTAAACCCTCTACCAAGCAAGCTGCAGCCCCCAGTTGTTTTTTCTTAATTAACTTTAATTCACATATACTTTATATGACTTACTACTTTAGTATATTATTTGACATACAAGTTCAAAAGAAGTAATAAAATTTGTAATATGTATAGTTGGAATTTAAAGAGACTTAGAAGTTTTAAGAGAAGGCAAAAATTTAAAGGCAAAGCATAAGTTGCTCCCTAATACAGAGAATTCTGACCTGTGACCCTTGCCAAGTCTTGATGTAGGTGATAGGTCTCTTCTGCAGACTCATCAGTATCTCTCCATTCCAGTTTTAAATTTAATCTTAAATTTTTGGGAGTCAGAACAGATATGGAAGAATTTATTTCATTATTAATATAGTTACTTTTATATAGGTTATTATTCAAAAGATATTTCTGTAAAGAAGTCTTAAAGCGATTATAAATAACTCTGGTAGAATTTTACAAAATAAAACTATTAAAATATCAAAGCCAAATGTGGTTTTTATATTGACTTTCTGGACATTTATTATAGACATTTATTATAGTTTCTGTTTGGATCTATCTAGAAATTACATCAAGAAAGAACAGTATTGTCAACCCACAGAAATGCCTTTAAGAAAATAATGGAGAAGCTGACCACGGATTATGAGGCACTGAAAACGCAACTTCAGGATAATGAGACACATGCTCAGGTAAGAGCACTCAAAGCTACCTTCGAAATCCTCTCTGCCTCTTAGGTTGTCTGTCTTGTTCTCAGTCTGTGGTTTTTACTTCAGACAGCTGTCTTCTTATTCATGATTCGTTTTGGTTTCAGGCCTGCCTTGTAAGCCTTCCTTACTTTTTTTTTGGCTTTGAAACAGTGAGATTCTGTACATTAGTATGAATTTCTTTCTTTCTTTTTCTTTCAGTAGGCCTGTACGAAAGGCCAGTTTTATAGGATATACTCTCTTGGGCATGGCTGTTATGCTATACTGGGTGATTGCTTTAAAATTTACCAAAAGTAAACAGAAACATCTAACTTCTGTTGAAACCCCACAGAAACTACAAATAACATAAACGCCAATGACAGACAGAATTTTTGTCATTTTGAAATGAGTAAAACACACATGTACATGACACACATACACATTTTCATATGTACACACATACATGCATAAATGCATATATGTCCTGTGTGCTTAGCTTGGGACTTTGTTGCTATTTCCCATTTATTTGTGTTCTTCACTTCTTTCATACCTGTCTCTATGGAGCTTTCACACACCCCTCACGTTCCTCCTTCCCCTCTGAAACTCTTCTTTTCATTCATTCCTGTCCTACTTTGATATGATTTTTTTGTACCCACTGAGCTTAAGATTGCTTGCATGAGAGCATTATTTACTAAAGCGTGGGCAAATTGGATATTTTTTTTTACTGAAAATAAATAAATATTTTAAATAAAGTGCACTTAGATTATAGTTTTCTCTCCCTCATCTTCTCCCAGATCCTCCCCACTTCCCCACCCACCCAGCTCCACATCTTCTTTCTCAAACAGGCAAATAAATCAAACCAAAATAAGACAAAACAAACAGGAAAAGAACGAAGAAAAAGCATAAGAAACTCTTTATGCATGTGTAACACATGCACACAACAACACACACACAAACATGTGCACACAGATACAACCCATAAAAACACAAAATTGGAAAGCAATATATAAGCAAAAGACCAATAAAATAAAAAAAATGCTCAAACCTAGCATTATGACATAAAAACTCTCCAAAACTTTTGAGTTTGTTTGATCTTGACCATCTACTTTGGGCCTGATGTTACGTGTGGTTTGTATACTCCATTGGAAAAAACTAGTTTTTCCTTTGTGAGCTGGTGACATTTGGAAGTAGCTTCTGAGTTAGGAATAGGGACTCATGTCTACATATCCTCTCCATACTGAGACCCCATCTGACTTGGACCTGTGTAGGCCCTGCGTATGCTGCCACAGTATCTGTGAGTTCATATACCTCAGGTGTCTGGAAGGTACTGTTGTTGCCTTGGTAATGTCCATCCCCACTGGCTCTAAAAATTGTTTTGCCCCCTCTTTTTCACAGGCATGGGCAACTCATCAATGGTTCCACCACTGAGAAAATGGCACTCTTTCCTGCAGTACCCACTAATGGTGCCCATATTCCCTAGTTAAGGGTGGGGCCGGGTGAACCCATGTTGATGGTACCAGTCTTGTACACAGAGCTGTAGTGAGCCCATGAGTCAGTTGTGTCATTTCCAGAAAACATTGCTTTCAGCACTCCTCCATGATCTGCATGTACATTCTTCCACTCCTTCCACAACATGCCCTGAGCCTTGAGGGGATGGGTTGAGGCTTGTGACATACTGAGTGTGCCTCCCTTATTCTCCTCATTTTGTCCATTTGTAAGTCTTTGCACTAACTGCAGCCTCAGTTAAAAAAGAAGCTTTTCTGATGAAGGCTAAGAACAGCACTAATCCCAGAGTACAACTGTCACTGTCTGTCTGTCTGTCTGTCTGTCTGTCTGTCTACTTAGTGTGTGTATGTATATATGTATGCCACAGTGTGCATTTGGAGATCATATATAATATACTACTATAAAGCACAGTTTACAGAACCAGTCTCAAATTGGACATTTAGGTAATTTCTAATCTTAAGCTGTTGTAATAACACTATGAAGAGCAGTCCTGTTCTTGAAGCTCTTGATTCATATCTCTATAGACACATAACTACAGTAACTTTTTCATATCACCCATCCTCTGGTACGTATCTGAACAATGTTTGAGGTCTTATAGATTATAGGCTCTTGGAGGGTATACTGTCCATCTCTAGCACTACGTAACTAGTTTGTATATGGTAGGTATATAGTAAATATTTTCTAATTATCAAATGAAACATACGTGCTGTATTCAAATTGAGTAGTTAAAGTCAGGTAAGAGTTGAGTATGGCCATGTCCAATCACTTGCAACTTAAAATTCTAAATGTTTGAAATTCCCCAATTTACATAGCAATATGATCACGGTATAACAACCAAAATCAGGTCATGTTACTCCCTATTACCCAGAAATGAACATTTCTAACACATTGGTATATATTGGCATATGTAGGCTATTCGCCTCTTCATCACCTCATATTTTCACAAAATAAAATAATTCTATTAAAAACAGTCTTTAAACAATTTCTTAAAATTTTTGACATCTTTAAAAATGTTTCTTTCAGACATCACACTATATGGATACAATATTTTAAAAAGATAGTTTATATTTCTACTGAACAATATAGAATCTTATGAGAGTTTGCAATAACTAGAAATCACTAATTTATCCTGTTTACCTGTCAGTTTGTCTTTACTTCACAATGTAAAAACCTAAAAATAGACTTGAAATTTACAATGTAAAAGCTATTTGAGTGGGGATGAGTGCTAGAGAAAGTGTAAGAAGAGTTTGACTATGTTACGTTGTCTGAAATGGGTTACGGGGAAAAGATGGCTTTTTTTTTTTTTTTTTTTTTTAATGTTGGCTTTCTTTTTCCACTACATAGATGATGTAAGTAGACACCTTTGTTTTGTTATTCTTTTTCCAAATCATAACATAAGCCACAATTTTAAATATATATCTGTATTTTTGTATTTTGCCAATCTTGATCTTGGCTAACTAAATCAAATCCTTGTCTCTAAATCTTATAACAGTTTTCTTAAAAAGTGTTCTTATATCTATAAATAATTTCATGTGATATTATTTGAGTAAGCTATAGAGAGAAAAGATTTTCAAAATTGGCATTTACCTTATGGTAAGTGTCAAGGCAAGTCAGTAATGAGGATGTACACTGTAAGAGGAATTTGACATGAAGTGATTCTTGTATCATTTGTATAGCACTTAAGAGGTTCATTGCCATGTGAGAGCAAGAAGGAAACATGTCTGGTACTTGACTTTGCAAAAGGTTATTAAAGATTTATTGCCAAAATGTGCTGACTGCTTCCGTAGGGGCCATCCTAACTTCCAGGTCTTATTTGCGACAGATCTGATTTCATAGGGACTCAAGGACCATATATTTTACACAGTTAACTGTGATTCCATCCTGATATCCAACTTTATCTCTCTGGAGGAAACAATAGGATAGATAATGTATGTGTGCTGAGAATTACTTTCATGAGAATGAGAACAAACTTTTTTTCTTGCTTCTTCAATTACCACATTCTTTTGAATGCTCATTACTTTGAAATAGCCAGGGAGAAAGTTATTTTAGTGTTTCATTTCTCAGACACTCCTTTGCTTACAGACAACTACATGAATCTTAAAAAGCTAGAGTTACAAGGTTAATTAAATCAGAAAAACAGTTTAATTCTACAACAGTGAAATTGTCTTCTGAGGAAGCAACCATCAATATAATATCCACATTAGTTTCCTGTTGATGCAGAAATTACTGTAACAATGCCAGATTTTTACAGACTCTCTTACAATCTTCACACTGCAGCTCTGCTCTTATCACAGCCCGGGAAACAAGACAGGAAACTTAGATCTAGAAATAAGGAAGTTTTTCCTATATGTCTGAACCTTTGGCAGTGTTAGAATATATATTACCTTTGTAGCATGAGATTTCCAGAATTCAGGGAGAGATTCCCATCACGTCCCATTTTTCTTTTTAAGTTAATTTAGGAAAAGTCATAAATTGACTTTCAGTTTGTCAGTTTATTGGCATATATTTTTACTATTTTGTAATTAAAATAAGCGTAGTAAAACCTTTTATAGAATTTAGCATTGTCCTAAATGTATATGCTGTTGTCTGATTTAACCTAAGTTTCTTCTTTGGTGACCCTTACTTTATTGAGAATGCAAGCAATTGTTAAGATTTAAAATAGGGTGTTTTTTTTTATACCCAAAGGGATATGTATACTCTCAAAGTTATATGTAATGATTATGAATATGAGAGTCAGTTAACATTTACCTTTTGTGTTTCTAGCTTACAAATTTGGAGAGGAAGTGGCAGCACCTGGAGCAAAATAATTTCGTAATGAAAGAGTGTATCCTTTAAACTGACTTGACATGTCCTTACCAAATGCTTATTAGTGTGTACAGAACTCTGAGCTAATTATATGGAGGTCATAAAGACTAGCACCATTTTCTGTTCTATAACAGTGTTTACTCAGACTATGTATTAGTCTCAAAATTGATTTTAAGAACTACCCAAAATGGAGTATAAAGTCACCATATAGCATAGTGCTTAAGGGTATACATTATGGAGTTGGATGGTCAAATTTTGAATGTTGATTCTGTCACTGGTAAGCTACAGTTCTTAGAAAGTTCTTTTAATCTGTTTAAGCCATAATTTTATAATGTCTAGAACAGTTTGAATTCATAGAGTTTCTGAAAAAGTTTAGATATAAATGTTAGTTGTTTATAATGCTACAACTTGGCTGTCTGTAGAGCAAAGGGTGCTAACCAGTCAGGGTCCTAAGAAATTTGACCTCTGAGTTCAGTTGTGTTACACATGATTCAATTGCGTCTTATTCCTACCAAGTGAGGACCTGCATCATAAAGTTACATCTGTCCAGAATTTGTTTCCTGCCCATTCTCTTCGGCTTATTCCAGGATACCTGTCCTCAGAACAAGATGGTTATGATAGGCTCTCTTTTAGGATGTTACTGAACTTTATCTCAGAGGCAGCACACACCTCAGCTTACTTCTCGATAGGATGCCGTAGGAGCTCTATTCATAGTTTTAGAACAACTAGGCTTAAAAGGCTGAGTATTCACTGGATGTTTAAAAGTCCAGCATTGTAACTTTATGCAACATAAATTACATGACTCTGAAATAGTGAAGTCTAGAGACTTGCCTGAAATCCAGTGTGACATTATAGAGACTAGATTCTGAATGTTAGTTGTTCTGAGAGTAGAATTAGATTGAGCAACCTGGCATTAAAAAAAAAAATCAGGAGCTGGGAGGGGAGGAGGGAAGGGAGCTGCAATAAGGCTATAAAATGAATGAATAAATAAATAATAAGGAAAAAAAATCAGAAGTGGTTTTTTTGAAACAGGTTTTACTTGGCCTTTTTGTGTCAACTTATGCTTTGCTAAAATAAGGTTAAATCTAAAATTTATTCTAGTACTTTTTCTGTACTGTCTACATTCACTGTGACAAATACCCAAGTCTGCTTCAGTTCCTTTCTGAGTCACAGACTGCTGTTTTTACTGACATTGTTTCTCCTTAACTCTTGTAATTAGTCATAGCAACCAAGAGTCAAGAGAGTGATTATCAGCCAGTGATTAAAAATGTGATGAAGCAGATTGCAGAGTACAATAAAACCATCATGGATGCTCTGCATAATGCCAGCAGAAGCTGAAACTGAGGTGACTGAATCAACAAGCATCCTCGAGCGTGCTAAAAGTAAATTAGTTTCCCCTTGAGTTACACTCCAGTTTTTGCATGCCATGGTTTTGTGATCTCCTTGGAGGAGAGATCTCTTGCATAGTTAAATAATTCAATAAAATGTTGCATATTACTCCTTTTCCTGTGGTATTTGTGTTTATAGTAACCATAACTCTTTTGCCGTCTGACAGATGACCCATGTTCAGTTTAACAGCTCCCATATGATGGCTGACGACATTTGTAACCTCAGTTACAGGGGATTTGGCATTCTCTTCTGGTCTCTGTGGGCAGCAGTTGTTATTGTTGTCTTGTTTTCATTAGTTATTATACTAATTATATATTAATATATAATATTAGTAACATTAATTTTACACAGTAGGTTTCATGAAGACACTTGTACACATGTGTGTAATGTATGTGGATCATGTTCATTCCTTCCCAGCTGCCCTTTTTCATCCTGTCTCCTCCTCAACCTATTTCTCTTCCCAGCTTCCTCATTAATTTTTTTTTTTTTTATTGAGTTAGTGCCTTGCCCAGACTGGCCTTGACCTTATGGTCCTCCCACTGTAGCCTCCCAAGTAGCTGAAATTACATGTGTGTGTCACCACTGTGGTGTTTTTAAAGTTGTCTGTGATGTTTATGTAGTACTTAGAAATGCAATAAAAATTGAAGTAAAGTCTGTGTAGCTATTCTTCACCTTGCCTAAGGAATATATGACTATTGCTGTGGTTTAGATGTGCTGTGAATGTTCTCCAAGACTTCAGGTATTAAAATTTAGCCTCTGCTATGAGGAATTATAGAGGTGGAAACTTGATCCAGCTATGATACCTAGAGTAGGGTGCTCTGGGAAATGATTAGATTATTAGGATTAGACACAGTTATTAAGGTAGAGCCCCTTTACTTCCATCTTAGCAGCTTTTAAAGAAGAGAGACATGTGTACTCCCTGTGTCTTGCCATGTGATGCTCTGTGTGACTTGGAACTCTGCCAGCAAGACTTACCAGCTAAGGTCCCTAGATCTTTTGCATCCAGAACCATGAGCTAAAATAACCTTTTGTTTATAATGTATCTTGTCTCAGGTAGCTTATCACAGCAACAAAAGCTGATTTGGGTTAGTAAAAACCAGTTCAGTGTTATCAACAACTAAACCATTAAATACTGGCAGGTAGGGAGGGGTGTGTGTGTGTGTGTGTGTGTGTGTGTGTGTGTGTGTGTGTGTGTG
>JANHMN010000004.1:52274296-52345767 GCA_030674055.1 Rhabdomys pumilio | reverse complement strand
TGTGTGTGTGTGTGTGTGTGTGTGTGTGTGTGTGTGTGTGTGTGTGTACATTATAACAAGAGTGAGTTTGACAGGGAAAACATCTTGGGAAAAAAGCAAGGATTCCAGCTTCCATTCTAACTTATTCATATATTACATTTGGGGAAACATAATTGAGCAATTTTTCTTTAAAACTAAAACATATTTTATCTGAGGGAAATTCTCATTAATGTCTCTTCCTTCCTCTCAAAACCTTTCAACAAATCTAACAAGAGTCTTCGTTTTGCTGGGCCAGAACTGGAGATTATATCTGCATGAACCAGCTCTTCCTCATTCAGTGCCATCACTCTGAGTTCTATTCCAGTTAACAATAACACCTTGAAATTCCTGTGGAAAGAAGCAGCAGACTGAACAAACACACCGAGCACTTGTAGTACCGCAGATCATCATGGGAATGATAACCAGCCTGTTCTGTTCGGATCCTCCATCAGTAAACACACACAGGTTCTCCGGGGCTACGGAACAGTGTTGCAGTATTGCCTTGCCTAGCCTGGCCTGGCGCTCAACAGTTCCTCTCCCTCAGCCTGAGGATTCTCAGGATTATAATGATTATAAAGATTATAATTCTCAGGATTATAGATGAGCACCATCATGGGCAGGTCTAAACAGTTGGTACTCTACGGCTGTGGAGCTCCAGGGGCAGGTAATCAATGGATGATTAGTGACACTCACACTAGAGAGAAGCCAGTTAGTATTAAGCGCACAGGTGGTGCAGCAACCCTGGCTAGTCTCTCCCGAACGCTTCCTTTGGCTCCTGAGTCTGGCATAAACAGCTGTGAGAATGCACTACTACCTCCTTTCTCTCTTTTCTTTTTTTTTGGGAGCGGGATAAGGTCTTCCTCTATTACCCAGCTGGCATCAGACTTACAATATTCCTGTCTCTGCTCTCCAAGTGCTGAGTGCTGTTAAGACTGTAGCATAGGCCATCAAACCTGGCTTGCTAGGCATTTTTGAATAAACCAAACAGACTTTATTACTATGAGTAGACTAATTAATTAATGTAGTGTTTTCATATCCCAAGTCACATGAAGTTTTAATTTTAAATACACTCCTTGGAAACTTTACCTATTATTGATTCATACTATGTAACAGAATTTTAACACTGCTAATTTTACAAGACTTTAGATGATGCTTTGCTGCCTCAGTTTCTCCTCTTCCAATGAACTGTTGTTTTGCAAAACCTTACTAACATATATAAAAAATAACCAACTTGAGAAAGAGCGCTGTTCTGCTTAGTAGTCATTTTCTGAGTTGGCCTCCTGGTTCTGCATGGTATAAGAAGGTGAATGATGCTGAATGACTTCTGATCCTCACACGTGGCTTCCCCACGTATAGACATACATATAAACACAGGGTAAATGAATAAAAAATGAAAAAAAAATTCAAAGATAGATTCAAACATACCAGAAAGGCATTCGTTAAAAAAAGAGGGAGGGGCTTAAGTTTTAAACTCAGTTTATTTTTTTAAAATTATAAAACTAGTTCCATCCATTTACCTAAGAGTTTCTCGAATTCATTATTTTTAATAGCTGAGTAGTACTCCATTGTGTAAATGTATCACATTTTTTTTTTTATCCATTCCTCTGTTGAAGGACATCTGGGTTCTTTCCAGCTTCTGGCTATTATGAATAAGGCTGCTATGAACATAGTGGAGTATATGTCCTAGAAAATATCATCCTGAGTGCGGTAACCCAATCACAAAAGAACACACATGGTATTTACTCACTGATATGCGGATATTAGCCCAAAATCTTGAAATAGCCAAGATTCAACTAACAGACCACATGAAGCTCATGAAGAAGGAAGACCAAGTGTGGTTGCCTCTGTCCTACTCAGGAGTGACAGAATGCTCAAAGGAGCAAATATGGAGACAAAGTGTAGGACAAAAAGTCAAGGAGGGGCGGTCTGGAGACCACTCTACCTTGGTATCCATCCCAAAGGTAGACACTGATATGGATGTCAGGAAGTGCATTCGGACAAGAGCCTGATGTAGCTGTCTCCTCGGAGGTCTGCCATATCCTGCCTGACATATCCAGAGGCGGATGCTTGCAGCTACCCATTAATCTGATCAAGGGTTCCCAATGGAGAAGTTAGAGGACTGAAGGAGCTGAAAGGGTTGGTGGCCCCAAGAGGAGAACAACAGTGCCAACCGACCAGAGCTCCTCAGGGTCTAAACCACCAGCCTGGGAGCACAAAGGGAGGCACCCATGTCTTCAGCTGTATACTTAGGGGAGGATGACCTTGTCAGGCATGGGTGGGAGAGGAGATCCTTGGTCCCATGAAGGCTGAACACTGAGCAGGGAGAATTCGAGGGTGTGGAGGGGGGAGTGGGGGGTAGGTGGGGGCACACCCTTGTGGAGGCAGGAGTGGGGGATGGGATAGGGGATAAATGGGTGGTGGGGGGAATGGGGTGAGGGGATAAAATCTGAAATGTAAATATAATATCCAATAGAAAATTATAAAACTATTCATACAATGTGTCTTAGTTACTTTTATAATAACTGTGATAAAGACCATGACCAAAATCAATTTGAGAAAGGGTTTATTTCATAGTACAATTGGTAGTCCCTCTTCCAGGAAAATTGGAGCTGGAACCTAGAAGCAGGGGCCATGGAAGAACAATGCTTACTGTCTAGTTCTTCAGGGTTTTCTTAGCTTGCTTTCTTATGCCATCCACGATCACCTGCCCAGGAATGGCACCACACCCAGTGAGCTGGGTCCACTCAAATCAATACTAATCAAGAAAGTGCCCTTCAGACTTACCTAAAGGCAAATCTTACAGAGGTATCTTCTCAGTTGAGATTCTCTCTTCCCGAATGGCTCTACCTTGGTTACGTTGACAAAAAAACAAAACAAAATAAAAGAATACTAGCCAGCACAATTGACTCCTTGTCAATGTAGCACTCATCATTGTTCGACTATAACCTTTCTCATTTGTCCCAAAGATGTTATAATAATATCAACAATATAAAGCATACCAACTTCAAAAAGTCCCAGTCTTTAAAAATGCAAACACTTTAAAAGTTCAGTTTCTTTAAAATATCCAAATCTTTTGAAAAGCCCAACATCTCTCTAAAAATCTCTCTGATAAATTCAGTCTGTAAAATCAAAGTTAAGATACTGGGCTGCTGTAAAATAAAAATTACTATATTAATCTAAGAAGGAAGAACCACAGCACAGTAACAAAGCAAAGACTAAGCTCCAGCAGTGTAAAACTCAGTGTCAGACTTCTGGGATCCAACCACCAGTGGGATTCTCAAATGTCCCTTTGAAACTGCATGAGCCAAGTCTTTATTGTCTGCACTGCTCTCAGCATTATCTTCCATTGAACTCTGAGCACTCAATGGCTTTTCCAGTTAAAAGTTCAAATGCCACCACACTAAAAACATGGTCAGGTCTGTCACAGCAACACTCCATTCCTAGTACCAGTTCTCTCTTAGTTACTATGCTGGTACCCTGAAGCAACTTGGGGAATTTTCTTACAGCATGCTGTCCATCTTCCAGGGAAATCAGGGCACAAATCTGGAGGCAGAAACTGAAGCAGAGGTCATGGAAGAGTGCTTCTTACTGGCTTGCTCATTGTGGTTTATTGAGTTCGCTTTTTTATACCATCCAGGACCTCTTAGGGAATGGCACAATCCTAGTGAATCAAGTCCATTCAAATCAATTATTAATCAAGAAAATGCACTGCCGACTTGCCTACATGCAAATCTTATGGCGGCATTTTGTCAATTGAGATTCTTTCCAAATGATTGTAGCTTGTGTTAAATTGATAGAAAAACAAACAAACAAGCTAGCCAGCACACTATAACAGCATGATTATGCCAAGGAAGAAAGACAGTCAGTTAAGACTAATTGACAGAAGTGAAGAAGCTATTACCAATTTAAAATTAGAAGCAATAACTGAGCTAAGTGACCCTGCCAAAATACCTCATTTTCTGTTATCACATTCAGCAGATGACCACTGTATAGAAGAAGACCAGCCTGACATAACAGAAGGTGAAAATACTTGCTACTGTCCACAAGCTCAATCTAAATCTTTGTTAAAGGAAAATATAATTCCTTAAAATCAACTCAATCTTCAGGGTTTTTCGTTAAAAAGCAACCTTCCTTTGGTTTACTAGAAGTGGATAGGCTGCCTTAGTGATTGACCATTCCCATCCCCATTCACCCCTTCACCCTTATTCCCTACTCTCACCAAAAACAAAGCAGGACCTTGTGTCTCAGGATTAGGGGAAATGGTTAAGGGAAGGAAACAAATTTTCTAGCTTCTTCAATTTCTCATGTAGCCCACAAAGGAAAACCAAGCATTCCTTGGGAGGAAATAACAAAAATACCATCAGAAGATGGATGGCTAAAGCCTGTGTCCCTGGAATGCACTGGAGTCACTGCCTTTATGGTGTCATATAGGCTCCTGTCCTTCACTGATTCTGATTATCAGAAAGCCAAATAGTGGTTTCTCCTGAGGCCCATTACCCGTGAAGCCATTCATCTGCTCACTTCCCTTTCCTGCTAAAGAAAGAGATCTGCTGAAGCTGTGGGAGTCCCACTGACTTTTTCTCTAAAGTGCATGTAGACTGTTCTCACAATGCTGCCTTCCCTTAGTGGTAGGATTACAGGTGAATGCCACCACACAGGACTGCTGCGTATCTCCTTAAGACAGGTACCAGGGAGTAGCAAGAACTTCACACCTGTTTTTGTTAAACTTTGAGCTCTTTCCCCACTGTGGGCTTTGTGCACAGATTGGATATCTTCTCTCCCTCTTTGCTAGTATATCTCTAGGCACAATAGCTCACAGTGAAAGTATATTGAGCTAGTTTGGGGGTGGGGGGGGAAGGTCACTCACAGGAATAAAACAAGTTAAAAAAGCCTTTAGGGGGTACAGGAGAAAGTACTGAGAGGGTGAATGCGATCAAAGGACATAGTGCATATATGAAGGTGTCACACTGAAAGCCATATTTTGTATGATTACTATATACTGATTTAAAGGAAAGGGGTCCGGGGGCTATTTTGGACAAGAACTTGAAAGTTCTGTAAACATTTGTAATCCCACCGCTTGGAAAGAAAAGGCAGGATGGAGAGTTCAAAGGTATCTTGGGCTACTGGTTTTTCTAAATTGATTTTGTACCCTTGCAACCTTACTGAAGTTCATTGTTTCTAGAAGTTTTCTGATGGAATTTTGGTGATAACTCATGTATAATATCACATAATGTGGAAGACAGTATAGAGAACCCTCAAAAAACTAAAGTCTACCATTTCACCTAACTATCCTACTCCCTGCCATCTGCCCAAAAGACGTCGAATTCTGCTCCACAGCGATGTTCACTGCTGCTCTATTTATAAGAGCTGGGAATGAAAACAACCTAAATGTCCTTCAATGGATTGATGGAGAGTGAAAATATGGTACATAGACACCAATACACTTGTAAATAAAAATGAAATGTGCAGACATATGGATAGATATAGAAAAGATGGCATTGAATGAGATGACCCAGATCCAGAAAGACAAGCACTACACCTTCTTATCTGTAGATTCTAGCTCCAAACCCTCAGATTTGAGCATACAGCACAGAGTAACCACAGAATCTTGAAAGTATAAGTGAACCGTGTGTGTGTGTGTGTGTGTGTGTGTGTGTGTGTGTGTGTGTGTGTGTGTGTATATAATGGGGCGGGCTTGAGGAGAGAATAACAGGATACAGGTGATATGAAATGAGAACTAGAAAAGCAGGGGGCTCCAATTAGAGAGGAGGGAGGGAAATGAATACAGACAGAAGGAGAGAAGGGGCAAGTAACACTAAGTTGTTTGATAAAGTCTCAAATCATATTTTATATGTACCTAAAATTATACACAGTACTCATGTACATGTGTATACACATATATTTATGCATATATGTGTGTATACAAACACGTGTATACACACACACACACATCTTAAAAGCCATTAGAGCTGACAATGCTTCCCGTAAAAACCATAGACTAACAAAAATTCTAGTAACAGAACTAAGAAAACTCCTTTTGAATGGTTGGCCAGGATAGTCTGAGTGACTCCCAAAACAATATAGTTGTTGTAGCCCTCTGGTTGCCTCTTGGTGGTTGAGGGTGGCTCCCTATTGCTGAAGTCATCATACACTTTGTACATAAGACTGGGTTGATTTGAACTAAATCTGACCTGAAAGCCTCTTTCCTGTACCCTAGCCTCTAGAAAGTACTAGGTAAGATGCTGGGGTTGGGAGGAGTGTTAAATAGTCCTTCCCAGCTGCAACACCCGTGAACCACAACAATAATCAGCATGGTAAGCTATCCATGAAGATGCAGTAAGTGATACTCACATGTTATTGGGAACTAACAGCTTTCTATGTATACTGAAGGCCCTTTCGCCAGGAAAGAATTCAAAACCTAGCCAGCTTTCCAGGACTAGTAATGTTATGGTCATTAGAAGAGAATCTGCTTCCACTTTGCTAAACCAGCATAATCCCTTACTACATTCCAAATCTTATCCTTAATACTCACTCGCAGATGAGTATAGTTACTGCCTCTCATTAGAGAAGCCTATCTTTATAGTAAGTAGCGATCGTCATAGAAAAACCACAACTGGACACAACAGAGAGATCAATGGATTGTGGACATTCAACCTCATCAGACACATCTGTAACACAGCTCCTGCATCTGTGGCTCAGAGGACGTTATGGAAGAAGACACAGAAAGATTGTAAAAATAAGAATATCAGGAAATCTGCAATGAAACATCTTCTAGAAGTGGCTGCATAAGCAAGACCAGAACAGTTACATTTACAGGGCCCCACTCTAGACAAAGAACTACAGGCATGAATGACTGTTGCCAGAAGGAAATTTAGCCTCTCCCAGGGATGAGTTCCCTTATTCATTTTCCAATGCAGAGTAGTCAACCCTGAGGTCATATATACACAACAAAAACAGACTCGGTAGGTTGTAGTTATGTATTTGTGTATGCACACACACACACACACACACACACACACACACACACAATGATAATCAAATGACTATAAATGAGGGTGGGATTCGTGGGAGGAATTTGAAGGAGGAAAGGGAGGAGAAAGTGATATATTTCTATTCCAATTAAAACTATTTTTAAAAAATCAGGGCTGGGGATGTAGCTCAGTGGCTGAGCAGTGGCTTAGCATACACATGCCTTAAGTTTGCTCCCTGGGGCTCCTTATACTCAGAAAGTGAAACAGACTTACCAAATGCTAGCAAAATTACTCCAAAGTAGAACTGAAAATGTTCAAAGAAAAATGTATCCAAAGGTTAATGGTAGTATTACTCTAAAAATGGAGACTCAATAACAAATGATAATTATTGCAATGAAACATTTAACACAAGGAATGAAATACTGATAAATTTTTTTCACTGTGGCAACAAAATATAGAGAAACAATTTTAGCAAATAGTGGCTCTGGTCCACAGAGTACAATGTATAGGTGTGGAGAAGACATGGCAACCGGAATTTGAGGCAACTGTTCCTAATGAATGCATCCACACCAAGCAGAGAGCAATGGCGCCTGCTGCTTGGCTGGTCTTATCCTTTCAGTACCATCTGGAACCACTGGATGGGGTGGTGCTTTCCAGGTTAAGATCAGTCTACTTCAGTTTATCCAGAAAAGTGGCTACAGATGCGCCTAGGGGCTGTCTCCTGGGTAATTCTAGATCACTTCAAGTTGACAATAACCAACACATGTACATGCTACAACATTGATGAACCATGAAAATAGTCACCCAGTAGATATAAATATCCAGAATAGAGGAATCTACAGTTAGAGCAGTGTGCTCTTGGCAGTGAGAAACAGGAGAGCTGCAGAGGCACTGAGGCGCAGAGTGATAAACACGTGCTGGTCCTGATGCAGTGAAGCTTGCTGGGCTCAGGAATATTTAACTAACCACACACTTTAAATGTGTGAATTAGTTCTTAATTTAGAAAAGAACAGTAAAACTAAAGGGATCTATATATGTCTGGGTTAAAAGTCTTGGATTAATGGAGAAAAGGCAGTTAACACAATATTTTATTATCCCTTTTTTAAAAGAGCAGACTTGGAAGTTGTTAGATAAAATGACTTGAGAGCACTTTACCCTCAGATTCTGCCTGGAAACAGAAATGTCTAAAGTGTTCTCTATCACCACTACAGTAGTAGTAGATGCTGGGAAGTTGATTCCAAAAAAGGGCACAATTCATTCTTGTGGAATGTATGGATGCACAGATGGACAGACAGGTGAATGGGAGGGACAAGGGAACTAACTTACCCTTTGTGGTGGTTTGAATGAGAACGCCTCCACCCCCAGACTCATATATTTAAATACTTGGTAGCCAATTGGTAGAATTGTTTGGAAAGAATTAGGAGATGTGGCCTTGTTGCAGGAAGTGTGTCACTGGGCTTTGAGGCTTCAAAACCCTGTGCCATTTCTAGTGCCTCTCTCTGCCTTGTGGCTGTAGATCAAGATGTGAGCCCTTAGAAGTTCCTTCACTCTGCCATCATGGACTCTAAGCCTCTGAAAATGTAAGGCAAACTAAACACTTACTTTTATAAGTTGACTTAGCCATGGTGTTGTATCACAGAAATAGAAGTAATTGTGAGAGGTCTTTTTGTATGGTGCTTGAGTTATATTTTTCTATTATTTCAACAGTTGCAGCAGTCCTTTCTTGTTTTTCTCTCCTTCCCTCTAGACCTTCTTTTTTCTTTCTTTCCTTCATCTCTTCCATACTTTTATTCTCTCACCCCACTTTCTAATTATTTTTCTTTCCAAAAGACTTTATTTTTCCTTTTTTGATTTATTTTATTTTTCCTTTTTGATTTATTACTACTACTGCTACTGTTATTATTTTACTTATTAGCTTTACATTACTCTCACTGCCCTATTCCTGGACACCCTCTCCCACAATTCTCCTCTCTATCCCCATCCCCTTCTCCTTTGAGCAGTTAGGGGCCCACTGAATACCCCCCCCCCGCGCACATTAATTCTCTGTGAGGCTAGATGCATCATCTTTCACTGAGGCCAGACAAGGCACCCCAGCTAGAAGAACATATGCCACACACAGACAACTGCTTTTGAGATAGCTCCTGCTCCAGTTGTTCAGGACCCACATGAAAACCAAGCCGCACATCTGTTACATATGTGTGGAGAGTCCTAGGTCCAGGCCATGTATGTTCTTTGGTTAGTGGTTCAGTCTCTAAGAGCCCCAAAGGTCCAGGTTAGTTGACTCTGTTGGTCTTCCTGTGGAATTCCTATCCCCTTCTGGGAAATCCTTCTTCCTTTTCTTCCACAAGAGTCCCCAAGCTCCATCCCTGAATCTGTCTGAGTCAGCTGGGTATGTGGAGCCTCTCAGAGGACAGCCATGCTAGACTTCTGTCTACAAGCATAACAGAGTATCATTAATAATGTCATGGATTAAAAAAAAATAATGCCAGGGTTTGGTGCTTGCCCATGGGATGGATGGGTCTCAAGTTGGGCTGGTTATTGGTTGGCTGTTCCCTCAGTTTCTGCTTCATCCCCTGTCCCTGCATTTCTTGTAGACAGGATAAATTTGGGGTAGAAAGTTTTGTGGGTGGGTTGATGTCCTTATTTTTCCATCGGGGTTCCTGTCTGGCTACAGGAGGTGGCCTTTTCAGGTTCCATATCCCCAGTGCTGTGGGTCACAGCTAAAGATACCTGAATTGATTCTTGGGTGCCTCCCTTATCCCAGGTCTCTGTCTCATCCTGGAGATATCCCCCGCCTCCCCATCCCTGTCAGTTGCAGACTTCTATTTATTTTCATGGCCATTTGGCCATCCCTCCTGTCTGTCCCCACATCTGATCCTGAACCCCCACACTCCCCTTTCCATCCCTCTTTTTTCCAATTCCCTCCTTCCATCTGCCTCATATAACTATTTTATTCCCCCTTCTGAGTGAGATTCAACCATCCTCACTTGGGGCTCCCTTCTTGTTTAGCTTCTTTGAGTCTGTGGAGTGTAGCATGGGTATCCTGTATTTTTATGGCTAATATCCACTTAAAAGTGAGTACATACCATGCATGTCATTTTGGGTCTGGGTTACCTCACCCAGGATGATACTTTCTAGTTCCATTCATTTGTCTGAAAATTTCGTGATGTCCTTGTTTTTAATAGCTGAGTGGTATTCTGTGAAAATGAACCCCATCTTCTGTATCCATTCTTTCGTTGAGAGACAACTGTGTTGTTTCCAGTTTCTGGCTATTGCAAATAAAGCTGCTATGAACATAGTTGAGCAGGTGTCCTTGTGGGATGATGGAGCATCTTTTGTTATATGTCCAGGAGTGATATAGCTGGATCTTGAGATAGAACTGTTCCTAGTTTTTTGAGAAACCACCAAATTGATTTCCGAAGTGGTTGTCCAAGTTTGCACTTCCATCAGCAATGGAGGAGTGTAAATTTAATTTTTTTCAAAATCTATTTTTAATGATGGTTCTTAAATACTTTAACCTCCCTTTTAACCCACCACCCCACCAGAAGTAGTAGAAAAGTAATGAGGGGGAGGGGGAATGGACTTGTTTAGAAATGGTTCTTTGGAGCAACTCCCATCTGTATTGTCTGGAAATTGGCAGTTCAGTTCACAGGTCAGCAATGGCAGCTCAGTCCACTTGCAAACATGTCACAGATATATCAGCAGTCCAGTTCAGTAGAGTCAGGATAGCAAACACAAATCCACAGTAGTAGCACTACCCAAAAGAGATAGCCAGGACTCAGCCTTGGCACAAGTCAGCAGGAGGGACCTGGACCAGCAGGAACACCAGGAGAAGTTCTTGGCTCTGCCTCTCAGTGAAATGAAGATCAGCGAAGACTCAAGATTAATAAACATTGCACAACTAGCTCTGTAAATAAGCCTAGCTCTGACTTCGTCACTGTCTGTGGAGTCTTCTTTATATCCCTCTAAACATCATGTCCTCCATGGGTCTTGACTCACCATGGGTCTTGCTAAGACTCACATGAGTCTGACTTAGCAAAACTCCATGTAAGTCTGTCTCAGCTGACATCACTCTGACGGTCAGTCCCAGTCTGAGGAAGTAGCAAGAAACTGCAGAGCACCACCAGAAGTTTTTTTGGTGCATTTCTCCCTATGAAGTCCTGAAAAAATGCAGCTCAACTACAAACTGTAAGGGAGACCAATACATGTGTCATTAGGAAAGAATCCTTTATCACATGTCCTTTCACGTGATTGCTCTAGCAGAACATCTTTTCTCCTGTCTGCTTCAGCACAATGTTCCTTCACTCGTCTGCCTAAGCCTTTCACCAGTGTCCACTTCAACTAAATATTCATTCATGTGTTTGCCCCAGCAAAACACAACACAACCTACTTTCCAAAGAAAGTTTCCACTTCAGAGGGGTGTTCTCCTTGCTCCACACCCTCACCAGCGTGTGCTATCACTTGAGTTTTTGATCTTAGACATTCTGACTGGTGTAAGATAGAATCTCAGAGTTGTTTTGATTTGCATTTCTCTGGTGACTAAGATCAGAATTGAAAAGACAGACACAACAACAGACACTGAGGAAATTCAAAGAATCATTAGGACTTACTTCAAAAGCCTATACTGTACAAAATTGAGAAATTTTAATGAAATGGACGATTTCTTTTAGACAGATATCACTTCCCAAAGTTAAATCAAGATCAGGTAAACTATTTAACAACCTTACAATCTCTAAAGAAATAGAAGCAGTCATTAAAAGTCTCTCTAACCCCCCCCCCCCCCCGCCACAAAAAGCCAACCCAGGGCCAGATGGGTTTAGTGCAGAATTCTACCAGACTATCAAAGAGCTGATACCAATACTCCTCAAACTGTTTCACAAAATAGAAATAGAATACTGTCAAACTCGTTCTGTGCAGTCACAGTCACTCTGATACATAAACCGCACAAAGTCTCAGCAAAGAAAGAGAATTTCAGATGATTTCTCTTATGAACATTGATGCAAAAATACCCAATAAAATACTTGCAAATGGAATCCAGAAACATCAAAGACATCATCTATCATGATCAAGTAAGTTTGATTCCCAGGGATGAAGAGAAGGTTCAATATTCAAAGATCCATCAACTTAATTCACCATATAAACAAACTAATAGAAAAAAGTCACACAATCATCTCTTTAGATGCTGAAAAGGCCTATTTTTTTTCTTTTAGACAAGATCCTACTAAGTAGCTCAGATTGGCCTGGAATTCACTGTGCAGTCTAGCCTGGTCTAGCCTTTAACTCATTTCAGTCCTATTGTAATCTTATATTTCCAAGTGATCTGACATACGCCAGAGATGCTTGACTCTTGTCTTTTTTTGTAGTTAGTAAATTACATAGTGAGATTAATCATTTAAGCTTACCAGCCATTTCCCAGTGTCTATAACTTTGTTGTTTCTGGAAAAAAATTTAAATGACTGTTCCTTCTATAATAGGGACTAGAGAGGTAGTTCACTTGGTAAAGTACACAAGCATGGGAACCTGAGTTTGATACCCAGGACCCAAATAAAAAGACAGGCACTGAAGTGCACATGTGTCCTAGCTCTGGAGAGGCAGAGCCAAGAGAATCCCTGCACCAGCCAGAGCTCCAGTCCCAATGAGAGGCCTTGTCTCTTACAAGGTAAACAACTCACCAGGAACACTTGAGGTTGACATCTGGCCTTCATAGGCTCACACATGCCCATGTACCCACTCATATACTTATAGCTGCATACACAAAACATATATATATGACAGTTTGTATAATTGCCATTTATACTCACTCCACTGGGAAAATGGGAGACATAACTGTTTCACACAGTAGCGACTGATCCTTTGAAATGTTTTTAGTTGAATGTATTTTCATACATACGCATATCACAACTCATCCAGTATATTTCTTCAGAGGCTAAGCCATCTGGTCCTCCATGAAGAAAAACTTCCCTAATGACTTTACACAGCAGCACCATAAACCAGCAGAGAAACAACCCGAGGAAAGACAGGACCAAACCGTGCAGACTGCAAACCTCCTAGGATGAACACGTACACAGCAGAAGAATTGTGTTTTCAAAATATATTTAACTCATTCTATCTAAATACTTCAACATGTGGCTAACAGGAAATTATTGATCAAATAAATCCAGGGTGTTTTCTCCTAAATTTTGAGATCTTAACATGTTTACTACTTAAAGCACATTTTATCTAGACTAGGAATATTTAAGTGTTCAATGGCCATATGTGGATGGTGGCTACATATTGGAAGGCTGGCCTTGGAATTTAATTTTTCATTTGGATAGCAAGAGGATGCGCCACTGGAGGAAGCTGAATGCAGTTGTGTTTAGTAGAGGAAGTCTGTCCTATAAGGAGGAAAACACTTTTCCTATGTGAGATTACAATCTGTGTTTCCTTTCATTACTCTCCATATATGGACATATTTTATTGAGGAGCAACTTTAATAGGCCCAAGAATAACACACACCTAAGAAATATTTTATATGAGTCTAAATGAGACCTTTAAATGCTTCTGACAAATACTATGTAAATTCAGTAATTAAAAGTATAATATGACTTACGACTGTGTTTACATTTAACAACTCCAATATTTACAAACATAATCTCCTTGTATTGTACTCATATTTCATAGAATGTCATTATCAAAATTGTCTTTACTTATCTGTATAGTCAATCAGTAAACTGTCTCAGCATATACTTACTTTATGGCATATAT
Organism: Rhabdomys pumilio; assembly: GCA_030674055.1. NCBI lineage: Eukaryota > Metazoa > Chordata > Mammalia > Rodentia > Muridae > Rhabdomys > Rhabdomys pumilio. Next base: position 52,332,034 of record JANHMN010000004.1, on the reverse strand, counting down.
TTGTTGAACAAATCAATGGGTTTCACGAAGACATTTTCAAGCAGGGATATCATAGGCTTTCTTTTACATCACCCTTCTGCTTGTCTACTTTCTTTTCTCAAGGGTTTTCCCTTCTACCTTTATGACATGTATAAACTAAACATATATGTGAAAATATAAATGTAGATTGCACATATGAGAGAAAAACATGCTGTTTTTATCTTCCTTAATTTGGCTCATCTCATTCAACATGATAGTTCCCAGTTTCATTAATTTTTCTATAAAATTTCATTCTAACGAATAAAATTCTATTGCGTATGTATGTCACAGTTTCATCTGTTGACAGCTAGGCTGATTCCTGTAACCTGCAATTGTAAATAGCAATGGTATTTGCTATCTACCATTATTTATTTAATAGTTTTTGACATGAGAAAGAAAATAGAGTGTCCTTTTGCAGTACATGAAATGAGCTGGCACACACAAGTAAACTAATGTTAGAGTTTGCTACCCCAGGAGCTGTGTGCAGCTCTCCCTGCCCCCTTTTCAGCTCTGGCTCTCCTGGTCTTCCTCTGAACCTCCCAGATCTCTGGCACTAATCCCAGGAGAGGAAGGAGTGGGGATGAGGCTAAGTGGATTAAAACAATAGAGAGGGGAAGAAGACAGAGTAGGCAGGGTACCTCCTGACTTTAAAATAATGAGCTGGGTTTTCCTGTGTGTCTGCTCAAGTGTCTTTAAAGACAAGTCCAAAAAGGAGGCTTTAAAAATGTTGCGATAAAGACGACATTCTTGGCTCTGGCTAAGTGCCTGCCTTACCAGGTAGGCTACTTTGAAGTACCACACACAGCAGCCAAGACTTCAGTATACTTGGAAGTTGAAGCTTGGGGATAAGGTTCACTCTTAACTTAAAAACCATAGCTTTTAGTTTAACTCTTTAAAACAGTTGATAAAAGAAAAGTAACAAGAAACTTCTAGGCTAAGAATACGTTTAAGAGTATTTCTAGGTTAAGACAGAAAATTCCAATTTTGGTTTGTGGTACAGGTCCACCTCATGCCTGTACTTAAAGAAAAAATAAAATCTCTTTTTATGGTGAGACAATAGGGGTGTAGAACTCAATGCAAGGAATATTCTTTTAAAAGCTGTGGACAAGAGAACAATGCCCCCAAAGCTGTCCACACCCTGGCTCTGAAGGCAGATGTGTTACCCTTTTAAACTGAGATTGTTTAAACTTAATTAAAAATCTTGAGATGGCCAGATTGTTTTCTGTTATCCAGACTGATTGATTGAGTCACAGATGTCCTTTGAAAATAGAGGCAAGAAACTCAGAGTTGTGAAAACAGAGGCTGAAGAGTTCTAGTGACACGAATTCAGGAAGAACGGGCTGAGCTCAGCCTTCCAAAGCTCAGGAAGCAAAGCAGCAATCCCCTGCATACGTTCCAGAACCAGAGGATAATAAGTCATGATGCTCTAAATATTACACCAGTTGATATTGATGCCACTGTCAATTAAAAACATAGCAGAAACCTACCGAGCATTCCTTGGCATTAGAGGATCTTTCTATAACATAAGGGATCATGAAGTTTTCTTATGTCTGGAAGGGGTTGTTACGTTGTTGTTCTAAGTAAATGCTTTCAAGGGGTGTTGGATAGAACTATACAGGAAGGTTTGTAGTAGTCAGTTTTAGCCAAATGAAGAACTGTTTGGAAGCCCCAACTCCAAGCAAGAAACAAGTCTAGTGCCAGGCAGTGGGGCTAACATGAAGTAAAATTCAGAGACATATGAGCGGTTTGAAAACTTTATCTCCAAAACATCTCCTCAGTAATCCATTTCCATTATGACCCTCTAAATGCAACACACTGCTATGTTTTCAATGGTCTTTTAATGGACCTCTTCCTACCTACCATTGTTTAAGAGCACTTACAGTAATTCTTTTACGTGTCTTGGAAAATATTCAAAGTTCGGTAAACACAAAGAATGTTACAACAAACAGCAGTATGCTCATTACCCAGGGTTAGCAAACTGTGGCTATTTTGTCTTGGCAGATATAAATGGCCAAGTAAATATGATGACAGCAAAGCATACTGGTGCGCACTTGTAACCAGCATTTGGAAGGCAAGGACAGAAGGACCACAAGTTCAAGGCTAGTCTGGGTTACATGGGGAAGATTGGGGTTTTTTGTTGTTGTTTTCGTTTTTTTTTTTAAACTTTAAATTTATTTATTTACAGTCCAGCCATTGCCCCCCATCCCTCCTCCCATAATTCCTCACCCCATTCCCCCTGTCTCCTGTGCCTAAGAAGATGCTCCCCCATCATCAGGCCTCCCCCATCCCTGGGGCCTCAAGCCTCTCCAGGACTTGGAGCATCTATCTTCTCCCACTAAGGACAGACACCAGGCAGTCCTCTGCTGTATATGTGTCAGGGGCCTGAGACCAGCTCGTGTATGCTGCCTGGTTGATGGTTTAGTCTCTGGGAACTCCCAGAGGTCCTGGTGAGTTGAGATAGCTGATTTTCCTATGGGGTTGCCCTCCTCCTCCTCCTCCTCCTCCTCTTCCTCCTCCTCCTCCTCCTCTTCCTCCTCCTCTTCCTCCTCTTCTTCTTCTTCTTCTTCTTCTTCTTCTTCTTCTTCTTCTTCTTCTTCTTCTTCTTCTTCTTCTTCTTCTTCTTCTTTTTGATTTTCGAGACAGGGTTTTTCTGTGTAGCTCTGGCTGTCCTGGAACTCACTCTGTAGACCAGGCTGGCCTGGAACTCAGAAATCCTCCTGCCTCTGCCTCCCAAGTGCTGGGTTTAAAGGCGTGTGCCACCACTGCCCCCCACATCTGCTTCTTCAATCCTTCCCCTAATTCAACCATAGGAGTCCTCGACTTCAGTCCAATGATTGGGTGTAAGTTTCTGCATCTGTCTCAGTCAGCTGCTTGTTGGGTTTCTCAGAGGATAGTCATGTTAGGTTCCTGTCTGTAAGCACAACATAGCATCAGTAGTAGTGTCAGGCTGATCTGTTGTCTCCCCATGAGGTGAATTCCCAGCCGAGGGAGAGGGGATGAGATATGGGGATGGGGTGAGCGGGAAAGGGGATACCGTTTAAAATGTAAATAAAGAAAATATTTAAAAAAAAAAAAAGAACACAAATTAGGGACTGAGGCAATGTCTAATAGATAAAATCACTTGCCTGAGGACCTGAGCTTGGATCCCCATGTGATAACCAGATGAAGTATTATACACATCTGTGAACCCAGCATTCAACAGCAGCATGAAGGGGAGTAGAGACAGAAGAATTAGCCTAAAGCACATAGGTCAGAAAGTCTGGAGTATTTAGGGGGCCAGAGCAATAAGAAAGACCTTGCCTCAAGAAGGTGAAGCAAACCAAAAGTTGTCCTCTTATCTATACATGCTCACACACCTGCACTCACACATGTCACACATATACACACATGTATAAACACACACATATACACATATATATACACATATATCCACACATGCACACACATACACACATACATACACATCACACACATATACACATACACCACACACACATGCACACATCACATGCATACTCACATATCACATACACACATAAATACACATCACACACACACCACATACACACAGATGCACACACATATCACATACACATTACACACATTCACATACAACACACACATACATATATCACACATACACTAACAATAAATAATTTAAAGTTGAAATTTAAATTTTATTTATGTGACTGTGTGTATATGTGTGTGGGAATATGCACACATGCTTGCCTAGTGACCTCAGAGGCCAGAGAGGACATCAGATCCCCTGGAACTGCAGTCATGAACCACCTGCAGTGGGTGCTGAGAACTGAACTTGAATCCCCTAGAAGAGCAACAACCATTTTAGCCACTGAGCCATCTCTCCAGCCTCCTAGACTTAAATTTTGATTGACATTTAGGTTAGTGTCAGTATAGTAAGCAATACTTTTCCATATGGGAACAAATTTTCTCAAATGATTTATTTCCTGCTGTTTTTGGTATGGTGCTGGTTATCCAGTTGGGGTTTGCAGAGGCGAAAGCTGTTATGTGCTAGCTGTCAGCCCCAATTCCATCACTATTTCTGACCAATTATTATATAGTTGGGCAAGTTTCAAATATTATTGCCTAAGCCTTTTATTTAAAAATGTCTTGTTAACTTCCATTCTCATGTCAAAGCATGGAAACAACCCAGCATGTCTCTATCTACTTCACCCTAGAGTCATTAAATTTTAAGTAGATGTATTTTTATACATACTTATGTATAAACAAAAGCCTTTAAAATTATTAATTAAAAAATAGTCTATATTTTCTCCATGAAATTACCTGGGAGAAACAACTCGTTCTTTGGGTGAAACTTGCACTTATCTTTTTAAAAGTCACACAGTGTTCTAGGATTGGATAGAGAATCATCTGGTCATAGCCTCCCTGAGTGTTAGGCATCATTTTGATTTCATTTCAGCACTATAGATGAAGTTATCACACACACACCCTTGCATGTCCTTATCTACTAATGCATTTATTTCTCTGGGATAGTTTCCTGAGTGTGGGTTGCCAGCTAGGAGTTCATTTGCATTTTAAAAATTTTAATAGCTAATTTTAACAGCAAGATAGATCACTAGCAGCAAGAAATACAGAGAAGTCACCTTTTGTAGAGGATGTCACTCACATACAACAGTCACATGGTAATAGTGACAGTAAGTGGTGGTAAGGAAGTTTCAAACAAAGAAGCATTCCGTTGGGAGGCATCCTCTTGTTTAATTACTGTAACTAGGAAGTGAACTTAGGCAGGGGGATGGGGCCGGGGCAGGGGACTTGAGGAAGAAAGATTACAGAAATAGAAAAGTTCTCAAGTTCGCTTTCATCTAGAGCTGACTTTCCCTCCATGGGAATGCTGTCCTGCAACAGGATGTCAGAGCATTTTGGTAAAATGCAGTCACTAGCCACTGCACACTTTTCCTTTCAAATTCCTTGGCTTCTTTTATATTTGGTCTTGGGCTGCACACCATCACATCCTACCAAAGCATCTTCAGCCTTTTGGCAGTGGTGATCCAAGGATGGCTGAGCTCTAAGGATGAAGGTTCAGATGGTGCTGACTAGACCTCAGGTATGCTTTAGTTATGCTTGGATGCTCCAGAGTTTGCCCACTTTACACGTTTACAGTGCACCTTTGTAAGAGGTAGGGTAAAATATGATTTGTGAGGCATAGTGGAACAGGCCTGTAAGCCCAATACTAGGGAGACTGGGAGTTGAAATCACAAGTTCAAGGCTTGCTTAATCTACATAGAATTTGAGACATTTTGTCTCAAAAAAAAAAAAAGACAAAATAAAAGTTATAAAATGCCATAGATTGAGATAATTTTAAAAAATCCTTCTACAAGATAATTATCAGACAATTTGTGTCAAAAGGAACAATGCTAACAGAGGCTAATTATGTTTTTAAAACATCTCCATTAGTAATTTGTATTGGGAAATATTAGCTTTCTGCAAAGTATATAATGTATAATATATAATAAAGATTAATAAAATCTGCACATTTCTTTTTTAAAATAGACAGCCTCCTATGGTGATGTGGCTGAAAGCTAGCCTAGCTTCTTCAGTAAGATATGTCTTTTAAAAGGTGATTGTTTAAAACTGGCTAACAGGAAGTTGTTTAAATGCTACAAACGAAACTATCAGACTCTTCTTCACTTCACTGGAAGAGCAGCCTGATTAATCAGTGGCCAGTACACCAATTTTAAAAACACTAGAAAGATAAAATCTGAAGCAAAGTACATATAAACTTATAAATAACAAGAATAATTCAAGCTATTCTACCAATATGAATATGAAAATATGCCTTTAACATAAATTTCTCCATGTGTTATTAGGTTACTGTTTCAAACCTTGGGAAAACTGTGGAAGGTGAGAAGGTTGCTTTCATTTTCTTTTGCATCACAATTACTGTCCTGAATCTTTGAACACATTATTTATATGTGTTTTTCAGAGCGTTTTGGCAGGTTTTGAATTGATTAAACAAACTCTGTTTAGCTAATTATTTTACAAGCATGAGTTCAATTTAAGTGGATAGAATGTTCATAAGAAGGTAAAGAAACCCTTTCTTAAATCCTGTGAAAAAGAAAATGTTCTTTTTCCTTAACACTAAGTTAACTCTTGTCATCAGTTCTCAGTTTGTTCACACCCTGGGCCTGGTCTTTCTCAGGCTCCCATTGCACTGAAAAGAAGAGGAGAAGGCAGGCACCAGCATCCTTTACATCATGGAACTAGGATGTGCCTATCTCTTCTTTCAAGTCCAAATCTTCAAAGAGAGTAGTGGCTAGAATAACTTAAACTCTCAACCAAGGAAACACACAGACGATTCCTGGCTGACACAGAGACAATTAACAACATTGCCCCATGACTGGAAGAAGAAAGAAAATGTTAGAATTGCAACTAATAAAAACACACATGTAAATGGTTCACAAGATCCGTCAACGTTCCAAGTAGGTTCTCCATTATTTGGGGAGTTTTCTGGGAGTGTGCCTGGGAAACCCAAAGACTCCTTAACCAGAGACACAAATTCAGCATGAACCAAGCCTGCTTCTCTACATTGGACTCTCTCTCTTTTTTTTTTTTTTTGGATATTATATTTACATTTCAGATTTTATCCCCTTACCCCATTCCCCCCATCACCCAGGAACCCCCTATCCCATCCCGCCTCCTTTTCTATGAGGATGTGTCTCCACCTACCCCCCCACTCCCACCTCCTCACCCTCGAATCTTCCCCCCCACCCCAACTCGGTGTTCAGCCTTCATTAGATAAAGGGGATCTCCTCTCCCACCTATGCCCGACAAGGCCATCCTCCCCTACATATATAGCTGGAGTCATGGGTCCCTCCCTATGTGCTCCCAGGCTGGTGCTTTAGACCCTGGGAGCTCTGATTGGTTGGTATTGTTGCTCTCCTCATGGGGTCACAGACCCTTTCAGATCCTTCAGACTTCTTTCTAACTCCTCCATTGGGAACACCTTGATCAGTTCAATGGTTAGCTGTGAGCATCCACCTCTGACTATGTCAGACTCTGGGAGACCTCTAAGAAGACAGTCATATTAGGCTCCTGTCAGCATGCACTTCCTGACATCCACATCAGCGTCTACCTTTGGTGACTGCACATGGGATGGATACCCAGGTGGAATGGTCTTCAGATGGCCCTACATCGTACTCTTGTTCTGGCAAAGCAGAGCCTGATAGCCGTGTGCTGTTTATACTTTGTACTTATAGAGAAATCAAAATAGAGAACCTATTAAAGTTCCTCTTTAACAAAAAAAGTGTAATAAACTTCTACAGAGGAGCACGTCATTTGTGAGCAAGTCAGTCACGCAGCAGGAAGACTGCAGAACCCAGAACACTTCAGTGTCTTTTACACCCCAGTTCTGCCACATGCAATGGAATAGCTGAGAAACGTTAATGGTCTTCTTGTTCTTACAATGATGTTTCCATTTTTGTTACCATGTTGAAAAACATTAAATATTTACATTTAGAGAGCCATAAAATTACTAGGTGTAGATGGTAGAGCCTGTGAAAATTGGAGAGGTGGTGGTGGTGGTGGGGAGAGACAGAGAAGAGAGGGATGGAAGGAAGGAGGAAGGGAGGGAAGGAAAGAGGTAAGAATGCAGGGATGGAGGGAGGGAAGGAGTAGAGAAACAATAGAGAGATAGAAAGTAGGCATAGTGGCTCACACCTGTGATCCTAGGCAGGATTGTCATGAGTTCAAGGCTAGCCCAAGCTACGAAGTTCCATATAGCCTGGGTTATAGAATGAGACTTTATATCAAACACGAGTACAGAGAGAGAGAGGAGAGAGAGGAGAGAGAGAGGGAGAGGGCAAGAGAAGGAGGGAGGGAGAGGAAGGGATGGAGAGAAGAAGAAAGGGAGGGAGGGAGGGAGGGAGAGGGAGGGAGGAGAGGGAGGGAGGGGGGGGAGGGAGGGAGGCAGAGAAAGGGGGGAGGGAGCAGGAAGTCTGGGAAAGTGTTTTACATTTCTTTCTGCTTTCTGTCCAATATTTACATCTGCCTTGCCTGCTTCAGTAGCCTCAACTCTTGTCCCCTTCATCCATTTGTCCTGTACTGAGTCCACACTTAGGGCCCACAACAGCGCTCAGGGTTTTGGTGGACAGTGAGCAGTTCCTGAACTTTCTGTGTAAGTTGTGTTTAACCCATGGTGTGTTCTCTTAGCAACTCTTAAGAACCCCTTGGAGAACTTGTAGTGCTTAAATCACTGGCTCTCTTACTTGTTTTCAATAAGGACTCATTGAAGATAAACCACTTTCTGTGATCTTGGGTGTTATTTATGGAATGTTTCTTGGTAGAACAGGAATGGGTCGTGCTATCTTTCGTGGTTGTGGAAGATTAAGATAACACAGCAGTGCCTGTCCTGGGTTCTGAGAGAGATGACTGCTTACTCTGTTGTAAACAGGTTTCTGAAAACTGCAGAGGGAATGGAATGCTCTTAGGATAGCCTAGGGTTATCCTATCATGAAGGTTTCTTTGTGCCAATAAATGTCTCATAACTAACCATCAGCTTTGGGTATTCATATCTAGCAAATATGAACATTTTCTGCTCACTGACATTAAGAGGTTTTCATGGTAGGATGTTTGAAATGCTACCATTTATGACCATGAGAGATTCCTCTGTTTCTCTCCACCCCAGTGAGGATTTTTCAGACATTTATATTATGACTAGATTCTTTGCTGTATTTTGGTTCCACCCATTAGCTCCAGGCATTAATTTCTAAGATTTTGTATGCTGTCAGACTTTACTGTTTGAAAACTTATTTGGATTGACAATGTGTAAAGCTATTTTTCTATGATTATAGTGCCAGACAGAATTGCATTGTTACATTAAAAATCTGTTGTGTTCTGTCTGTGTAATACCTACTCCCCAAGCCCTGGCAACCACTGCTCTTTTTGCTATCATTGTAATAGTTTTCATGTCACTATAGTTTCTCTTTCCCAGAATGCTGTGTAACTGGAATCACCAGGCTACTTTTTTCATATGGTCATATGTTTTGAAGAGTCATCTACATCTCTGCACAGCTTGATATCTCATCTGTTGTATCACTGGCTAGTATTTCATTGGATGGATGTTTTTGAAAGCTTTTCTTATCTGCTTTCTGTTGCATCACCAAAAACAACTTAGGAGAGGAAAGGATTTGTTTCAGTTTACAGATTCAGAATCCATCACAGAGGGAGACCAGGGAAAAAGCTCAAGGCAGGTGCTTGAAATAGAAACTAGAGTGGCACATATGTCAGGGGAGTGCTGTTCCCTGCAGACCACGCCCCCTGCCTAGAGTGGTACCCACAGTGGGCTGGATTCTTCTACCTCAATTAGGTATTACAAAAATACTCCACAGACATATGCATAGGCCAAGCAGATGGAGGCAATGTCTCAATTGAGATTTACTCTCCCCAGAAGTGTCAAGTAGACTAGCCATCACAGACATTTATACAAGTACTTTTCTTTCATGTACAGGATATCTTACAGACTTCTGATATTAATCTTGTTACATTGTCTTTGTCTTCTGTTTTTCTTATATCATTTCCTTCAGCTGTTTTCTCTGGCTGTTTTTTGGAAGCATCCTCTTTTGCCTTGGTGGAAACATCTGTGTTGACTGCCTGCTGAGGAGTGGGGTACCTGTCTGCTGAGGAAATGCATATCTGAAGGCCCAATTGCTCCACTGACCTGGGCCTCCACCGCAGAAGGACATTCTCTCTTCAGACCTGGTCCCTATTTGGAGGAGAATATCGCCAGTCATCAGTGAGCCAGAAAGGAAGGAGGAGACCCAGTTTAAATTCAATTCCAAACTTTAGCCTAATCCTATTACCTGGCCTGTATGGACCCAGAAAGCCCCTCTTTACTACCTTACCAAGAAGGCCCTCTCTCCTTGGAAGCCTGTGTGAAATAGCTCACACCCACACAGCACTCTGTCTTGCCTTGCATTTTATGTAAGTACAATGATACAACTCGACCTGTTATGTCTAGATTATTTTCCTTGGCCTTGTGTTTTTAGGGTCCATCTGTGAAGTGCATATGTCAGCATTTTATTCTTAACTGCAAAATAATACTCCACTGTATAAAGACAATATTTTGTTTATTATTTGTTGGTGGTTTGGAAAGTTTTGCACTTTGGGGTTCATTATGACAGTGCTATATATTCTGTGGACAGGTTTTCATATTCCCTGGGTACATACCAAGGAGTAGAATTTCTAGATTATATAGTAATTCTATGCTTAACCCTTGCAGAAATGCCTAAGGGTTTTCCTCAAGCAATACTTGAAGACTCCAATTTACCACTCCTGCATGACACTATTCATCTTTTCTTTTCTCTTACTGAATATTTTATTTATTTATGTCATCCCCTTTCCCCATTTCCCCTCCCATCCATCCTATCGTGTGTAACATGCCACTGTATCTAACTAGCCGTAATGCACAGCCACTTTAAATCCCACCTTCTCCCATCATTCCCCTTCACACATGGCTACTAATTTAGGATGTTTGAGGTCCTGCGGTCTATTCTGCTTCTCACTGATCTCTGACTGGTAACGTTTCTGTCCGAAGTTAACTGCTCTGGGAGTTTCTAGCTTCCAAATGTTTGCAGATCCTTTTCTCTTCCATTTCCTTTGCCTTGTTTGCTTTACAGCCTCCTTATTTTAGTGGATTTTTAGGAGGGAAAAGTAGATAAAACATAAAATTAACACTACCTCTCGCAAGCAGAAGTTTGCTTTCATTCCTATTTGCATTGTGAACTAGTTCTTTAGTTTTATTTGTTAGGAGGCTGAGGCAGAGCAGAGTACTTTCTGTTGCTGAAGGAAGTTTCACACATCATGGCTCTTCTCTCGCTCATGGTGGCTCTTTCCTCTTGGGATCGCTAACGTTTTATGTGAATGGAGCTGTTGACGCTTTCATCTTTTATATTCACAGGTCACTGAGATTGGTTCTTCTGAGCTCCGTGCATCTGATGGCCGTTAACTTCATTTTAAATGCTTTAACAAAACAGTAATATTCCTCTCTCTCTCTCTCTCTCTCTCTCTCTCTCTCCCTAACCCAAGCAGCATGGCAAACACTGTGCCTGCACTATCTCATTTGGTGTTTTAACAGCCTCATAAGACAAGTACTATCAGAAGAACATTACACAAGGAGGCTGAGCCCCTAGTATCATGTGGAACACGATAGGGAAGGGTGGGAATAGGCACATGTGTCTTGTTTTTCTCATTCCAGGCCTTTCTTTATTACTAGAGTTCTGCACTGTGCTTCCTGGGAGACCATGATTTTGTTCAGTTTATAGGCTGGCCAGTTTGGCTAAGTCTGTCAGGGCCGTATGCTTACAGATTGTTTATGGGTTTGTCAGCAGCATTTCAAAGTAAACACACATAAAGGGTTCAATACATTTTTTTCCTGTATGTGAATTCTCTGGGTTGTTTTTGTTCTTCTTGTTTGTTGAGATGGTCTCGCTGTGGAGCCCAGGCTGCCTTGAAACTCTGATTCCTCGGTCTGAGCCTCTGAGTGCCGGGGTTACAAGTGTGCAGCATACCCCTGGCTTCGGCACTCTGTTCTCTGAGGCAGGTTAATGGCTACAGTATTGTGATTAACATGCAGCTAGAATGCAGATCATAGTTGGCAATTCAAATCGGACCTGAGAGCAGAAAATGGCAGTACGGGGTCCACGTTCCTACTTAAGTATTTTGCAAAATAGAGGAGGAGGCAAACACCCTGTAAGAAAAGTTAGTTTCTAATTTGGGTGTCTTTCTTAGATTTCCCATTGCAACATTCAAAGGGAGGAGCTGATGGCTGCGTTGGGAGCACTATGTGCTTGAGGGGACTCTACACAGTCTAAGTGTTTCAGGTTCAGGATATTTTTTTCCTTCCCCACATTTTGTCCCTTTCACTGAAGTAATAAACAGCAGAGAGAGCTGTTAAGACAACGGGAGAAATTGCCATAACTCCAGAAGGGCGGGATGTCTTGTGGGAAATTAGCCTGGATGTGCCAGGAAAAGAGAGGAGGCTATTGTACCTACAGTGCAGAGGCTAAAGGGCAGTGGCCCCAGATAAAACTGGGAGCTTGGCAGGATGCTCTCCATAAAGTGCAATAGGCCTGGCCAACAGTTCACAGCAGAACTGGTGAGTCATGGACGGCAGGAGACTTCCCTGTGGTCGAACATGGAGTCTCCTTCTAGTTTCCCCTTGGAATCAAGGGCAGGGTCTTTGATTTGGGAAGGGTCTCTAGTAGTTTGGGTTGGTACTTAGTCTTCAGAGGCATGCTGTTTAGCTATTCTTACTGTGACAAGCCTGTATTTCTAAGTAGCCTGGTGGTGATATCTCCAGTATCATGTATGGACCCTACATATGGATATTATGAATCCTATGGCAAAGTTGGACTACCATTAGGGAGCTTTCCCTGACATGTAAGCTATCAGGATAACAACACAGAACTGAACAAAGCCCCGCATGTTCAGTGACTGAGATGTCTTCATTTGCTTTCACACGTATCAGAATAAACTTCAGTCCAAAACATCTTCAAGTCTCTGTATTTCATGCAGCAAGCAGCTCTGTAAGCATTTATGAAAGTAGTTCCAGAAGACAGAGTTAAATGAAGCAGAATTGTTATTATTGAGGGGTTCATAGTCTAATATGCAGGAAGGATTAGGAAGCCAGCGTTCTGCCACAGGAGGCCAAGTGCTACATCAGACTGACTCAACTTTGCCTATGGGAGGAAAATGTGTGAGTAATGTTCAGTGAGGAAGGTGGTGACAGCGATCACTCTTAGGCACTGCATTAGTGCTTTACAATGGTTTACATAAGAGCAACCTGGGACTAGCTCGGGGCTCCTTCCTGTAGCCCACCCTCTAGCAGTCATTAAAAATCAATATTTATCGTCTTAGTATTTCCAATTCTCCCCAACTTTAATTTTTTTTTTAGAATCATTTATTTCATGGGTGTTTTGCCTACATGTATATCTGGGCACCACATGAATGACTCCTGCCCACTTCGGCCAGAAGAAGATGTCAGTCCTTTGGAACCAAAGTTATGGATGGCTGTGAGCCACTGTGTGGGTGCTAGAGATGGAACCCAGGCCCTCTGCAAGAAAAAGGGCTTAAAACTCTGAACCATCTTTCCATCCCCATTTCTCTTCAGCATTGATGCTGCTTTAGAGTCTTAGTTCATGCCTTTAAATGCCCCATTTCAACATTCGTTGACTGAGTTTTCTTGGCTTCAAGTTTTAAAAATTTAGTATGCCATTGCTTCCAAAGTGATATAAAAATGAAAATTTGGTCATGACACTTCCTGACTCAAAACCTTACATTTCTAGTTCTTAAAAACTTTAATAGGGATACAAGTGGACCAAGGTTTGCTTTTTGTTGTTAGTCGTTTTTGTTGTTTCTTGTTTCATTGTTTTTTTTTTTTAAATGAAAATTGTTTGTGACCAGACCTTTTCCACCGTATTTCATCTTCTACCAAGCACCTACACTCTGACTTTTTTAATTTATTATTTTACATGTTGGTATTTTGGCTTATGTTATTCACTAGTCAGAAATGGTAGCCTATCCTCTCTCTACTACCATGGTTCCCCCTGATAAGCAAACTTTTAGTCTCAAGTTGCAGAGTCTTTCCGTGTACCCCTGTGGTGGGCTGAATGGAGCTAAAACAATGGAGTATAAGAAGTTTGCTGTGTTAAACACCAATAACAAAAAATGTCCCTCATAATTAATATTTAATGTTTCCAAGTAAAGAATATCAAAGACAGCAATATTTAACAGGATAAATGGATCGCCTTAACAAGAGAGGGGATAAATGCAAATTCATAAATTTGAATAAACTTACACAACAACTTACAAATCACATGAGAAATTGTTACAACTAAATAGATAGCAATAGTCTGTAGTTAGAGGTGGAACCTTTAATTTTCTGCCCTTGGAAATTGAAAACATAAAACGTGGAGGTGAAGTCAGTACAGTCTAGTGGACCACACAGTAAAGTAGCCAAGCCAAACTGAAGATTCCAGAGCATTCCAGTGACAGTGGAGTTGGAGCATTGACCAAGAGGGACCACACTCTGGGACATAAAACAAGCTTTAACAAATTTAAAATAGCTAAAAGCATTCAATTCATGTTTCCTGATCATACCAGCACTGAACTAGAAAACATTTACACAAGTAGGTCTGAAAAATACCTAACATTTTGGAAACTAAATACATTTCTAAATTTATGAGATAAAGGGGAATTTTGAGTTAAATGCAAAATAAAATTCAACATTTCGAAATTTGTGGGTGGAACAAAAGGAATTCTCCCTTTATCTATTAATAATTTTTATATTAATATTAATAATTTTTTGAAATTAAAATAGAATTACATCATTTTCCTTTTTCCCTTTTATATATACATATGAATTATACATACACATAAATACACACATATATACTATGTATATACATATGTGTGTGTGTGTGTGTGTGTGTGTGTGTGTGTGTGTGTGTGTGTGTATGTATACACAACCTGCTCAGTCTGTATAATGTTACTTGTAAGTATATGATTTCAGGACTGATGGCTTGGTATTGAATAACTAATTGGGAGACTTTTCTTGGGGAAAGACTGTTCTTCTCACTCTCTGCATTCCTTAGTTGCCTGTAGTTCTTTGTTTATAGGTACAGACCTATGAGATTCCCCTTTCATGTTAGGATGTTAATTGCTGCCAACCTTGTTCAGGTCTTGTTTAGGTTGTAATATTCACATGTAGCATTATGTGATTATGCTAAAGAAATGCTGCTAATGACTATCATATTTCTCTAGAAAAAAAAGCAGATGAAGTTGAAAATACATAAGGACATGAGGAAACACAAACAACTAAAACAATATTGAACAAGTAACAAATACTGGCAAAGATGTGGAGGAAAAAGGACTCTTAATATACTGTTGGTGGGAAGGCAACTTAGTAGACCCACTTGGGAAGCTAATATGGAGAAGCCTCAAAAAGTGCAACTAGAACTACCATGTAATCCAGGTAGCTCATCTTGAGTATATAGTTTGCTTTTTATCATTGAGATAAAACACTGTGACCCAAAACAACTTGTGGAGGAAAGGGTTTATTTCATATTATAGTTTGTAGTCCATCATCCAGGGAAGTCAGAGCAGGAACTCAAGACAGGAACTTGGAGGCAGGAACTGATGCAGAAACCATAGAGAAATGCTTTTACTGACTTGCCCCTGATGGCTTCCTTAGTCTGCCTATAGAAGTCAGGATCACCTGACTACAGGTAGCACCACCCACAATAGGCTGGGCCCTTCCACATGAATCACTCATCAAGAAAATGTTCACCTGGGCTTGCCCACAGGCCAATCTGCTAGGAGCATTTTCTCTAATAATGGTGTCTCTTTCCAAATGACTGTAGCCTGTCAAAAGTAGCCAGCATAATACCTAAGTAAATAAAGTCAGGATGGAAAAGAGAGTCACTACTGCAGAATGTCTCATGGATAAAGGAACCTCTGAGTTCTATTTTCAAAGATGAATATGAGTAAATCTTTTCTTATTTTATTTATATTTATTTTAAAGCTTTTTAAAAAAGAAAATACTGGGACTTGCTACACCCCCAATCTGAGTATTTTTATTATTTTTTTCCTTCTTATGCTAAAGATCCATCTTCCTAGTTACAGTACATGTTAGGCAAGCACTCACCCACCAAACTTCATCCTCTACTTTGAGCTTTGTTCTTTCTTTTTCTTTGTTTTTCTTCCTTCCTTCCTTCATTTCTTCCTTTCTTCCTACCCCCACCCACCCACCTCTGTCCTCTTTCTTTCTTTTTCATTCCTGGGAATTGAACCAAAGGCCACTATGAACAAAATGAGAGTTCTACCAAGAAGATATATCTCCTGCCACTGCAAACACTGGTCCCACCTCCTTCTCTTCCTCATCTTCCTCCTCTTCCTCTTCTTCCTTCTCCTCTTCCTCCTCTGCCTTCTCTTCTTCCTCCTTCTCCTCTTCTTCCAAAGATTTTATTTTCAAAGAGGATCTCACTAATCTTCCAAGGCTGACTTTGAGCCCACTGTGCAGTCCAGGCATGCCTTGAAGGTGTGATACTCCCACCTCGGTCTCCAGAGTAGTTGGGATCACAGGCCTGCTCCATGAAGCTTGGCTAGTTTTTGACGTTTCCTGTCTCATAATGGTTGAGGGTCATTCTGGTCCCTCTTTGCTTGAACAACACAGGTTCATCTGAAAGAAATCACTAAGCTTCTGCCTTAAGGGCTGTAATTGTATCTGAAAAGTTGACACCTGTGTCTAGCAAACACCAGGAAGATAAAAAATGGTCTGTGAACTGGTGATTGATGGCCCGAAGGGTACCAAAGCAAAGAACTACGGAACTTCTTTCTGCCTGTACCACCCTCTGGCATTTAATCACACAATGCTTGGTTTTGTTCTTCAACTTTTCCTGTTATGATGCAGTCACTGGCTTGTGTAATTATGAGCTTCATAAGCAGAGAATGCATCATCTATTTTTGTGCCTCTTCTTACAAGGACTTAGTGTAGCACTTACTGGTAAGATGCTTAAGACAAAGAAAGGGATTAATGAAAAAGAAAGAGAAAGAAAAGGAAGTGAAAGTGTTCACAATCACTGACAGGGTTTCAGTAAAGCAGTCTGGAGGGTCAGGTATTTTCCATAGCTCCACAGTGGGTGTTGCCACTTAAGCTGCCCTGGTCTGGCTGAAGGCCAGGACTTGATTGTTGATGGTCCTTCCTTTGCTGCTAGTTGATGTTAAGTATTGCAGATTTACAGCAGTCTTCATGGAGGTCTGTATGAAGCCAGAGGTGATAACACCAAGACTCAGAGCCACTGACCAGCAGAATTCAGAATGCCTAGGCTATGCTCCAGGTTGTAGACACCTGATCTGACTTCTCAAGACCTGTTGTAGGCAGGTTCACTTGGATTCACTCTATTTGCCAGCAGATGTTTTAAATTCATCTACTATCAAGGCTCAACTGTTTCAAGGACTCCCCTTTAGCTCCTTTTCATATGTATGCCCATCACTTTAGGACAGTGGTTCTCAGCCTTCCTAATGCTGCAACCCTTTTATATAGTTCCTTATCTTGTGGTGACTCCAAACCATAAAATTATTTTGTTGCTACTTCAGGACTAATTTTGCTACTGTGAAAGTGTCATTCGACCCCAGGGGGGTCGCAACTCGCATGTTGAGAACCACTACTTTAGAAGGTACTGGGGTTGGAGAACAGCATGAAGAATAGAGAAACAGTGGTCAGTTTTGGTTCATTACACCACAGAAACAGTCACTTTAAGTAACGTTCGATATGTTTGTTATGTATATATGATTGCATAAATAGTTAACCCCTTCTCACCAGGTCTTTCTCCAATCACCATACCTAACATCTTCACCACTCCACACCCATCAGCCTCACCTTGTACTCTAGCATTTGGGCATTTATTCTGTACCAGAACAGGCATCCATTCTTTTGCCATTCATGCTGTTTCCTAGTTTTGATTATTATCAACAATGCTCCTAGACCATGAATTTTGGAGCACATTTTTAGTGCCTTTATTCAATATGTATTTGATACAAATTATTATTTCTTCCCATTTCAAAGATATGGCATTTGAAGTTTAGAGGCCTGAATTCAACCGTCCACATCACCAGATAGTATATTACAGACTCAACAAGTAATATATGGCTTTGTCTGACTTCAAAGCCCTGTTCTTGACGTAAGCATATGAGTAACAATGGTAGTACCTTAATTTTTATCAGCTCACTAAATATTTATATAAGACCTACTATGAAGGGGAGATAGAAGGGTGCAAGGTGGGGTCATGGGAATAGGAAAACATTGGAAGGGAGAAGGAGAATTAACAAAAACTAATTATGTTTGAAAATGCCATAATGAAACCTAATTTACAAAAGGGCAACTACATGCCCTGCACTGTGTGTGCTAAGTCTTGGAGATTTAGTGGTGAAGAAGTAAGGTGTGTTCCCAATTTTATGGAGGATGTAGTCAGTTAGAGAGCAGGGGAGGACATAAAAAAGATAGGCATAAGCACATAATTAGTACCATAAAAGATATGAAGGGGAATAGAGGAAACTAGTAGGAAGAACTAATTTAGTTTGAGTGGTCTTCAAAGACCCTTCAGAAGCTGAGAACTAGAAGACAGCAAGGTGAGAGCAGCATCCTGACCTTTCCAGTGGATGGCTTAGGATACAGCTGATTCCCGTGTCCTCAACAAGGTTCTTCAGAGAATAGAGGTGCACTAATAATGACCACACCAGGCTTTTTAAAGGTTTCTGAGCATGTCCAAGCACCCTACACTATGCATTGGAAAACAGCTTGTCCAGAGATGGAAGTGGCAAACTCAGCAAGCCAACCTGTTTCAAAACTTCCGAACCTACTGCCCGTCAATTCTCCAGACTTATTGGCCCCGAGTGTGTTAGGAAGCTCTCATTATTGTTCTTTGATTGGCTCTTTACATTCTGAGATCCAAGGAACAGATATTCCCAAGTAGAGGATCTTAGAATGTCTGCCCATGATTAACTTCATTTTATACCTGTAAGTTATACCAGGCCCTAAAGACGCTGCTGTCCCAGAGAAAATTTGTTCAGGCTTTTGACCAGCTGCTAACGAAACTAGGAGGTTCCCCATGCTCCGCTCCCCCACAAAGATGCATATTTCCATTCATTTCTCTTGGCATTCTGGGTTTCTCTCCTGATTCCCCCAATACCTGATTCTGTCCCCCTTTTCCCTCCCCGTCCTCTCTTCCAACCAAGTCCCTCCCTCCCTCCCTTCCTTCTTCCCTCCCTCCCTTCCTCCCTCCCTCCCTCCCTCCCTCTGCCTCCCATGATCATTTTGTTCCCTCTTTAAGTGAGACCGAAGCATCCTCACTTGGACCTTCCTTCTTGTTAAACTTCATATGGTCTGTGAGTTGTATCATGGGTATTCTGTACTTTTTTGACTTATATCCATTTATCAGTGAGTACATACCAGGCATATCCTTTTGAATCTGGGTTATCTCGCTCAGGATATTTTCCAGTTCCATCCATTTGCCTGCAAAATTCATGATGTCCTCATTTTTAATGGCTGAATAGTATTCCATTGTGTAAATGTACCACATTTTCTGTATCCATTCTTCAGTTGAGGGAAATCTGGGTTGTTTTCAGTTTCTGGCTATTATAAATAAGGCCGCTATGAACATAGTGGACACATATCCTTGTGGTATGGTGGAGCATCTTTTGGGTATACACCCAGGAGTGGTATAGCTGGGTCTTCAGGTAGAACTATTTCTAATTTCCTAAGGAATCGCCAGATTGATTTTTAGATAGACAGGGTCCCCAATGGAGAGATGGGGCCAACCACCTACCTTCAAAATTTTTGGCTCAGAATTGTTCCTGTCTAAAAGAAATGCAGGGACAAAAATGGAGCAGAGACTGAAGGAAAGGTCATCCAGTGACCAGCCCAACTTGGAATCCATCCCATGGGCAGGTACCAAACCCTGACACTATTATTGATGCCATGTTGTACTTGCAGACAGGAGCCTAGCATGACTGTCCTCTGAGAGGCTCTAGCAGCAGATACTGAGACAGATGCAGATACGTATAGCCAACCATTATACTGAGGTCTGGGACCCCTAAGGAAGAGTTAGAGGAAGGTTTGATGGAGCTGAAGGGGATGGCAATCCCATAGGAAGAACAAGTGTCAACTAACTCCCAGATACTAAGCCACCAACCAAAGAGCATACACAGGCTGGTCTGTGGTCTCTGGCACATATGTAGCAGAGAACTGCCTTGTCTGGCCTCAGTAGGAGAGAATGTTCCTAATCCTCTATAGACTTACTCCAAGGAAGAAGGATGCTGGAGGGGACAAGGTGGAGGTGGGGCTAAGGCTGAGTGAGTGAGTGAGGGAGTGGGTGAGTGGGTGAGTGGGTGGTAGAGCACCCTCTCAGAGGCGAAAGGGGAGGGGGTGACAAACTCTGGGAGAGGGGACTGGGAAGAAGGGCAATATTTGGAATGTAAATAAATAAAATAATTAAATAAAAAGAAATTGAAGGAACAGGATGACTTGGGAGTGATCACAGCAGACCTGGGATTAGAACTCATAGAGTTTATTCTGAAAGCTCTTTCAATACCAAGCTTAGAGGTTTCTCAGGAATTCTAGAAAATGCCTTTTTGGTGGAGGCTCTTTGGACTTAAATAAAGAACATATTGAAAAGATGAAAAAAAGCTTACTAACATCTAATGAAAATCAAGATGCTAGACACAGTGCCAGATCATTTAACACATTAACATGACTATTTAGACTTTTGAGACAGGGCCACGTGTAGTTTATGGTGAATTCACTATATTGTTAAACATGACCTTGGACTCCTAATCCATTTCCAAAGTGCTGGTGCCATTTGTTTACACCACTACTGTCTTCCCAGTGGTTTAATCCTCTTAAAACACCCATGGAGAGTCAAGTGTAGAGGTTCACATGTCTAGCCTCAGCATCTCAGGAACCAAGGCAGGAAGGAGGGTGGTTGAAGGCTGGCTATAACATCTGAGTTTCAGGTCAGTCAGGGCTACATAATGAAACACTGTCCTAAACACAAAAACAAAACCCATGAAGGGAAATACTATTGCCATTTAAAAGTTGCTGGAACCGATAATAGGTATCATAGTCTTAGCTCCAAGCCAGTGTCTGCCCTCAGGAGTGCCTGAGGACTGAACAGGGATATGCACCTCTCAGGTTGGAAGCATTACCAGTTCTCAGTGACTGCTCTTGAACTGTTATGGCTGAGTCAGTATCTGCCCTCAGGTGTGCTGAGCTATCTACCCCTGCATGTTGGAAGCATTATGGGCGCTCACACTCAGTCCGAAGTGATAAAATTTAGGGCAGAAATCCATCAAGACTAGCAGCACTGTGTCTCTTCCTGTGGCTCGTGGGAAAGGGGGGGGGCAATCCTTCCTTCATGCAAAGTCAGGTGTCTAGTGGAATGTTTGCTTCATTCACACTGAGAGCAAATAATCACCTAGATCAGGCTCAGGTGCCTGAGCTTGCTGGAGAATTCATTATTCATTATTCTCTCTGCTCCTGTAGACATAATCCCTTTTGTTGGGTCTTTATAGCAATGATTTATATCTTTGTTCTTTGTGTCCTTTATGTCTGTGTGTATACATTTAGGTCACATGTGAGGTACACATTTTCAGGTATCTGTCTTTTTATCACATGGGCTTTGGATTAAACTCAGTCTTGGTTTTACTGGCTAAGCCATCTCACCTGCTTATTTATTTAAAATCTCTGGATAAATCCAGGGGTATGGTTTATGATTTTAGTTATCAACACTCTGGAGGCCGAGGAAGCATTGTTATCGTGAGCTCTTGGCTAGTTCCAGGCTTGCCTAAGCTGTAGAGCAAGTCATCTCTCTCAAAAAGTACCTCCCCCATATTCTTGTATGTAATTTGCATCTGAAATTCTGTTTGCCAATAACTATGAAATTATTCACATTACTAAAATCTTCCTGTGCCAAGTTCTCCAACAAATTAGATCACCCTCAGATGAAATGCTAATAAAAATTAAAGCTGTAGCCAGTAGCATGCGTATATTTGGGCTCAGGGCCAACAGACAGGCCATCTGGGTGTAAGAAAAATAGGCTAATGGCTGTGGAATCTGGTCTCTAGCGGCTCCGCTGAGAGCTGACCTCAACCACGCTCCCTCAAATTGATTGCCTTCCAGGTTATGATTTCTCATCACAGGAAACTTCTTTGCCCAATTCAAACCCTGTGAGTGAAAAAAACGCAAACACGAGAGCAAATGCTGCTCCCCATGCCCCACAGCCCCTTTTGTCAGGGATCCCAAATGCACCCCAGAGAACTGCTTAGCCTGGAAGGGCTGGTCCTCATCGCATACCATACATAGGTGGAGGGCTTGTTATTCAATTCCTGGCCTATGAGAGGATACCCCTATTGTTCCTGAAAATGCTGACCAGGACCTTACTTGTAACAAAGATCCCTCTGCCCCACAATCCAGTTAAGGCAGGAGCAGGAGCAGGAGCAGGAGAAGATAAGCGCTTGGATGAAGGGCAAGATGGATAGGGCTCGCTCTGCCCCAAGCCCTGCTGATACCAAGTGCCTTTAAGATACAGCCTTTCCCATCCTAATCTACAAAGGAAACAGGAAAAAGGAACTTAAAACTCCCTGTGCTCAGACAGAAATGAGACTGTTACCGCCTGCTTCTGTGGTGTTCCTCCTTGCCTCCAACTTGTAAACAAGAACGAGTAGACCATGCGAGTGGGAAGTCGCAAAGTTGTGGGTTTTTGAAAGGCTCCCAGGGACCTCATGCTCATCCGTGGACGCTGGATGGGGAGATCTGGGGAAGTATGGACTCTTTAGCCGGCTTAGTTCTCTGTGGAGTCAGCTTGCTCCTTCATGGTAAGTTTTGGCTTGATGTTTATTTTTTTTGTGTCATGTTTTAAAAACAGTGACTTTTCTCCTTTCTCTCTCTCACCAAACCTTCGATTTGGTGACGCTGACACTGCTTTTCTGTGACTCTCCAGTTTACACATGCAAAGGTTTTGAAGTTCAGATTCCCCGCAGCACCAGCTGGGTTTTCTAGCCATCTCTTGTAGATAGATATTGCCTCCTGGGTTGCCAACGGCCTCTCCAGGACTGAGTAAGTCACCAATAAGTCATTTGAAGGGATCTGTTTATTCTGGTGTATTCTTTCTTGGCTCTCATTCTGGTGTTTTCTTATCCATAGCAACAAAATCGGGTTGTAATTACTTTAAAGAAAGTCTGCAATGATTTGGGGGGGGGCGGGTTAGAAACACAATTCCTACCTAGCAGTGTACAAAATGTCATTGTTAAGTAAAAACAATTCACTTTTCTGTATTATACATCGCCATCCTTTTTAATTCTAGTAGTCCAATTTAGGGCTTTTTGTCTTTTAGTTAGGGGGTCCAGGAAGTTAGGACTATGCCACTGACTTTAATTTTTTGATGTTTCACATAGAATAAATCATAAAGATTAGTTCTATGAAGCTAACTAAAATGTAAGCAATTACCAAGCTCACTGGACTCAGTATTTTGCCAAGTCCTGTAGAATGGGCAGCCAGGATGAGCTTGGGTTTTGTATATCACAGACTCTACACAGTAGGGTGCCTTGCAACTCACCCAGCATAGGTAAATCATGCTAGGAGAAACATTAGGACCCAAACTGCAGAACACAGTGCATTATCATTACCACAGGATTCCCTCATTGGTTTGAAAATATTCTAATTAAAATGATAAAAATATAATTGACACAGGAGGTGAATTTGGGAAAATTTTACCAAACTTAATGGTGAGGCTATATACAGTAATAGAATTTGATAAAAGAAACATTTTTGATGTTACTTTTATATTTTTCTATATCTTTAAATATTTTGTTAAGTATTCAAAAAAATTAACTCAGTAAAGTGTGGATAACTGTGTACAATTATTCATATAGCTCTTCAATCTGGTTTCAACAACTAATGTATCATAAATTTAATAATACTTTAAAAGTAACACAAATTGCTTAAAGAGTATCTAAGATGATGTCAATTACTTATGTAGTAATTTATATTAGTTATATTATAATATAACATAAAACATAATATATTGTTACATATTTGTATTAGTCTTTATATTGAAGTAGAGGTACATTGATGTCTTTGTTATTATCTACTTTCAAATAATTATTAAGGTTCCTCATTTTCGTCTTGCTTTCCACAAGTCACACTGATCAGTGATGTAGACTATGGGACTGATTTTATACCAGAGATTATAATAATACAAAGTCTAAGTATCTGCTTTCACTCTGATGTAGTTTTAAGTTAAATAAATTAATAGTATGCTTACATACATATGTGTGCAAACATACACACAGAACTGTTTTAACTTACTCTTTCTCCTAAAGTGATTTTGCTATGGCATTTTGCAATATAAGTTTAGAAAAGTTGTAATAAATTCATGCAAAAAAGTTCTGTTGCAAAAAAGTTGTCTTGTTGATGCTTGATTTTAGTTCCTTGAAACTGATTTCTGGCGGGGGGGGGGGGGGGGGGGGGGGGGAGATGACAAGAAGGAGGACACAGAAAGCTTAGTTTCTGCTGAAGGTCTCTGTTAACTCCTAACTTTCATTCTGTATCTAAGCTTCCATGAAGATGAATGCTTGAGGCTTGGTGACGACAGACACAGCCTCAGGAGTTCTTTCTTCAAGTCAGACTCTAACAGTATACTTCATTAATGTGGCAGGGGATAGAGAGCTTATATGTAGAGTCTACTTGGTGGTCTGGTATTCATTTTTTGTTGAACAAACATAATGGAAGAATAAAGACCCTGTACTTGCCTCAATAAAGGTTGCTGTGGGTGGCAACGTAGCCTGCTACTGCATAAACTGCAAGAGGCTGTGGCTTCCATAACAACTCAAGATTCTGGTGCTCGCTCCTTCCACTTGAGAATTATTGGCAATTTCAGCTTACAGACAAGTTCTCGTGTAACTTAGTAGTGTTACCTCCTCCTTAAATGCCTATCTGCATCAAACCTGCTTGCATGCTCTAAAGAATTGTATACACTTAAAAACCCCCACCTCTTCTGTTTCATCATGGATGTCCTATCTGATTCACACTGATAGGAAGTCTTCAGGTCACACATCTTCAGCTGTCCTTCCTGTCTTGTGTGACATTTGAAACAACTGGATTCAGAGATAGCAGAATGTTGTCTGGACTGGCAAAGGAAATGCAATGGTAAGGTCAGGAAAGTGGTCCCAGGAGGAGCCTTCTCCTTGGACTGGGATCAGGACACCTCTTGGAATTGTTTTCCAAGGGAAGATCTGGGCTTCTTCAGAAACTCTCCTCTCAGACCACTGCTGTTATTAGCACTTCCCTCTCAGCCCTGAGAGAACTTCCAGGAAGAGTCTAATTCTTCTAAGACATCTCTCCAGGAGGAAAAGAATTATCCAAGTCCACCTCAAAAGACTATGCTGGGTCCTTTTAGAACAGTGGTTCTCAGCCTTCCTAATGCTGTGACTCTTTAATATAGTTCTTCATGTTGTGCTGACCCTCAGCCATAAAATTATTTTTGTTGCTTCCTCGTAAATGTAATTTTGCTACTGTGATGAATCGTAGTGTAAATACCTGACTTGTGACCCTCAAAGGGGTTGTGGCTCAGAGGTTGAGAGCCACTTCTCTTGGGGCTTTAGATAGGTTGGCTCTGAATTCTTCTGAAGATAACAAATCGTTACTTAGAGTTCCACCCTTCAAAAGATAGGTGTGACAAAGTTACCTTTGACTCCTAGTAGGAGATTTTCTAGTAAGCACACAGAATCAGGATTCAAGAAATTTCTTTAATCTGGAAGGATGGGCGCAAAGCAAAAGACATCATTTTAAAAATAGTTAAATATCAACTTTGTTATTTGGGTTAAAAATAGATTATGGATATTCATTGTAGGGGAAAAGTGGTTAATTTAAAATTTTTGTGAATAATAAGTAGGTTTTGATAAGACACAAAATTAATAGGAGCTATGCTTGCATGAAATATGATGCATAAATTAGGTGCAAGTGAGAAATGATATCATTTCAACATGCTGCTTACAGTATACCCATTAAAAATCCCAGAGAAACTTATCACTTTAACTCGCTGCTTTGAGTATACCCTTAAACCTCCCAGAGAACCCTCACAGCAACCTAGCAGGCAAGATTCAACAGTTTAAAACATGGTTGAGGATTCACAAATTTGAGTTTATAATATCAAAGCCCAAAGTGGATAATCTCAGCACGTTCACCATTCATCTTTTCTGATGAGAATATTCATTTCTCAGGGTTGCTCTAAGGATCAAACATGATGCTGCATGTCAAATGTCAGCCAGTAAGAACTCCCTCAATTAAGTCAGTGTAATTAAAGGAGACATCTGCTACCAGCATCTCTGCAAAGCAACAGTCTACTATCTTTTCCAGCACGTGGGTAAAGCTCTCAGGACGTTTATTCTTTTCCCACAATACCTTAACATGGTTGAGCCCTTCAAGGTTTTATTCATTCATCCCTGGTCATGGTACATATAAAGACCGCCTTCAAAACTCTATACATCCTTTTGTCTCAGCCTTTGCTCATGGAATCTTACCCTTTTGGAAACAGAAACTTAAAAATTTTGTAAACTTATTTTATTTGTATGGATGCTTTGGGTGTATCAGTCTATGTACCGTGTGTATGTGTGTGTGTTTGTGTGTGTGCACTTTGCCAGTGGAGACCAGAAGAGGTCACTGGATTCCTGGGATTTATGGAGTTATAAATGTCTGTAAGCTGCCATATGGGTGCTAGGAATCTAACTTGGGTCCTTAGGAATGGAAGTCAGTGCTCTTAACAGAGCAGCCTTCTCTGGTTAGCACTTCCTCTTCATGGCTTTCTCCTAATTCGGTGCAGCCAATCAATGTATCGTTGAGTTTGGGGCAAGTAGAATTAACTCAATTAGATTCTTAAAATCTTTTACAACAGATGCCATTCATTTTCTATTCTTATCAGTGCACTCATTTGACTTGTAGTGATTTTTAAAACTGAATAGAGTTTAACAGTTGTGATAAGGAGCAATTGGTATGGAGGGAAAAGAATGTTCTAGACAGGATTGAAGCCACACTGAAGTAATATTTATAATGGATGAACTCTTATACAATGCAAATAATAGTTATCATTATCTTAAAGAGTAAATTTTTAAGTAAAAAGAACATTTCTTTCTTTGGGCATCAAAAATAAATTATAAATTCTAAAGGATGTTTAGCTAGATTTTTACTTAGTATTAGGCATTTTATAATTGTTGCATACTTCCGTTAACATATACGGGTATTTTATTCACTAGACATCTAATGAAATTTTTGCATGCCTTTTGGTATTCTTATTTCTATGTCTTTGATTTCAGTCAGTGGTGACTTATTGGAGATGTACTTTGGGTCACGTACAGTACCAGAATCTAAGAATATAAACAAAGGTTGTCCATTCTCCCTCTTTACCTTACAGTGCTCATGTTTCTGAAGGAAAAATGGCTGATGAGTTGTAGGATTTTGTGATAAATGATATAGTTGTAATTTATGCAAAATAAAAACATTTACAAGTGTGACAGAAATATTTGTTAGATCCAGTGATACAAAATGAGATTACAAAATCTAAATTGTATATAAATATTTCTGTTTGTGTTTTGCTTTGCTGGGGATCAAATTCAAGGCCTCATGCACGTTAGGCAAACACTCTATTCGTGAGCTGAATTCACAACTCAGAGGCACACACCTTTTATACCAGCCTTTGGGAGGTGGAGGCAGGAGGATTAGGAGTTCAAAATGAGACTGGATTGTATAAGGCATTTAAGTCTAGCCTGAGCTACACAGAGAGTCTCTGTTTCAACAGCTAATGGCTGGGGATGTAGCTCAGTAGCAGAGTATATGCTTAGAGTTTACAGAGCCCTGGGGTTGTTCTTTAGCATTATAAAAAATTCAAATTAGAATTAAATGTACAGTAAACATTTAAGAAAAAGTCTAACCACTATAATGACTTTATTGACTGCTTATTTAAAAATTGAAAAATGACATTGGGAAATTTGCAGGTTGAATTTTTCTTTTCAAGAGCTCCTAAACAATCATGAATATTTTCAAGAATATTTATGAGATTTTTTGAGACAGGGTCTCATTGAAAGCCTTGGGCTGGTTTGTAACTCTGTAGTTAGGCTGGCAGTGAACTTAAAATTCTTCTGTCTCCACCTCCAAGGTGCTGAGACTGTAGGATGAGCTACCGTGTCAGGCCTACATGATGTTAACACTGAGAAGAAAAATAAAAATAAAAACCAAGACTTTCCATTAGAGGAAGCAACCCAAAAGACGACTGGGAGTATGAAACTGCAGGAAATGGAGCAGAGTTGGATTTAAAGTATTAAATTAAGGTTGGGGTCAGCCTAGGAAGGGCCTTGGAGACCATTTTAATTAGCTTGTACTTTGTTCTCAGTATGTTGCAATTTAGCAGGGTATTAGTCATCTGGGAGAATCACTGTAACATTAATGTGGAGAATGGGTTAAAGCAGTGGAGACTATAGGTCGGATCCAGTATTGCTTCTCTACCTTGTTGGGAAGAAGGCTGCAAGGTTGCCGAGGAAGTTTGAAACAGCCTTAGAAGAAAATGCAGGGTTAGTGACTGATTGCATACGGGGAGAGGGGAGCAGTATTCTGGTTTGCATAGAGGCAGAGCCATTCCAAGTGCTGGGAAACATCGCAGAAGCATCTGGCAGAAGGGCAAGGATAGAGCAAATGATGGTTCTGTGTGTGTTGATGTTAAGATTGCATTTAAAGGAAAATGCTGAGCAAACTTTGGCTTTTGAGATTTGAAATTCAAAAGAAGGGAATTAGGCAAGAGACTGCTACATAGATATCTTGATAGCTGAAGAATTTTTTTTTTTTTTTTTTTTTTTTTTTTTTAGAGTTAGCAGCCAGGGGACAGTAGAAACTGCAAAACCAACCCATAGTCTTTCTTGAGATTTTTTTTTTTAGACAGTTGATGTTGCTAGCCACAGAAAGAGTTTTAAGGGGGAAGGAGAGTAAGATGCAGGCACCAGGGTGACAGGCTCCAGGCCTGTAGCATTAGCCTACAGATGAGATTCTTCACAGAGAGCCAGGCAGCTGCGTTGGCTAAACCAGATCTGGGAGGGGGCCAGGAGATCAGCTGGCATCACTCCCAGCCTCCAGGAAAGGCAGCATCTAAAGTTGCCTCCCTTATTTCTGGAATTTAAAACTGATAACCCAATTCCCACCAGCCAGACCAGGCTCTTCCTTAGCTCACATCACAAACACAGAGGATTTTTTTTAGATGGAGCCATGCTTGCTTTTCTCTATATCTACCTATTTTACCTATTTTCTCTATAAGACCTATTTTATAAAATTTTATTTACCACCCCCTCTGTGTGTGGGGTGTGTGTGTGTGTGTGTGTGTGTGTGTGTGTGTGTGTGTGTGTGATACACATGGAAGTCAGAGTTTGGTTTGGTTCTCTCCTTCCACAATGTGAATCTTAGAGATTGAACTCAGATCGCCAGGCTTGTGAACAAGCACCTTGCTGCTTGCTATGTCTCTTTAGCAGTCTGACCGTATTCCTTCCCCAAGGCTGTGGAAGCTGGACTGAAGCTCAGAATCTGCCAGATGAGCAGAATCTTTACTCTTTGGCACATTTGTTTCTGATGGGGAATGAATTCCCATGGGGACATGGTAGACATGGTGTGGAAGTGACAGAAATGGAGACATTTATGGATCAGTCACAGGAGTCTGTTAGGCTGAGGGATGTTGTGGGTGGCTGCTGTTTGCTCCCTGTTTGTCACAGCTTCTTGTTCAGGGCTTGACCAGGGAGGTGTGTGTGTGTGTGTGTGTGTGTGTGTGCGTGTGTGGTGGTCACACCCATCTCAGCAGATCTGTCAGCTTTCCCGCTTTTGTTAGAGGGTGATATCACGCTTCCTGGGGGGAGCTCTGGAAGACAATGAGCAGCCACTTTCCTCTAGATACACTAGGCGGAGTCAGGAAGGTAGTATTGACATTGCTGGGGCCTAGGAGCTACTACTCACTGCTCTGTGGCTGTCAGATGGTGAACCAGCGTAACCTTGGCACACAGGCCTGGCTTGTACAAGACGTCTGGCTGCAGGGCCAAAGAGGACTCCACCCTAGAGACAGGAGTACTTCAGACATCTGGGAATCTGGGATGGGTTTTAAATTCATATCCCTATATCAAAAACAACCCCAAACAAACAACAACAATGAAAAAAATGAAACAGTTCCCAAAATAAAACAATAACTGTACCAGGAATAACAAAGATCAAACACCTATGTGCCAAGTCGTTTAATATGACTCTCAACATCCTGTCTAGTAGGTATTATTATTCACTTTTAAAGTACCAAGGTAACTAAGGCTCACAGGGTTAAATTACTTGCCCAAAGGTAAAACGTGTGGTAGGCATCAACTATTTGGAACTTCCTAACATATCTACATTCAAAAGATGCCATCCCTTCTCACTGTAACTCTGATGGAACTGTCACTCAGTGGACACAGAATGTCCTTTCTATTGAAGAATAGCAGATGGTTTATGAGGAGGATATGAAATTCAACAGGAGTTTAGAATCAGCCTGGGACTTTTAATATAAGATGTAAGAGGTCAGATCTTCCCCAAGGTCAGAATCCCTGGTCACTTAGGGAAGCTGGTGTTTAGGAAGAGAACTAGGTTGATAGCTGAACAGAGCTGTAACAGGCACAGATGTTCTTTAATACGGGTCCAGCTCCGTGGGACCAGAGATCCATCCCTGTACCCTGTAATTACATGGACTTCATTATTTGTTTGGACTGCTTTTGACCTGGTTTCTGTCTTCTGAAAGTGAAGCATTCCGAATGATCACATGCCTCCCGGGAAATGATGGAAAACAAGAGTTAAGCAAAGAATGACCTGAACACACAAACTTTGAAACACGCCTCTTTGCTGCTGACAAGGTCACTTCAGGTTGTACCCTCAAGAACAAGGACAACATATGCTTTGGGGCAAGGGTTTTTAAAGTATAATAGCTTAGCCATACTTGCTACAGTGTATGATAAGCATTTATGTAATGGGATGGTCTTTTTAACTGCTTTGTGTACAAAGCTGGACCCTCTTAGGCTGCCTGATGCTGGTGCGTTCAGTGCAGGCCTCCATTCCTGAGCTAATCTGTTTATGTATGTGTGGGGCTGACTCTGACTAGTTTGACTGCTTAAGACCATCTTTGTATCAGGAAAAAGAGAAGGGCTTAAAGCTCTGGGTTCTTGGGCTTCTGTTAAAAAGCTGGGTTGTTGGGTGGGGAAATTCTTTGCTTGTGACTCATTCAGACAGCAAGGTGGAGCCCCCTACTTTTCCCAATCAATTTCTGATTTCTTGTCTCTGGGTTTTGACTTAGCAGCGGCTCTAAGATGATTTGTCACTTCTAAGTATCCGCCTTATTTTATCTCAAGCCTGTTGCTGTCTCATCAAATCAAGCAGAAGCTGCCACACTTTTTGTACTTGTGGGGGTTTGGATGTAGGACCTTATGTATGCAGGTCGAGCATGTAACCATTGAGCTCTACACCGTTGATAGACTGCTTCTAGTGTGATTAAGCTTGTTAGTATGTCATAATGCTACATGCTCAATGCTTATGTGTTACAATAACTCTGCTCACAATTTCTTTCTTCTAAATCCCACCCCCCCATCTCTGTTCTTTGTGTCCCTACCTCCCACATCTGAAAACACTTACTACTCTTCTAAAGTTGATTTAATCATCCTTCAATGTTCATATTCAGGCCTCCAATGTCAGAATCAAAGAAGGAGAAGTTGGTTGTGTTTGAACCTCTTGCGATGCCAGTCTTTGCCCACTGCGTCAGCTCCTTGCAGTTCTCAGACTTTCACATGTTGGAGCTGTGCTCTGTTCATGCTGGGTTCCTTTCAGTTTCTAAATATTTACCTTCAAGCCTTTGTGTACTTGCATTTTGTTGGTTAGTTTTTGTCAGCTTGACAAAGCTAAAGCTTTCTTGGAAGAGGAACCTCAACAGGGAAAACGCCTGCATCAAATTTGCCTATAAGCAAATCTGAGGGTCCATTTCTTGATTTAATGCTTGATGTGGGAGGGTCCAGTCCACCATGGGTGGTTCTGCCCCTGGGGAGGTGGTCCAGGATGCTATAAAAAAATAGACTGAGAAAATCACCAAGCAGTGTTTCTTCATGGTCTCTTGAGTTCCTGCCCTGACTTCTCTCAGTGATGGACTATAAATGTAAGATAAAATAAACCCTTTTCTCTCCAAGTTATTTTGGTCATGGTATTTATTACAGCAATAAAAACATGACTAAGACACACACACTCACACACACACATGTATATGGATAAAACCTGGCAAATATATGTTCAAATATAACCAACCATTCTATCTATCTGTCTGTCTATCTATCTATCTATCTATCTATCTATCCATCCATCCATCTATCTATCTATCTATCTATCTATCTATCTATCTATCCATCTATCTATCTATCTACCTATCTATTTATCTCTATAATCTTCCTATGCCTGGAATAACTTCTTCACCTCTCAGACATTAGAAGAGAATCTCTACTCTATCTAATAAGAGCAGATAGATGCATGTTTGCTGCAATGAAGAATTCTGGGAGAGGACAGGGTGTCACCAAGAGCATGACATTTGAGAAGGACAAATAGCCTTATGGAAAATCAGTAGATGTTAAGAGTGGAGGAAGATATTATAAATGCAGAGAGAAGCATTAAAATAGAGGATAAAACATTTAAGAACTACTTCTTCAGTTCCTCAGTATGATGTCACTACAATGAAGAAAGTGCTAAACACTTCCTAAGGAAATTTGTCTTGAGATTAGATGGGAAGGAGACACTTATACGGGGCCTTTAAGGATGTAGTTTGAGGCCATGAGAGGAATGGAGGTGTTCCAGGCCTGTCTAGAAAGCAAGAAACAAAAATCAGTGTAGGTCCAGGAACACCTGGGGAAGGGAGCAAGCTCTTCTCTAATCATGCAGCTACTGGTAAGTTTCTTGTGCTCCTATAAATAGATGCTCACCCAGGATCCTGTAAGTGACCTAATTAAAGTCATAGGGTCCCAACCTTCTGTGAAAATCCGTGAAGGTAGGAGGACATCAAGGGTTGATGTGGGTAGAAGAGAACACACAGGGTCTGCCCTGAGAAGATGAGCCCAGGAGAGAGGAGACTCTATGAGAGATGGTGGAAGTATTGGCACAGGAGAGGGCCTTGACAGTTTGAGTATGAGGTGTTTGCAGTGACTGGGCTGGGCTTGAGTTGAGAACTAAGGAACTAGATCAGGTAAGCATAGTTTGCTCTCTGAGAGATGTCTCCTGCCTGGCAGCATTCTAACTCTGTGTGCTTTTCTATGAGCTTGCTTAGAGGGTGAGCTATAAGGAAGAAGGATCCAGGTCCTTCTCTACCATCATTGACTAAGTATGATGGGAGGCCGCACAGGAGTCTGAGGGAGGTGGGGCTGTTACATAACAGATACTGTCCAGGTCCTCCAAAGCAAGGAATTACTGTAGGTTTCTGAATGCATCATAACAGGAATGGATGGGGTTTTTTGGGGGGAGGGTTATGATACTCTGTTATTTAGTACAACAATCAGATTGGAATGATTCATGCTTATATAAAATATTATATATGGCTCATGTTTACTCTCATTATCCTCTTGTGTCCCACCCCACCCAAAATGACCTGTTTTTGCAATTCAGCTTCCTCCTGCTTTCATATACTTTGGCAGGGGGTCGTGACCCTATGACTTTAATTAGGTCACTTACAGGATCCTGGGTGAGCATCTATTTACAGGAGCACAGGAAACTTACCAGTAGCTATGTGATTAGAGAAGATGTCTCTTCCTTCTCCTAGCAACCATTAACTGCCCATAGTTCCTCATGGTAGGTAGGGCCTCATGAATCCTTCATCCAAGCAACTCTTAACTGCTGAAAATCATGGAATCCTTGAACTTTTTTTTTTTTTAATTACCTTTTCAAAAGAGAGAGACAGAAATACAGCTCTTGAGAATTAAAGCGTCTTCATTTGAGAGCATGTGGAAGGCAGAGTATGTAAGCGCTTAAAGCATGTCCTGTGTGGTTGTCAGGCTTGCGTTTTCATCCCAGCTTAATGCTTGTGCTGGTTAGTTATCACTGTGTAAGAGGCTACTTCCCCAAGTCGGTGGCTAGACTGATGTAGAAACAGTTACTCACCTGGGTTTTGTGCTGCTTGTGCTTGTGCATCAGGGTGGCTCTGCTTCAGCTGGAGCAGCTGGAACAGCTGGAACAGCTGGAACAGCTGGAGCACCTAGAGCAGCTCTGCTTCTTGCTGCCAGTATGAAGTGTGGGCTGTGTGGATGGCTCGACTCACACTCTCTCCTCCTTGAGCCAGCAGGTTACAGTGGGAATTTGTTTTCCTAATGGTGTTATCAACCATTGAGAGGTAACAATGAAACAAATGAGTGAGATTTTATTTAAGAACTTGGTTTAGGATAGCACTGCCATTCCTAAAATATATGCCATGCCTAAAGTCAAGGACTGGAAACTATATTAGACTCCCGAAGAGGCTTAAAACAGGGATGTAATGAGGATGGAAGGGTTGGGACCAAGAGTTTGACCGAATACACCTGCTGTTATCCTTGAGTATGCGAAACTCCATCTGTAAAGCTTTCATTATATGAGTACCTTCCTTCTGGGACTCTGTGGGGAAGAATGTGTGCGTGAATTCTAACAGCCGTCATATAGAGCAGTGCTTGAATTTAGCAGCCGTTAAGTAGATGTTAACATTGTCACTAATTTTATCCACCTAACATGACTATGCATACGCAGAGTAGCATAGAAAGGTTTGATTCCATGGCTTGGCAGAGTTTCAGCCATTCTACCAGCAGCAGAAAAACTCCAAGGGGAAGTCTTCTAAAGAGCCCTCAAACAATTCATTTATAATTTCACTTTCTCTGTCTTAGAAGTACCTCAGAGCCACAGACTCAAATTCCTAGCCCCAGCTTGTGCTTGCTTTGTTCTGCCTGGCATCTCCACTCTTCCATTCTGTGTGTCTCATGCCCCATGTCAGCACTACAATGAACACAAACACCTGCCAGGAGGTGTGGAACTGGAGCCAGTAACAAACGCCAGCTGTAGAAACTCTGCCACATCTGTCTAATAGGCCTGACCACCGAGTGACTCTAGACTAATTCCAACATGAGTAATATGTGAGTCCCTCCAGCTGCTTCTGGGAGCAAACAAAAGGCAGCACTGTTGCCAGCCAGGGAAGGATTCCCTCTGACTGTATCACAGTTTTCCCAGGGATGGTTTTCTCTGGGGAGAGCCAGTGACTTGGAGTAGCTTATATTAGGCATCCCTCAAATCTCCAACAGATTAAGTTTTGACAAAACTCAAAAGCATATAACCCTCACTGAGCCCACTTTTCCACTTTACGGAAAGTGATTAAGAAGTAGGCAAATGAATCTGGGCCAGAGCCCCATTCATCTGCATGTGACCTTGGACAAGTCATATCCCCTTTTGTGGAAGAAGGATAATGATGTTACCCACCCTAACAAGGTGTGAAATGAAACATGACCAATGCCTAGCAAATACAGATTAATAACAAACATTCAAAAACTATTAGCTGCCCTTATTTCCCGTCTCTCTGTACAATGAGGCTAACTTTTCCCTTGAGCTTCTGTCTTTAAGAATCTGTGTCCAGCACTCTCCCTTTATCTGTGGTTTTGTTTCTCATGGTTTTTGTTATCTGTTACCCTCAGGCCAAAATATTGCCCAGGAGGCTCCAGAGATAATTGCAAAGTTTTGGCTGGTCAACATTGTGACTCAAAATCTCTTCCTGTTCAGCTGCTCTACCTCACACAGACCTTTGTCCAGTGTATCCACACTATATGCACTATCTGCCCCTTAGTCACTTGAGTCACGATCTTGGATGCTAGGCTAACCATTGTGGTATCACAACACTTATATTCAAATAACCAGTACTTTAAAATAATGATTGAGAAGTGCCAAACTAGTAATGGTGGCAAGGTGGGTGCTCTAAAGCACAGGCAAAATATGTATAAGATGTCATCTATGTTGGGAAAGATTTTTTTTATCTTAAATTGATTATTATTATTATTATTATTATAAACAAAAGAAATTTTTTGATTTGTCAGAAGGACTATTACATGGTGAGAATGCATTGTACTAAGCTACCAAACTCTCCTCATCCCCCATGTTGACCAAACAATGCATGGCCAACAATCAATGCAGCAGTGCCACAAAACCCAGTAGCAGTCATCACAAGTTCACGTAAGGCCCAACCCTGCAACTCTGGTCTCCTCAACACCTGCTAAGCTATAACTGTCTCAAATCATTCAGCTTCACAACCATTAAAACTACTTTCAACAACATGAATTCGAAAAAGACTTTGAATGTTAGGATAAGAACAATTTGACAAAGGGAAATTGTTCTTAATTCTTATGAGAACTTTTTATATATGACAAAGTTGTTTGAACTATTACAAAAATTTAGTAGCATGTAAATGTAGCCCAAATGGTTATTACTACTTCATACTGGGTCTGCCTTACCAGGAAAAGCTATTATAAGAATCTTATAGTAATTTAGCTAACATGAAAATTGAATGGATTTTAACATTTTCCATTGCAACAAATATATATATATATATATATATATATATATCTCTCTCTCTTTATATATATATATATGTATGTATATATATATACATATACACACACATATATATATACACATACATGTGTGTGTGTATGTGTGTGTGTGTGTGTGTGTGTGTGTGTGTGTGTGTGTGTATGTGTATTCTGAGGCTTCCAAGAATCTGTGGAATTATGATTTTAAAAAATCCCAAGAAGTCATGCTAACTTTACTGTTGTATAAGAAGTCATGCTAACTTTACTGTTGTATATCACATGGCAAACATTATGTGACAAGTGCTTAGTTCATAAAAGCACTAAATGGGTGTGTGCATTTATAGAAAGAAAGCATGCATGGAGTTTGGTACATTCTGTGATGTCAGACTTCCACTGAGTAACATGGACTGCTGCATCATTAACAAAGGCAATTGCCGGACACATTATTCTATTCTGTACCTCTCCTTCTCAGCACATTCTCAGCTCCCCAACCAACCCTTTTTACTCTAGTTCTGTTTTTCCCTAAGAGTGCTGTTTGGTTTTGGTTTATTTACTTAGTGTGTGTGTGCAGGTGTGTAGGTTAGAGAACAATTTATCTTCTCTTCCTTCCATAATGTAGGTCAGAGGTCTTGTAGATATAATCATGAATAAAACACATAGTTTGCTGCAGAGAATGTTGGTATTGCAGTGTGAGTTGAAGCTGGATAGTCAGTAGGTTGTTCACGGTAGCTATGTTCTGTAAACCCTGGGCACAGGACTAGCATTCTGCCAACCTCTGATCACAGCACGTTCATTAGTAGATGAATACGTAACTCCACCTGTTTATGGCAAGTCATTTTTTTTTTTTTTATGCTCAGGAAACCTCATTTAACATCACAACCTTCTTGTGGTTAGGAAGCTAGGCAGCGCTAGAGCACTGTGCTTGGAGACCTGCAAGCAAAGAAGCACAAAAATGCAAAAAAAAAAAAAAAAGTATCCCTGAATAAATTAAAAAGAGATGGTTTGTAGTATGAGAGCTGAGCAGAAAGATACCTCTCCACCCAAGCTGGGAATCTATGGTCTCTGCATGCAGTCAAATGCCTGGGAAACACTGGAGCGTGGATTTTGAGGATACAGGTAAACCTTAGCTAGTATGTAAATTCATAGAGATAGCATCTGTAACTAATCAGGGCTCTGTTTGCACATACTGCTCTGCAAAACAGAAGCAAAGTTGATCCAACGTTACCCAGCTTCTTTTGAAAGTCTCATCAGGATTCTTTATTTCTACAGAAGCATGGCTTTCTGTTGTCACCCTGTCCTCCACTCTCTACTCTGAGTGGCTTATCCACAGATCCACAGATATGAAGTATTTTTTTCCATATTTTGGCATCAGTGTGTAAAGAAATGTGAAGCCGCAGCTGCCCCAACCCGCTGTTGTCCACAGCAGATTATCTCATCTTGGAAGCATGGGTCCCAATTTCTGCAGCTTCTAAGAAGCCTGTCCAGTCCTGAACCACACAGATACACAAAAGTGATTAGATTTCCACTAAGCCCATGACTCTCGGAAGAAGATGTCTTTGAAATGCTTTATTTTGCAAAACTGCTGTGTTAACTTTAATCACTGTTTTTTTAATGATACAAAAATGTTTTATAATTTTGTCCCATATGGTGTAAAAATTGCTTCCTAATGATTCTAGTCAAACCTTTAAAGATACTAGTTTTGAAACTTAGTAAAATAATTATGACTTTTTATATTAAAGAATAAAGACATGGTCTTCAGCAGGATAAACAATTGAGAGAATTCTGAAAAAGAATAGTGTTTTGGAAATAGCTCTACTAGATCTTAACGTGGGCTACAATAGTCTTTATATTTTAAAATGATTATTGTTTCTATGTGGATGGACATTTTGTTTGCATGTGTGTTGTGTACCATCTGCCCTTGGAGATCAGGAGATTTGTTAATTCCCTGGAACTGGAATAACTGATGGTTCTGGGCAGACATGTGGGTACTGGGAATTGAATCTAGGTCCTTTGTGTGTGTGTGGGGGGGGGACAGCTAATGCTTTTCATCTGAGCTCTCTCCCAAGCCCCTGAAGTAGCTTTAAAACCATGGAGGACAGTGTCAAGAGTTTGAACACACAGATCATCAGAAAGGGCAAGCCAGATCTGGATTTTTGAAGTTTTTAATGTAGTATAAAGAATACAAAATCATGAAGAAGAAGAATGGTAGTTAGAGGAATCTGGTGTTTTGTTTGGAAAAAGAGTTATTTAGTAAACACATCTCTTCCAAAGCAGAACACAGAGATGCATGCCCATACTTACAATTGTAGAGGCTGAGGCAGGGGGGATTGCCACAAGTTTACAAGAGCAGGCTTAGTTACATAATGACAGGACAGCCCAGGCTGCAGAATAAAATCCTATCTCAAAATCAAAATCAAAAACAAAAACAAGCAAAATAGCCCACAAAAACAGCAATAAATCAAGCCATCACACAAAGATGGATCGTTTAAGCTTAAAGAAATGGAGGAAATCACAAAAATAAAAGTCTTGCTTGACAGGGAAGACACTCTGATCATCAGAAGTAAAAATCAGTTTACCTGGTCATATAAATACTAATTCAAAAGTGAAATCTAGAGATATACACCAAAGTGAGAAAAATAATTGCAACAAGTATGGCAGATGACAAATATTAAACTGACATTTTGTTTAAAAGTCATTGAAATCAATAGAATAAAATAAAAATAGGGAAAAGGAACAGCAACAAAAAATGTCCCCAAAGTAAAGAGTTAATTTTATTTATGCTTCTATATTATAGTATATTATCAAGGGTAGTCAGGGCAGGGTAGAACCTGGAGGCAGGAGCTGATGCAGAGGCCATGGAGGAGTGCTACTTACTGGCTTGCCCTTCCTACCATGCTCAGTTTGTTTTCTGATGCATTACAGGACCACTTGCCCAGAACTGTCAACACCCACAATATGCTAGGATGTCCTACATCACTCATCAATCAAGAAAATACCTTACAGACTTGCTTACAATCTCCAAACCTATGGAGATATTTTCTTGATTAAGATTGATTGATTAAGATTGCTTCTTCCCAGATGACCCTACCAGCCAAACTATGTTGTCTTATCCACTCTTCAGATGAAGGACAACTAGGTTAATGCTACCTGTTAACTACTTTAAATGGTAGATATCCAGTTGTGAATCAGTGGGTCATATGGTAGGTAGTGTCATTTTCAGTATTTGGAGGAAGCACCAGCATTTCATATAGTTATATTAATTTGTATTCTTACAAACAGTATGCAAATGTTGAATTTTCTTCATATCCTTGTGGGAATTCTTTTGTGATCTTTTGAATTTTCAATAATAGCTACATACTAGCACTTATGAGATGCCTCCTCTTTGTGGTTTTGATTTGTATCTCCACGAATGATCAGAGATGTTAAGCATTTTGCCATATGCTTGTTGGCTACTCCTATACTCCTACATCTTAAGAAAACTGTCTACTTAGGTCTTTTGCCCATTTAGAAAATAGGATTGCCTGTTTTCTTGTATGGAGTTGTTTGTGTTTCTTATGAATTTTAATTAATCTCCTTTCAGATGTATAGTTTGCCAGTGTTTTCTTCTATTCTGTATCTTTTTATCTTCATTGTTTTGATTGTTTCTTTTGCTGTACATAAGCTTTTGGTTGTGTGTAATCTCATTTGTCTGGTTTTGCTTTCAAAATCACAGTCAAAAAAATCTTTATCATCATATAGTTTTCTTTTATATTTTCCTTTAAAAATGTGTTTTCTCAGAATTGAATTTCAAAAACCATTTTATTTTTAATTATGCACATGCATGAATGCCTGTGTGGTGGGTATGAGCATGTGAGTGCAGGTAATCATGGAGGCCAGAAGAGGGCGATAGATTCTCTACAGCCAGAGTTACAGGAAGTTGTGCGCCACCTAGTGTGAGGGCTGGGAACTACAGTTCCTCTAAAAGAGCAGTATGTGGTCTTAACTACTGAGCCATCTGTTTAGCCCTTCCTTAATGCTTTATACTAGCAGTTTTACAATCTTAGGTTATACAGATAAGTCTTTAATTCATTTTGAGAGATTTTTTTTTTTAAATCTTGAAGTATATTCTTTTGCATATAGATAGCCACTATCCCCAATACTGTTTATTGAAGAGATTCTCCTTTTCCCCATTGTGAATTTAAGGGATTGTGCTGGCTAGTCTTATATCAACCTGATACAAGGTAGAATCATCCGAAAGAAGGGAACTTCAAATGAGAAAATACCTCCATAAAATCCAACTCTAGGGTATTTTCTTAATTAGTGGTTGATGGAGTAGGGCCCACCCCTTTGTTCTGGGGCCATCCATGAGCTTATGGTCTTGGTTTCTGTAAGAAAACAGGTTGAGCAAGCCATGAGGATAAAGTCAGTAATAGCACTCCTCCAAGACTTCTGCATCATCTCATTCCTCCAGGTTCCTGTCCTGACTGACTTCAATAATGAGCAGTGATATGAAAAAGAAAGCCAAATAAACCCCTTTTCCTTTTGGTCACAGCAATAGCAACACACACACACACACACACACACACACACACACACACACTCAGCTATTTCTAAATAGCTTAATTTTGTTGCCTTGGCCTGCTTATCTGGGTTTATGTCAATACCGTGCTTTTTTGGTCACTGTAGCTTTGCTGTATATTTTGAAGTCAGGTAATAAGATTACACTTGTATATTCCATGTCTCTCTCAAGATACTTTGACTGTTTGAATTCTTTTGCAGTTCCACACAAGTTTTGTGATTGTTTTTGTTGTTATGTAATAAATGTCATTAGTACTTTGGACAATACATTGAATCTGTGTATCACTTTGGGAAATATGGTCATTCTGACAAATGTTTCTTTCCAACTCATGAATAGAGTCACTTTCTATTTATTGGTGTTTTCTTCAATGTCTTTTTAAAGTTTTCAAGATTGAGGTGTTTAATTTTCTTAAATTTATGTATTTATTTTAGTTTTGTGCCTAGTGCAATCACTGTTGTTTTCCAATTATTTTATCATGTTAATTACTATAATAAATATGACTTATTTTTTATTCCAAAAAAAAAAAAGTCCCCAAAAGGGGAGTATAGCTGGCAAATAAGGGTACAAAGGAGTTTGCTCTAAAACTGATTCAGAGCAAGAGATCATTTTCCTGTCTCATAATGTAAAAGATGAGGAACCAGTGAGAGTGTTCTGTAATGCACACCAGGCTGATGACAGGTGCCCTCTCATCGACCACAGCCCTTTAGAAAGCAACTTGGCATTGTTGAACAGGAATCTTTTCAAGTGTTATGATAGGGCACAGCAAACACTCAGAAGCTAAAATTGTATTTGATTTCAGCTGAGGGAACTAAAATTTAGGCAGTAGAAATCTAGATAATGGTTTTTCTTAAAAAAGAAAAAAAA
Organism: Rhabdomys pumilio; assembly: GCA_030674055.1. Lineage (NCBI taxonomy): Eukaryota > Metazoa > Chordata > Mammalia > Rodentia > Muridae > Rhabdomys > Rhabdomys pumilio. The sequence continues at coordinate 52,290,411 of JANHMN010000004.1, read as the reverse complement.
ACCCACTTATTTGTATGGACACCTACTTGTCTTTATGTACACCACAAGTGTGCAGTGCCACAGAAGTTAGAAGAGGGTGATGGGTCCCTTGGGACTGGAGTTATAAAGCATTGTGAGCCACTTCATGTGAGTGCTGGGAACTGAAGGTGTGTCCTCTGTAATAACAGAAGGAGTAGCAAATGCTCTTAACAGCTGAGCCCTCTCTCTAGCCCCTAGAGATTAATTTTAAAGTACAGCCTTTGTGTGTTTCAGTGTCAGATATATTTTTATAATTACGTAATAAGCTCATTCACACAAAGAATCAGATGCACAGAAAATTATTTTGTATAAACCAGTCAGTAATATTAGACGATATGTTCCCTTAAGAATATATCAGTATCTACACACAGATAATAAAAGATAGGCAGAGACAGGATTGGATGTTTGAATCAGAACATCTGTTAACCACTGTCTTTAAACACAACTGCAGTTGCTCTATGCTATGTTGTAAAATGTAGCTGGAAGAGAGAAAAATCAATGTCTTAACCACAGATTATTAACCACAACCTAGAAAGGACTCCATAGGAAGCAAGCTCACAGGGTTAATTCTGGTTTCCCGTGTTGCCATGTTACAATGTCATGTAATGTCTCAAACATACATTCCTCCTGTCTCTAGGATGCTCATTGTTCTGTCTTTACATGAACGAAGGAATATGGAAAGAGAAAAGTATGAAGGTAAATCTCAAAAATGAGATTAGAATATCAAATACACATTACTTTTATTTTAATTAAAGACTACACAGGCTATGATTATTTTTAGGGTTGGGAAATAACTGGGAATACTCAAGAACTTCTGGCTTAATGAATAATATCATTTACTCCTGACTCTGTACTTTGTTCCCATCTTCCATATAAGCCTTAGAAGCTACGTCAATTGAGTATAGGGAAGATGACAGCACCTCATAGCTGATCTCCAGTCTTCCACCATGACCCCTTTGTCATTACAATTAGCTCGTGATTCAGCCAGCATTGGAAGTCTGAGCTTCTGGTTGTTGCCTGTAAATACGTACATCCAAATCAGCTACTAGAACATGCTCCCCTTTGACAGCTCTGTTAGATTGTAAGCTTGTGGCTTTTGTACTGAATTTATAGAAGTCCCAACAATGTACTCCAGGAGCTGCCATGCTGGCTAGTGTGAAGGGCATCTCTGGGATCTCTGGAGGCTCACCTCCTTGGTCAACATCCTCAGTTACTTAGACTCCGCTACTGATACATATTATAGGATATGTTCTGGCAAAGACAATCGAGAACCTGCAGTGATAAGTGGGTGTTCTGCTTGAAAAATTATTGGTTAAGGCAAAGGTATAAGCTTGCATTAGCAAGTGGAAGATGAGGCATGGAAAGTTGATGTGCATCTTTCACTTTCTCTACGCTCAAATCACATAACATGCAAAGCAATAATTTACTGGGTCGACTATTCTAATAGAAAGAACGTGTTTTAATGAATGAGCTTATGACATTGATTTTACTTATTGCAAAAGCTTTATGCAATATATTCTGATCATGTTCTTCTCTCCTCAAATTCCTCCTAGATTCTCCTTACCTACTTAACTTTGTTTTATATCTCTCTCTTTTTGAAACAAACAAAAATAAAGAATCAAAATAAGATAGCCCCACATAAAAACAAAGAAATCAAAATAAATAAGCAAAAGACCACTAAGACAAAAACTACGATATTTCATCTCATTTAGTGCTCCCAAGTCTCTTTCTGCATGCTATGACATTGACTTTTGACAGCGTTGTGGTGAGGTATGCTTGCTCCTAGTACTGTTACTGCACTGATAATTAATACAGTATAAACTAGGACTAGACAGATACCTCATTACTCTGTGAGACTGACTGCCCTTACTGAACCTCAGACTTACTGAGGTTCTTTAGGAGCCTAAGGACCATGCTGGATGTATGGTTTTTCCTTCATTGATGACATTTTAGTGTTGCTCATTCTCAAATGTTACAATTTTGAAGTTGGTCACACAGACCTTAGAAGCCAAGTTTGAATTTCAATCATACAAAATAAAGCAAAAATCTGACTATCTTTGAACACATTCAATATTACACAATTTAAACATTTAAATCAATTTAACATAACTTTATTCTACCAGCACTCTGAGTAGTGAGTCATATTACAATTCTGACTCCAGAGAGTCTAGATCTCAGTTCCTAGAGCACAGGGGTTATAACCTGGTATTATAAAAATGCGCCATCTTTAGGGCACAGTTAGATTTAATCAGTAACTCTCCTACAAAGTAAAACTTACCTTCAAGATCCGCTGCTAGAAGGAAGATGCATTCAACAAATACATAAAGAAAAAGTAAGATTTTGTGACACAGCTCTATATGCCTGGACTTGGGACAGTTCCAGAGTTTTCAGAACATGCAAACTATGTCTCATTTTTTATCCAGGTTGATGTTGCTTCACTAGGCTGTTACTTCATGAAATAAGAGAAGCAATGGGTATAAAATGCAAACAAAACCATTTCATTTTGTTTTAGTCTACTGTTACAGAGCTGGGCAGGGTCTATTAGCTCATTTTCTAGAACTCTTTTCCCTGTATATAAGATTAAAAAAAATCCTATCTACAAGCATTTGCTTTTCCTTGTGATGGCTCTGCAGGCAGCTTGTCACTTAGGAGGATGTAGCTGTGACACTTTTGGAGGAAAACAAAACCCGTTTTTTTGCATTGGCTTCACAACTTTAGGGATTCATAAATCAATATACCAGGATTATAAATCATCACCTTATCACAATAATCACTATGTCATCTACTATGTGTCACATATTCCTTTTGTTATTTTAGGGATGGGGATAGTATTTTTCTATGTGCCACAGGCTAGCTTTATACTTGCCTCAGCCTCTTGAGTGCTGGAGTTACAGTTTTAAAGATTTTATCTTTTTATTCTTTGTGAACAACACTGCTATCCAGAGATAGCTACTGTTAGAATTTTCTAGATAAGGCTAATTTGTAGCCCTCTCTTGGGAAGTGAGTTGCCCTCCCCAAGCATTCCTTTGCAAGGGTGCTTACATTCTCATTGTTTTCTCTGAAACTGATCTTTGGCCCTGGGTCTGGTCTAATTTAATTTGAATATCCTCTTGTCTGCTTCTGCCGGTGCCTCCTCATTGGTCAACTTGCCATCCCTCCAGGCAAGTAGGTCAGTTTTAATCCCAGCTAGAAATAAGAATACCAAGAATTCATGTGCACACGGGCACACATAGGCACAGACTGACTCAGGCAGAGCACCTGTGAGTGTGACCTGCTGGCTTAATGAGTGAGAGAAATACCATTTATCCTGGGCTAATGCAGACAAGTTTATACCAAGTACCACCTTTGTGTCTGAGTTTCTCTCTCTCCCCCACCCCTTCCCTCCCGCTCTCTTTTCTCTTTCTTGTTGCCTGTTGGAATGTGAATTGGGAGGATATCAAAATTCTGCATTGATTTAGTTCAAGTTTCCATCTTACCATCTTTTTTTTTTCTTTCCCCATCAGACTCTGCAACAGAGTCCCGACGGGATTCGAACCGGCACAGGAAGGGGCACGCCGGCCCACTGCCGGCGGACGCCCAAGCACTGCGCCACAGCACACTCGCTCAAATTCTGTCTTTTTAAAATTAGGTTTACTCGTTTTATTGTAGTGTGAGTATTTTATTTGGAGGTATGTCTGTGCGTCAAGTGCATGCTTCACATCTATGGAAGTGAAATTATATCCCTCGAAGCTGGTGCTACGGATGGTTGTGAGTTACCACATGGGTGCTGGGAACTGAACCCAGGTCCTCTATAAAAGTGACAAATGCTTATAACTGAACAGTCTCACTACCCTCTCCATCCCATCTCACCTTGTTAAATCACACAACACCTTTCCATGTTTTTAATATTTTTACCTTTGTCTTTATTTATTAGACATCTTCTTGGTTTTAACAATCACCAAGTTTTATTCTTGTTTTAATTTGAAGTTATAGATGCTTGTGAGTCACCATGCCAGTGCCGGAAATTGAACCCAGGTCCTCTGGAACAGCAGTTAGTGCTTTTAACTGTTGGACCATCTCTATAGTCTCATTTCACTTTATTAAAAAATCACTTAATATCTTTCTATGTCTTTGAATTTTAAAAATTGGTAAAACTTTACAGATAGTTTGTAGACTCTATGGATTTTATGCTTCATTATCATGTCATGTACTCATATAATGTTGGTATACTAAGCATCTTTGGCTTTGAGGATAAACCTGTATTATATACAGATAAGAAATAGTTTAATGAACTTATTTATTTATTTATTTATTTATTTATTTATTTATTTTGGGTTTTTCGAGACAGGGTTTCTCTGTATAGCCCTGGCTGTCCTGGAACTCACTCTGTAGACCTGGCTGGCCTCGAACTCAGAAATCCGCCTGCCTCTGCCTCCCAAGTGCTGGAATTAAAGGCGTGCGCCACCACCGCCCGGCGAACTTATTTATTTTTAATTGAGATTTTCACAATGAGATAGTTTTCTTTGCATTCTTATGATTATCATTTTCTCTTTATTTTTATTTTCTTTCTCTCTTGAGTTTTATTTCCTGAGAATATTTCTTGATTTGTTTATACAAATACAAAAATAAGCATATAAAGCCTTTGCTTCTGAAAGCAACGTGAGATTATTATAGCAGGAATGAGAGTAGAGTTCTTTTTATTTTCTAGGAATTCTTTTACTTTAAAAAAATCTTTTAATAATCCTTTAGAAGATAGCTTTATATGTTTTATAAAAGAGATTTTTTTCCCCTCCAACAAAATATGTTGTGTAAGTTGATTCATTGTAGTGTGGTTTGGGGTTTTGTGATGGTGTAGCAATACCAAATTAGAAATTGCTCTTTGTTGGGTATCATTAAGGAGAAAGTTGGAGTGAAGAGAAAAACAAAGCTAATATTACAGTGTTGCACACTAGTCCTTGTGTGAGCTGAGCTGTTAATGAGTGACATAATCCTGTGCCATTTACTCAGGAACTGCTGTTGGGCCTGCTGGGCCCCACCTCTCCTGCACCTCGGCTACATAGTCCTTCCTTAGAGTCTTCAGACTGATCTATCATTCAGCAACAAAAGGTTCTCGGATTCCCCTTACTGATGAGGCATCTGTTCTGACTGGTCCACATTGTTAATTATTTTGAATATTGCCCTTGAGCTGGTCAAATGTATCCAAGTTAGAAAAACTCAACTGCACATTCTCAGTCTAACTGTGTACACACTTCTCTAAGCTCTTTACCCATTCATTTGCTTTTCAGATTTTATGACTTTTGTGGGTCTCATTAGCATTATCTTGGAAGATTTAAGTTTTTCTGTAGTTCTGAATATTTGTTTTCTTGCACTTCTGTTTAACATAACTTATTTTCTTGTATGTCTGTTAAATCAAAACTAATCCTCAAACTTGCCTTCCAACATTCTTCACTCTGTGATTCGATTGTTTTTTTACACTTCCCCAATGTTTTCTTTTATCCCCTCCTTTCTCCTTTGCTTGTTTGGCTAGAATAGTAACGTTATGTTCCCTAGTTGTTTTAGGATTTTATTGCTGTGAACAGACACCATGACCAAGGCAATTCTTATAAAGGAAAACATAGCGAGCGCCATGGCGCAGTCAGAGGGCGGGCACGCCCCATCCCGTGCCGGTTCGAATCCCGTGAGGCTCTGTTGTTGAGTCCATTATCATCATGGTGGGAAGCATGGCAGCATGCAGGCAGACATGGTGCTGGGGAAGGAGTTGATCCTCAGGCAGCAGAAGAGGCCATGTGTCACACTGAGTATAACTTGGGACCTCAAAACCCACCTACACAGTGACACACTCCAACAAAGCCACACCTACACCAACAAGGTCACACTTCCTAATGGTGCCACTTGCTATGAGCCAAGCATTCAAACACCTGAGTCTATGGAGACCATAAGTATTCAAACAACTCCACTAGTCATTTGTAGTACATACATTCTGATTTAAAATTTTAGTATTGTCTACACATATGTTTTTAGAAGCAGACCTTACCCCATGTGTATTGATTTCTAATAATAGTGGAGCCAATTTTTGAGTCTCTGTGTAAATACAGTCCTTCCATACCAACTTTCTCTCATCTTTCTTTCCAGCTGTTGCTAACTTACATTGGAGATTGAGATTCAATTTACTTTTTCTACAGTAAAAATTACTAATTTAAGGGGATTTTTTTGATATTAGAAGTAGTTTAATGAATGAAATAGGGTTGTAAATAAACATACATACACACACACATACACACCACACACACACACACACACACACACACACACACACACACACACAAATTTAATTCCAAGACTCAGGAGGCAGAGGCATGTGGATATCTGTAAATTCAAGGCTAGCCTGCTCTAGCTGGAAAGTTACGGTCTAGCTAAGGCTGCATAGTGAAACTCTGTTAAAAAAAAAAAAGTTGATGAAAACACATCTTAACAATAATTTGGTTATTTGTGGCTGTAGATGTGATAACTGGTAGATTTAGCATCTCAGTTGGCCCCATAGTTGTCATTTTTCATCTCCCTGTCTTTATAAGCTGGAAGAGGCTATAGGATGAGTTGATGTTTAAAGCCTAAGATTCAGGTTTCAGTGTTAAGTGGTTATATTTTCATCACATGATGTTGTTACAGAGATGGCCTAACATTTGGCATACTTTAAGGTACTTTAAAGTTTCCATAATTGAAAAGAAAAAACAAAACAGGCGTGGTGCATTTGGACTTTCAGTTCTGATAGTTATGCTGGGTGGATTTTACTGTAAACTGCCAGAAACTACAGTCACCAGGAAAGATGGATTGCTTCCTAGGCATGACTGTGAGGCATTTTCTTGTTTGTAAATTGATGTAAGATGGCCCAGCTCACTGTGGCTGGAATCATCCCTAGGCAAGTAGTCCTGGGTTGCATATGAAACAGCCTGAGCAGAAAGGGTAAGCCAGTAAGCATCCTTTTTCTTTAGCTCCTACCAAGTTACTGTCTTGACTTCCCTCAATAAAGTATTGCAGCTGGGATGTACAAACCAAATAAACTCTTTCCTCCACATTTGTTTTTGGTCATGGAGTTCATCACAGCCACTGAAAACAAACTAGGATAGTATTCCGTGTTTGATTTCTAGATTTTGAGTTGTCCAAAATAAGAGAACACAAATGATTTTTCAGCCTAGGGATTTGAGCTGTAATTTGGAAGAAACTGGACTTCAGTTGACAAATATCAGTAGGGAGAAGGAGCAGCAATACCTAGGAAGGAATGGGGCATGAAGTTTGATCAGCAGCACTGACATTTTACAATCGTTCAAATTAATGTGAATGGAGTGTGAGAAGTTGTCTATGGCAATACAGCCCTAGCACATAGGCTATGGGTTCTTGGACGAAGGATAATGTTATTGACAATGGCACATCATGTTCAACAGCCCTGTGATATACTTGTCCCAGGGAGTGGCACTATTAGGAGGTGTAGCCTTGGAGTATGTGTGGCACTGTGAGGGTAGACTTTAATACCCTTGCCTTAGCTGCCTGGAAGCCAGTATTCTGCTAGCAGTATTCAGATGAAGATGTAAGAACTCAGCTCCTCCTGAGCCATGCCTGCCTGTATACTGCCATGCTCCCACCTTGATGATAGTGGATTGAACCTCTGAACCTGTAAGCCAGCCCTAATGAAATGTTGTCCTTTGTAGGAGTTGCCATGGTCATGGTGTCTGTTCAAAGCAGTAAAACCCTAACTAAGAGAAACCCAAAATTAGAAAAAATAAGAAATGAAAATGAAAGATTGGAAAGACAGACAGCTTAGAGGTTAAGAGCACTTGCTCCTCTTGCAGAGAATTCTACTTAAGATCCCAACATCTACATGGTGGCTAACAACTGCCTATAAATCCAGTTAGAGGGGATCTGATGTACTCTTGTGGCTTCTTGAGGCTGAGTTCAACCTGCAAATTCTACAGTCCTGACACAAAGGTATCCAGCAGGCACCTTCCTCTGAGGTAAGGGCAATGCCACTTGCTGAGTTTTGGAAGATGAACTGCAAGTGAAGTCCAAGAGAAACCTGCTACTTAAGATCCATGGTCTTATGCATGGAGCATAGAGTACACATCTGTTTCCAATGGAAAGAATTCAGGCAAATGAACACCACCAGACAATATATATGAGGGAAACTGTCAGAAGAGGAAGGGCTATGAATTCTAGGATGCTTTACACTTGAGGTCTCATGTAGCCACCAGCATTCCTTCTTCTGTCTAAGCCAGTTTCCTTGTCTGAGGTATGGAGACACTCATGTGTAAGAATTAACAATACATTTAATTTATCTGGATTGAGATAGGTACTTAATTTATAGCAATTGTGTTATTAAAATAATTTTAGTAATCATGTATAATTGAAAAATAGAACTAGCAAATACTCTATAGAAGTGATTTGCAAACTGGTTTTCTTAAAGAAATAGAAACTTAGGGAGTTGCCCAGGCCTGGGAGAATAGATGTAAAGCCAGCATCTCTGTCAATCCACTGAAAGCATGGCTTTATTTGTTCATAGGTATTCTTTATTATCAGGATAGACCCAAAGGGACAAAGGAAAAATTATGGAACCTGGAAAGAGCAGTGAAAAGAGAAGCTTGTGCACTGTAGATGGCTCAGAGAGAAGGGGGTTGGGAGAAAAACTGCCCTGGCAAAATCTCTCTTCCATCCTCCTCTTTTGTTGGTGCTGTCCAGTAGCCAAGACTGGAAAGACACAGATAGGATCCATGGATCTAGAGCTGCCATGAACCAGCTTCAGTTTGAAGAGGGTTTCTGAGAGAAGGGTTGTTTGAGGAGGTGAAACAAATGGCTTGAAGTCATTTCATGAGTCACAAGTTGATGGCGTGTGTTCTGCTAGAGACAGCTTTCCAGATTGCTCTCTCATGCTCTCTCTCCTCTCTCTCTCTCTCTCTCTCTTCTGCTTTCTCTGGAGATCTCCAGACAGCTCTCTGCTCAAGACATTCAAGACATCTCTGTTGCAATATTAAAAAATCTCTGAGTAGCTCATCTCTTGGCAGATCAAAAGCCCAATCTTTTATCTTACATATTTTTACTCCAGGTTCTCTTTTGATTATCTCTGTGAATCAGCATTCTACAACACCAGCCCCTTGATTCTTAGAAAGAGACAACAAGCACAGACAGTAAGATACCTGGGTAGGACCCCACCCTGAAATTACCATTCTTACTATGTATGCCCTGGGCCTGTATCTAAACTTCCTCTGTCCCAGGTTGACCTTAAACTCAGGAATATGCCTACCTTTGTATCTGCCTTTTCTTTGTATCTTTCTGACAAGCTGGCTCATAGTGTAACTGCCTTTGTTCCTTTAGATCTGTGAAGTTTCTTATATAATTCATATTGCATCCTTATATTTTACACAGTTAAGAAATTATATATTTTCAAACTCATGTTTTCAATGTTCTTTCCCACAGCCTTAAGGACTATCCTGACGGTCACAGCATTCTACCATTTTGCTGAGACATAGAGACTCCCTTGCCTCCTGGACTTACACTGTCTCTGATTATCATAGAGTTACTAACCTGAGCAGAGAGGACATTTCTTGAAAGAAGAATGTGAAAATACATACATTATTATATAAACAAGCCATATACTCATAGCAACCATCAATACTTATGGAGACCCACGACCTTCTGGCTCTGTTCCAGGGGCAGAAAACCATTTAATACTGTCCCTTACATGGCCAGAGCTGGGTAAAGAAGGGTAGGAAGTAGCTGGAGAAGAGAAAGTGCACAGGGTATACTGGCTAGGTGTGGTTGTACATGCCTGTAGTCCCAGCCACTTGGGACACTGAAATGGGAGGAATGCTTAGGCACAGGAGTTCAGGGCCAGCCCAGGCAGTATGGCAACAGCCCATCTCACATGAAAATAGGGAATAAACTGGCATACTATAATTTGACTTAAACATGGAAATAGTTGATACATGCTAGAGTATCTGATTGGAACACATAATGAAATCAGCTCCCTCAAGAGACTTGCAAGTCCATTTTTCTCCCTGTCTTTAAAATCCTGTGAATAGTTAATAAGGAATGCCTGCCAACAGTTTTGTGGAATATTCTCTGACTGTAAAATCAAGCTGACATTATTCCTCCACTCCCTTGCTTTAGCATTAAAATGCTAGTCAAGCATGTCTTTGTATTAAGAACATTGTGAGGAGCCAGTGTCTGGTAGCATATAACATTTTCTTATGGAATTTGCAACATACTTTTGCTCCTGAACTTTTGAAACAATACAATCTATAATTCTTCTTCCAATGAGACTCAATAGGTAAAAAAGAATTTGCCATCAAGTCTGACTACAGGAGTTTGACCACTAGGATATGTATATTTGTGTATGTGTGTATGTGTATGTATGCATGCATGTGTGCATATGCACCATAAATAAAGACATGTAATTTTTTATTGGATATTTTATTTATTTACAATACAGATGTCATCCTCTTTCCCCATTTTTCTTCCCTAGAACCCCCTATCCCACCCCCCTCCTTCTTTATGCTTTTATACCACAACATGTAATTTTTTAAAAATTAAAAATTAAATCTCAGGAATGGCTGTCAGGCCCAGGAACACATTGGGCTTTGGGTTAGTTTGGTGCAGATATCTATGGCAACTTCTCAGGTGCATCCCTCAGTAATCTGTCATCCTGTCTTTATGCCAAAATGTGTGTCAGGCTGCTTTTAGGTGTGCAGAGATTCAACTTCCTATTAAGGTCAACCCTACAAGAAGAGGGCAAGCATCAAAGGGCTTCAGAAAGAAACACACGATCCTACTTAGTATTCTATCAGCCTGGCCTGCTTCCTGTCCACGAGTGTTTGAAGTATGCGGCAGTGCAGGCACAGCGGGACACAAAGCATTATTAGTTCTTTCTTGAGGCATCTTAGCTCCAAGACCTCTGAGGAAAACAATTCTTTTTATTTCAGGGTGGAGGCAACAGAGATAGTGGTTTCATGTGGATTTTTATATGTGTGTGTATGTCTGTGTGTATATGTATATATGTATGCATGTATATATGTATATATGTATATAATTTTTTGCCATGCTTCTAAAAATGTCCCTTAATACAAACAAAATTCAGTGATTTCAAAGCTATTTCCCATTTTACAAATGAGGATGATGTGACAAAGCTCTGAGACTGAGCACTTCACTGTCCCATGAGTGATCGTTTGTGTGAGGTAAATAGAAACTCACAAAATAATTCCCTTGGGGGAGGGGGCTCCCCTTCTCAGAGGAGACGGGAATAGGTATGGGGGAGGAGCTATGTGAAGACGGGAGGAGGAGGGGGGCTAATATTGGGATGTAAAGTGAATAAGTAAATAAGCTAAAGAAAAAAGTAGTTCCCTGGGTTTAAAGTCAATTACATTTGGTGGCTACTGAAGTTCTTCCAATTCAACCCAACCATATTAAACATATCTATAATCTGCAGACACAGTGCTTGGGCACTGCAGAGGTGAAGGTGGGCAAAGCATAGGTTTTCCCCACTGCTTCACTTTCTAAGGAAGGGGACAGACAAGGCAGTGATAAACCAGAACCCTTTGTTAATTTGGTTAATTGTATGTTTTTTCCTATTTAATTTTTACTTTAAAATTATAAAAAAAAGTAGAGTATTAAGTGTGCAAGCAGTGAGTGCTCACACAGCTTCTGCCCCACTTCTGATCCCTGTGCCTGGCAGTTTGATTAGCTAGAGGTAGCCACTGCCTTGTTTATGTACAGAAATTTTAAAGACATTATCGTTAAGTGTTATGTGTAACAATGTTTGCCACCAAGTGAAAAACTTCATTACATAATACTCTAGTTGCAGAGAGGTTTTGGCTTTTTCCGTAGTTAAGTCTATCAGTATTTTCCTTCATGGCTTTGATTATATTCACCCTTTGAGTGAACAGACTGTAAGTCTGTCAAAGTCCAGAGACTATATTTTATTCTTCTCTTCACTCACAAAATGTAGCACAAAACCCAGTACTCAAGAATTTATTGAATATATTGATGATAGTCTCATTTTTATGTATGTATGTATGTATGTATGTATGTATGATGTGTGTGTTTCTTTATGTATGTGTGAGTAGGTGCATGTGCATTTTGTGGGTGTGAGTGTGCATGTGGAGGTCAAAGACAACCTTGAGTGCCATGTTGCATACGCTATGCACCTTGCTATTTTTGGAAACAGGGTCTCTTTTTCCTCTGGGCTCACCAATTAGACTTGGCTGGCTGACTATTGAGACCCAAGGAACCACTTATCTCTGCCTCTCTATGTCTGGTGTTACAAGTGAATATCAATGTGTCAGGCTTAGTTATCAAGCACTTCACTGAATGAGCTATTCTTCAGCATCTAGTCTCATTCATTGCTAACCTGTTCATTTATTAATGTCTTCCCTTTATCAATTTATATCACTTATGACCCCAATTTATATCACTTATGTTAGAGGTAGAATGATGTGGAAAGTAGATTTCTTCATGGTAGTTTGCCACAGATCATGGTGAATTATAGTAGATTTAATACCAATGAGATATGAGTTCAAAGTTCATATTTCTGCAATGTGATGTTGGGTTTGTTGAGCATCTGTGAGCCAGCTTTCCTTCCTTCCTTCCTTCCTTCCTTCCTTCCTTCCTTCCTTCCTTCCTTTTTTTCTTTTTGAGACAAAACCATTTCTATGGAGTCTAGGTTGGCTGCAAATTCATGATCCTTCACCTCTGTTTTTTTAGTGTTAAGATTATAGGCTGTATACTAACTACCATGTCTGGCTTGAGATTTTAATCTCTTAGCCTATAAAATGGACTATAGATGCCTTTTCTTCAACATCAGAACACTTCATATGGATGGTGTTTGTAAAGGCTATAACAGTATTTTCTGTCCAGTATATAATATGAATGTTTGCTTTCTTTTCTGAACAGCAGAATAGAAAAGTTACCAGGTGGCCTAGATTTCCTTTTGCCAATCTCAACAGCCATCATGATTCTAAATAGCTTTTATGGTTTTCAGTGGGAGATTCTCAGCCCCTGCCCCGTGGTGTGTGTGTGTGTGTGTGTTTGTGTGTGTGTTGTGCGTGTGCGCGTGCGTGCGCGCGCAAGCCAAGTCATCAAATTATTTTCTTTATTAGTAGCTAAAGAACAGAATGATGAAGAGCTAAGGGTGTTGTCATGGAGAACAGAGATGTCTTTTTGTGGGTGATGACGTATACATTTTGGTGCAGCATAGATGATTACAGAACTTGGAAGACTACTTAGGTAGCAGAAGAGGCCAGAAAGTAAAAGTGGTTGAGTTCAAACAGTCACGCCATACCACACATTTCCTGGTAATGATAAACGAGGTTCAGTAAGGGAATGTGCCTCGATGTTATCCAGTCTTATTCTCATTGTGACCAAAGCAACAAGAAGACTCCTTAGAGGAGGAACGGTTTCAATTGACTCACGACTTTAGAGGTCTTTGTCTGTGATTCATGTCTTTGTTTATTCTGTGCCAGTGGTGAAGTGGCACTTGATGTGGTGGGAGACAGTGGCAGAGTTTACTCACACCCTAAGCACAGGAAGCAGAGAGAGGAAGGAACTGGAGACTAGGTGCAACCTTCAGAGGCATGCTCCCAGTGACCAACTTCCTCCAGCAAGTCTCTACTTCCTCTAACACCTTCCCAAAACAGTGTGGTGAATGGAGGTCTCAACATTCAACACAAGAGGTTATGGAGAGGGCAGCTCATCCTCAAACCATGAAAGCCTCTTTGAGTGAGGTTGAGTCGGGAAGGTCATCGTTGTTGGGCTTGGGTGTCTCATCTCTGGGTGTCTCTCTTCTCTTTGCTTTAGATTCTTTTCCTACTTTTTGATTAACTTTCTTCAATGTTTTTCCTCTTTTGTCCTAGTTTCTCCTGGTGCTATGCTGACAGATTTGTAACTGCTCTGAATTCCCCTACCCTCAATATAGATTTGGTCACTTATTTTATTGCCCTGGAGCAAGGGAAAGAGTGCCAGAAAAAAAAAAAAAGTGAGAACTTGAGGTCTGGCTTTAGCTTTACTCTGTGCAACTACAGATCACACTCCTTTGTGTTGTGAAAGGTGCAGCTTCTATCAGATCACGCCAAGGTTCCAGTTTTAAAAAGTCCCCAGCCTGAGAGTACCACACTCCTTCCAACTCTGATACTTCCCAGGATGTCAAATGTCCGACATGTCCAACATGTCACATGTGCCAAATGTCCAACAACAAATATCTGTATAAATACTCAGCTTGTCTGATGCTCCTTATAACTAACCAATATTTATTTATTCATTCATTCATTCATTCATTCATTCATTCATCCTGAATGGTAATTTCTGGCATTTGAAGATGGGGAGAAAATGTCTTTCCGTCAGACAGACAAGGACCTCATTTAGCTGAAAAGCAGGGATGGGAAGTGGGAATGCCCCTGGAAGAAACTGGCTTGGCACGACTCCTACATAAAAATAGTTTGTTACAGGGACACAGCCCAGTCACTTCCAGAGTGCATTTGCCCGATTCTCACTCCTTACACATTAGTAATTTCCTCTGTTATTTCCAGTCTTGTGCAATGTGGTATCTATTCTGTTAGATGTCTAACATCTTAGAAGGAACTTTGAGGATGAAGCCATTGCTCAAACAGTTGCTGTATACAAGAAAGGATCACAGAGAACAAAAAGAAAATGGGTGGGGCCATGGAAAATAGGGTTGGGGAACTGGATTCTTTCCATGGAGATTGGAAGGCAGAAACATTCTAGGAGTAACTTACCATAGGCTTTATGAAGCAATAAGTATAATTTAATGCCAACTTTAGGACAAATTTAAGATTTCAGAAGGCATTCCTTCTAAGTAGTCATTTTTTTTTTAAATCCTGACCTATAGTTATCCTTCTGGAAAAATCATTCTGTCTTTTTGTCTAGCGTAGCCTCAGTAACTTGAATCCTCTTTTTCTTTATTCTAGAAATGTACTTATTTATATTGTTAGTGTGTGTGCATCTATGTGCACATGTGCATGTACCACAGGATATGGCTGGAAGTCTGAGGACAAATTTATGGATTTCTCTCACTTTTACATGAATCCCAGGGATCTAACCCAGGTCACCAGGGTCTCATGGTAACTACCTTTCTGCCATCTCACTGAGCCCATGGCTATTTTATGCTAAATATCTACAAATTTCCCCTCCCATGCCAATCAGGTCTTATTAAGTTCACTTTAAACGACCCTGCAGAGTTGTGCAATTCCCTACCATGGTACTCATACTATATTCATCAGTGTGATTAATTTCCATATCTGTCTTTCATGTTTGTTTGTAAGTCATGGGAGAGTTGCAATGTCCAAGGCCTACCATTTAATAAATAAACAGTGTTTATTTAATGGACATACATTTTTATAGATAATTTTCCTCTTATAATTTCCTCAAACAATTGCCCAACTATTCTATGTAGCTTTTGCATTATCTTTGTTTCCTTGATTCGTTGCAGGTCACCTAAATTCCAGAACTCCTTTTACCTAAGGCCTTTTGAGGTTTATTGCTCTTCATATGGTCTTTGAAGTGCTTTGGAACAAAATAGAACTAATAGTCACTTGAAATGCACATGACTTTAACATACCTTTCTCTGTTACAAAAGGAGGACTGTTTAACATCCTCTGAGCTTGCCAGTCCTTCAAGGTCGAAGACCTTGTTAATCAGAAGTTGATTATTTGAGCTGTGTGCCACTATATCTGGAGTGTGTTCTATGGAGTGTGTTCTATGGAGTGTGCTGTATGGAGTGTGGTCTATGGAGTGTGCTCTATGGAGTATGATCTATGGAGTGTGTTCTATGAAGTGTGGTCTATGGAGTGTGTTCTATGGAGTGTGCTCTATGGAGTGTGTTCTATGGAGTGTGTTCTATGGAGTGTGTTCTATGGAGTGTGTTCTATGGAGTGTGTTCTATGGAGTGTGCTCTATAGAGTGTGTTCTATGAAGTGTGCTCTATGGAGTGTGTTCTATGGAGTGTGCTCTATGGAGTGTGCTGTATGGAGTGTGTTCTATGGAGTGTGTTCTATGGAGTGTGTTCTATGGAGTGTATTCTATGGAGTGTGTTCTATGGAGTGTGTTCTATGGAGTGTGTTCTA
>JANHMN010000004.1:52260169-52270508 GCA_030674055.1 Rhabdomys pumilio | reverse complement strand
ACACACACACACACACACACACACACACACACACACACATTCATAGCTGGAGAGATAGCTCAGAGGTTAAGAGTGGTTGTTGCTGTCTCAGAAGACCTAGATTTGATTCTTACCACCCATATGCATGATGAATAACAACCATCCAATGTGCTTTTATGATCCCAGGGACAGCAGGCAACAGATACACAGACATACATGCAGCCAAAACACTCATGCACATAATCTTAAAAACTCCCTAAAATTAATAAATTAATTAAAAATAGACAAATTCAGTTGGAAGTATCTACCTGTAATCCAAGTAAATTGGTTTCTTGTGTTTATATATCATTTATCAATGATGTTTATATTTTAAGCAATTACTTATTTAATTATTTATTATTACTATTTATTAGATATAATTTATAGCTAATGTAATATAGTTAGATAAACAAAACAATTATGTAATATAATCATTATTATTCATTATTAATGATTTATTTAATTCGATATTTGAACAAAAGATTATGTAACATAACCACAAATAGGCACACAGCTAAAAAACATTTTTAGCTTAAAATATTTGGGCTGAAAAACTGTGTGGTGCTCATTAGCTGTAGCTTTCTTGGACTGACCTTGGCTGGAGGAACTTGGCTCGGCTCAATATGTCTATTGTCTGTAGCAGGCTAACCCAGGTATGTTCTCACAGAGATGAAAGGGGAGGAAAAGAACAAATACAAGCTTAGGACTTCTTGAACTCTAAACTGGGACCTGCATGCTATCGCCTGTGCCTCATTTTATTGCCCTGGAGGAGTCAAATAGCTGAGCTTAGAATCTGAGCCAGGGGTCCTACAAACTCCCATGGCAAAGAGCATTGTTTTAGAGAAGAGTGAGAAACTGTGACCCTCTCTGTAAGCTACCATTCTGGGAAGGAGACCATGCTTCACTTTTAGTGGTTGAACACCCAGGCTCCATTCAAAAAATTTTAGAATACTAAAGGAGAATTTTGAGAGCCTCCTCTTAAAAAAAAAGAGAGGAGAGAGGACACATACACACACACACACACACACACACACACACACAGAGAGAGAGAGAGAGAGAGAGAGAGAGAGAGAGAGAGAGAGAGAGAATGAGAATCTCTGTACCTTGCTCCATGGAATGTATATGATGGATGGAGCCATTCTGTAAAAATTGAAGTCTCGGTATGATGACATTTGGAGTACATGGTGTGCAAACATTATTCAGTGATGTGCTCTGAGGCTCCTGGACATGGATAGGAAGGTAGATAGATGTCTGATGGATTTGATGCTGTCTTCTGTGAGGAAGACACAGATTTCATGCTGTGATGACCTTGCCTTGAGCTCGAAGGAGTCATCTGACCCCTCACCCATCAGCTACCTTCTAGGAATGGCTGATGAATCAAATAAAGACATCCTTGTAAAGTTTCTGTTGCCTAAGCACAAGGCTCAAGGGTTCTCACTTTACGAAATAATGAGATTCTTCGTACTTTCAAGAGTTCAATTTTTCTCTTTTAAAAGTTTTTTTTAATGTGCAACTGTATTTTGCTACATGTATGACTATGCATCATATGTGTTCCTGCTTCCTGCAGAAACCAGAAGAGGGTGTTGGATTTCATGGGACTAGAATTGCAGACAGTTGTGAGCTACCATGTAGATGCAAGGAACTGAACCCAGGTCCTTTGCTAGAACAAGTGTTCTTAACCACTGATTCATATTTCATATCTCTCAGGGATTTGTTTTAAATGATAAAGCTGGCGTAAGTAAGTTGAAGACCTCTGCACATTTTGATATAAGAATCTGCAGGGCTTCTGTTTCTTTTAGTTTTGATTGTGGGGTGTGTGTGTGTGTGTCCGTACAGCATGGGTTTAGAGGTCAGAGGACATTTTTGTAATGTTTGTGTTCTCTCTCCACATTTGATCCGGGTAGGGATCAAACTCTGGTGGCCAAACTTGGCAGCCTTTACCTGCTGAGCCATCTCACTGGCTCTTGCAGGGCCTTTTAGATCCTTAAAGGTGTATATAAGTCACCTGTGGCTCTTTCTAAATGGAGACTTTGGCTCAGAAGTTTGCTGAGCAAGTTCTGGGACTCCTGTGTTTGAATCAAGGGGCCCAGAGACAAGTGCCCACTCTACCACAGACTGTACCTTGAGTAGTAAGAGTTTAGAGTCAGCCCCTGTCTGACATCCACCTGAAACAATGTCTTTGAATTTGCTAAGTTCACTAAGTAAAATATTTGGAGGCAGCAAGCTCAGTTTAAGGTCAAAAGTGATAAAATCTCTATTCCTCACAAACAAAGGACTTTTTAAAGCAAAACTATAGTGTTCACCTTTAAATGACATCAGGGCAAGTGGGAAAAGCACAGGGCAGACATTCCCAGGATTGCAGCTCTCCACAGGGGGAACAGAGGTTGAACAAAGGGATATGGGGTGTGCCAAAGCTATCATGGCTGATGGGCAGCTCTGTTATTTTTCGCATGTCATTTGGGTTTGATTTGTGTAAAGCCTGTGTCATTTGCTGAGTTTCCACATTCCTAATGACGATGATCTGAGATTTGTGCCCCATTCACTTAGAGTGTAAAGTGTCAACATTCCCTCTTGGGGCAGTCTAGAGGTCACTCTTAATGGAATATGAATGGTAATATGTAGAGCATATTGGACAGAGTTTGGGGAGTTAAAAACTATCACTAATGAGACCTCCAGACCATAAAGCTGGCTCCGAGAGGTACAGAATATTTTAAGTCTAGTTAAATGAGACAAGGCAGGTTTGGATGGGTGAGCAACAGTAAGATGGGGTGGCTTTTACACTTATACCCTCCAAATTTGAATTCTTTATCATTCACTAGCTGTACAGCTTGAAGCAAGTTAGTTGTTGGTCTCATTTCTCCCTATCTGTGAAATGGGTATAATAATACCTATATAGTTATGTTAAATTTTAAATAAGATTATGTATGTATGTACATACCTGTCTGACTGTCTCTATGTAGATATGAAGCTTTATTCCAGGAGCACACTGCTTTATATATAACACTTGTATAAAGTAACTTAATTCAACATAAGCTGCTTATAAAAACAGTAGGAATGGGATTCCATGGTCCCTAGTTCAGAAACTGTGATCATGGCCTCTACATAGGCCTTTGTATAGCAAAGTATTAACAGTTTTCTCTCTGGTTCTGAGCACTGGCTTTAAAAGTACGAGGTTTCTACTGAAAGACCTAACAGGAACCAGAGCAGAAGGGTGGAGATGTGAGTGTGGAAGACAGCTGGGTGGTCTAAGTCTGGGTATGCTGGTCAGGACAAGTTCTTCAGCTGAAGTCACAGGAATTCCTTATTTGAACATCAAGGAGGATGGAGATTGTGTCCAGGTGCTTCTGAAAATCAGATGAGATGCTTCACCGTGACTAGCACCATCTGGTTTACAGTAATGTTTCAATCGCTACTATAGCACATTAGAGAGTAGTAATTTAGTGGGGTTGTTGTTGTTTGGTTGTTTGGTTAGTTATTTTGGTGTTTTGTTATAAAAGTAGCTTTTATTTGCCTGGGTGAATGTCATCTCAATGGCTTACTGCTTCCGTCTGCTAACCTAGGCTTAGTCCTAAACGCTTCTAGCTTCCATATAATCTAATCTAGTCCTAGATTGTTTTCGGCCTCTGAGACTTACTGCTGAATAAGATCACCCTTTCTAGTTATTTCTGAACTCTGGCTGGCTGGTTCAACTCAGCTCTTCTGACTCAAACTCCTCTCCAAGCTGACTTATTCAATCTGGTTTCTCACTCTGAGCCACACCTGAATTGCTCTACTTGGCCTCAAACTAACTCTAGCAATGTGTTCTGATCTAGTTCCATCTCATTCTCTGGCTGCTTCTGTCTTCACCTGTGTCTATCTTCTTCTCTCTATTCAATCTGTCTCTGTACAATGGCCCCAGTAAAACGGTCTCCGCCCCTGTCCCCTTTGCATTGCTCCCCCGAATAGCTTCCCTTTCCTCTATGCTCATGAGAGCTGGGCGTATCCGATTCTGTTAACTCTTTCTCTGATTTGTCACTTTGTCTGCTACTCAATTAGGTATCACTTTCAAATATGGGTGCTTCCTTCTACAAACTAACTTTTCCTCCGTTGTTTCGAATTTAAAAGTGTGTCTGTATTCCAGCCAGAGGGATTAAAGGTGTGTGCTAACGCTGAGCCACACCACAACTAGAAACAGCTTTCTTCAGTAAAAAAACACAATCTTGGAGTTCAAGGGGTGGCCAAATATTCTGTGACAGCTTGTTTTGAGACAATGTCTATGTAGCCCTGGCTAGCTACAAACTCTTGCAATCTCTCTTCTTCATCCTCCCAAATGCAAAAGCCACCACACCCAGGAATTAGTTTTCCTACTCAGGATTTTAGGGTGTGTTCTAATTGTGGAGGCACTACAAAATAGACAAAGAGGTGACACATTTCCTCCTATATTTGGACAGTAAGAACATCTTAGACTGGTGACTGGTCTGCCTTTCCTACTGGCCACTCAGTAGGGAGAAATACGTCACAGAGAAAGTGATATGGATTGTGGTATCAGGAAGACTTTCTAAGATATAACTTTATGCCACTGCCACTATGCTCTATAGTAAAATATTTTGGGAGAGCTAAGGTGATGGCTCTGTCAGTAAAGTGCTTGCCTGTGATTACAAGGACTTGAGTTTGATCCCAGAATTCTTGTTAAAAAAAAAATAAAAAATTCATGCTTGCAATCTCAAAGCTAGGGGACAGGGCAGAGCCAGTAGGAACCCTGAGGATGGCTAGCTAGCCAGCCTAGGCTAATGCTCAAGCTCCAGGCGAATGAGATACCATATCTCAATGAAAAGATCAGTCAGCTCTTTTCTGGACCGAGGAACAGTTCCCGTTGTCTTCACACATGAAAGTTGAACTTCACACAGTTCCAGTAAGCACACACATGTGAGTGCATAGCAGAACACACATCTGCATATATGTACACACATTCATGGGAACTCACATGCCTGTCCAGGAACACAGAATGATAAGGATATATTCGTTCCCCCTGGCTGCTGACTCATACAACTGGGGAGGAAGTGGAAAATCCATTTGAGATGTGCCAAATGGCTTAAATTGGCTTGTGCAACCCCAGCAATCCAAGTCGTTTTCTTTGCTTGTTTGTTTTTAATCAATGAAATCATCATCCAAAACAATCAACAGCACTTTGCTCAAACATCAATAGAAATTTCATTTTTGGGTGGCAAGTTACAGATACAAGATCTGTTTCAGAATGAACCGGGAGAAGAAATGGAAGTTTTTCTTTTCCTAGTTTCATTTTGAGAACTAACTTTACAATAGAACACCAAACTGTCTAATCATGATTATAAAATGGATATAGTGGAGCCATCTGTATCTAAATAATAAGAGCATATCTAGAGTATTTTTTAAAAGACAAGAAAAAAGTTGAAATCAAATAAATAAATTCATTCTTCTTTTTGAGACAGGGTATTATGTGATCCAGGCTGGCCTCAAGGTTAGTATGTATCTAAGGATGACCGTTGAACTTCTGTTCCACTCGATTCCCAAGTATTGGAATTCCAAGAGTACAGTACCATGCCTGGTTTATGTGGTCCTGGGGACTGAACCCAGAGCTTTGCGCATGCTAGGGAAGCCCTCTACTGAGGGACCCCCGGCCTCAGCCCACATTCATGTTTTCCTATAATTATTCTGAGTATGTCATATATTGGAGACTGTTTCCAGAAAACATTTCTCTGGCAACTTTACTAATTTCTCGTTTGGAAATTAGTCTTTTCCAAATGCATAATGAGTGTTACTAAAACCCCCTTAAAACGAGGGGGCTCATCTGTTTTTGTACTCAGTGTTGCATCTAGGAGACTAAGCCCCAGTGTGATTGCAAGGCCTAGCTCCGGCTATCAGCAGCTTTTATCTTTCATGACAGATGTGGTCCTGCCCTCCTGAAGTGTCCATGTAGCAGCAGGGTTATATCCTGAGAGCAAGACGGTGAGGAGTAAAGGGCAGGGGATTTGGAGAATCACCCCAAAGCCACCTAACCTGGATTCTAGGATATGTAAGGCCACGTAGGCACACAAATACAGACTGATGGATGAGTAGGAGCTAGTGAGGCGTAAGTGGAAGGAGTTGAATGAAGGGATAAAATATCTGTCTGCACAAGAGTGATGGGGGTAGCGATGCAGACTAGAGAACATAAGCTGAGGTGGATGAGTGCCATCCTGAGCCTGTGTCTCAGCTCTCATGTTAACATTAACAACCCAAACAACCAAAAAGAACTCAGGTCTTTCCATCTAGGAGAATACCTTTGCTTATATCATTTGCTCGAATCTGCTTTTCCCTCCTGCTCTATTATTATTATTATTATTATTATTATTATTATTTGGTTTTTCAAGACAGGGTTTCTCTGTGTAGCCCTGGCTGTCCTGGAACTCACTCTGTAGACCAGGCTGGCCTCAAACTCAGAAATCCGCCTGCCTCTGCCTCCCAAGTGCTGGGATTAAAGGCGTGTGCCACCACTGCCCGGCTTCCCTCCTGCTCTTAAGTAAACAAATGAAGTGTGTTCTTAGTTTTTCCATCCAGTGATGATCTAATGCATGTCATCTTCCAGTATAGGGCTTGGGGGCCTCATTTATAAAATGAAGTAGTTGGCCTGAGAAGTCTTGTGGGCATTAACATACAACCCATGAGCTCCTGTCTTAGTCAGGGTTTCCCTGCTGTGAAGAGACACCTTGACTGGAACAATTCCTATAAAGGAAAACATTTCATTGTGGCTGGCTCACAGTCCACAGGTTTAGTTTATCACCATCATGGTGGAGAAACAAGGCAGCAGGCATGCAAATATGGTGATTGAGAAGGAGCTGAGAGTTCTACCTTTTGATCCAAAGGCAGCAGAAGGAGGCTGATTTGAGCTTCTGAGATCACAAAGGCTGCCTCCCCCCAGCTCCCCCGTGCAGTGACATACTTTCTCCAAAAAGGTCACACCTTCTAATAATTCCACTTCCTACAGGCCAAGCATTCAAATACATGAGTCTATTCCTATTCAAACCTCCACAGCTCCCTCATTAAAGCAAACTAATAAACAGAACAAAACAAGAGGAAAAAGACTGACTTTCCTGGAATTGCTGCGTGACCTTGAGTCAGATTACTTAAACTCTAAACTGTAGCCTCATTTGTAAAATGGGGATAATGGCAATGCTTATGTCATAGGGATATTATGAAAAACAAACTCTTACAATGTGTTTAGATCAGTGTTTGGCCCACAGCACTATTAAATGGTGCTTGTTCTTATGATCCAGGCAAGTCATATGGCCTTGATAAGTGCACAATGAATGTATAACAAGCTCCCATACTACAAGAGGCTGGACATCCAGCACACAATTTGACTCCTTTGCTGGTGCTTGGCAAACAACAACCAGTCTGGAGACATTCATGCAGGTGGACAGTCGCAGACTTTTGGTGTGAAAGGTGCCCTTAAAAAAAACAGGGAGCTAAGAGACCAAGTCTGAAATAATAAAAGAGCCCCAGAGTAGTGGGGAAAAAGCTACATTGGAATGGAGCCTATGAGGATTCTGAGTTCCTTTCTGAATACAATGCTCAGTGAGAAGTCCCACGCTCAACTAAACATTCTCCACACAAAGGAGAGAAAACATAAACAAACTGCAGAGAAAGTCACAAAGATGAAATGATCAGAAACGTTCTCACAGGAGTCTCTCACAGGAAGAATTTGATGTGTTAGGGTGGTAAGATTGTCAATATGAGAAGGGACACTCTAAAGCCTCCCATCTATACCTATGTCCCCTGTCCCTGCTTTTTTTCTCTGCATGGTGATCCATTATAGTTCCTGCCACTCATACCCACATTACAGATTCATACCCCAGTGAGGTCATTTATTGATATTTGGCAAGGACATCATGAGCGACTTGAGGCTTCACATTCATAACAGCCTTCATGGCAGATTTCATTTCTGAATTATAGCTGAGAAAGCTGGAATTTGCAGAGGAATTTCATGAGTGTCAGAGGTTGGATTCATGCCTGAGGTTTTGTGTTTCCAGTGTTTATACTGCTTTTCTATTCCTTGCTCTATACTTTACTTCCTCCATGTTTGCCCAGGGTATCAAATGCATCAAAGGCACTCACTTTCCTGACCATACAGGAGAGACCTGAGAGGGAACTTTTCTTCAGTTAGCAGCCATAGCACATAGCTCCCAAAAGCACCACCAAAACTTTCTCAGTGTGATTCAGAGGCACTTCCTGCTTTCACAAGTGTCTTAGTTAGGGTTTTACAGTTGTGAACAGATACCATGACCAAGGCAACTCTTACACAGACAAACATTTAATTGAGGCTGGCTTACAGGTTCAGAGGTTCATTCCTTTGTTATCAAGATGAGAACATGGCAGTGTCCAGGCAGGCATGGTCCAGGAAGAGCTGAGAGTTCTACATCTTCATCTGAAGGCCACTAGGATAAGACTGGCTTCCATGTGGTTAGGAGGAGGGTCTCATTGTTCATGTCCACATTGACACACCTCCTCTAACAAGGCCACCTCCTAATAATGGCACTCCCTGGGCCAAGCATATCCAAACCACCACAATAAGGTAGCTGTCTAAGCTAGAAAGATACATGAAACACTTGATAGAGTCTTACAAGCCAGCGTCCATCCAAAAGACAAGGGCAAAACAAGAATTAAGACACTGACCAACTGACTCATTACCAGGTCTTTAAAGGAGCCTCTCTGATTTCATTTAAGATGTGGTCCTGGACCAAAACTCTATAGGAGGGATTTTGCTATTTTGCCATTAAGTGCAAGATAGTCTGCTGCTGCTGATTTCTGATTTAGGCGCTTTCTTATCAGAGTCTCTTATTTATGCAGCTGTGCTCTGCAGCATTCACATAATTAGGTATTGGGTTCCATGAGTTTCTGAAGGTCTTTAATGGTATTCAAGGTATCTTTATTTTTCCTTGGTTGTTTTTGGACTTCTTGATTAGTTGATTTCAGAAAGTTGTCACTCTGCTTGGAGACCTTTTACTGTTAGTGTTAGTTTCATGGGTTTTGAAGGACTCATGTTAGTACATAAACAAACCACATGCATGAGATTTTTCTAATAAGATTTTAGTAGATAGCTCTGTCTCACCACATAAAGGCTATCTTGATCCTCAAGTATGTCTGGCATTAAAAATACTTTTCCAATGTAAGAGATTAGTTTCTTTTAGTTAGTTTAGTACATAGTTTTCTATTGCTTTATTCTCAAGATAATATGCCCATCTTGATTTATATATAGTTTATGAAAACAGCACCAGGATATATATGTATATGTATGTATACATATATACATATACATATATGCATATACATATATACATATACATATATACATATATATACATATATATCCTGGTATCTATGCATCTATGTATGTATGTATGTATGTATGTATGTATGTATCTATCTATCTATCTATTTATCTATCTATCTATCTATGCTCCTTCCCTGTCTTTTATCGTGTATTTGGTATTTTCTGTCACTTTATTTGTAGTTTTTGGGCCATGATTTTTTTTGTTCTTATCTGTTTTCTTTTTTAGTTTTCTGTTGACATCCATCATCTCTTGTCCTCTAGGAAGGTTGTATGTGTTGTTTATCTCCTCATAGTGTTACTCCATCTTTCTTTAGCACTGACTTAACACTACCTAAAGATAATCCCCCCACCTTATTCCATGGAATGTTATCACTGCAGATTATGGTGTACATTAAAGGCATTCAGACACTTGGTTCTAGAAGAACGTTAGATACTTCCATTCACACATCTTCTCCAGTAAATCAGACAATCAGGCAATGTTGTGTTCCAAGCTTGACACAGAGGCAGAGATTGCAGTCATAGGTGGTACCGTAAGCCAATACAAAATCCTTTCTGTTTCTCCATCATTCTGACCAGTTCTACAACCGAACCAGCTCATACATGTTAATCGAAGGGTAGAGGGTAAAGCATTAGCGTCTATCCTTTTCAATATCTTAGTCTTTATAGCATGAACAAGCGCAACGTTGTATTCATTCCACCGTGTTTGAAGTGCTCTAAAGCAGTTACACTTTTTAAAAGCAACAATCAGCACCTTAACATTAAAAAGACCTAAAGAAAAGTGAGCAGGTAAATGTTACTGTCTTTTCTACATTGAAGACTCATATTTCATTAGAAACCTTTTGCATCTTGAGTAAACATGCTAGGGATTGGGGAAGGGTAGCAGATTCATAGTTAATATAGTTTATAATATCAGGGTATAGTGTAATGGCAGATGTCAATCATCATAATGTCCCTACTTCCCAAGCCACTTACAGGATAGAATTATCACACACA
>JANHMN010000004.1:52229914-52260159 GCA_030674055.1 Rhabdomys pumilio | reverse complement strand
TTTTTTTCTTTTAAAAGCTTCCTTCCTACCTGCTACATTAACTATGACCGTGGACAGGGGAGATAATGTGAACATATCTTTCAAAAAGGTGTTAATCAAAGAAGAAGATGCAGTGATTTACAAGAATGGTGAGTCTATTTCATGTCCTTTTATTACTTCCATCCACGAGATGCTGGATCATAACTAACACACGAGATACTGTCATACTGCAATTTCCAGGGTAGCTGTCTAAGAAGCTGCTGTGATACAGGCCTGTCAAATTCTGTGTATAACAGAAGCCCTCTTACACAAGCTGTGTGGTTATTCAATCAAGTAAACTGAGGCAGGGATTTAAAAAAAAGAATGCACATACATGCACACACATGTAAAGTGCAGGTGCATACAATAAAAGCTGATGGTGACATATAAGTAGCATCTCAAATCCAATGAGGCAAGATGCAAGACTGCCTGACTGTGAGGTTGTTTGATTATAAGAACAAACAAATAGGTGTATTTGGGCACAAACTTTTTTCTCCACTTTTCTCCCTTGCCAGGTTCCTTCATCCATTCAGTGCCCCGGCATGAAGTCCCTGATATTTTAGAAGTGCACCTGCCTCATGCCCAGCCCCAGGATGCTGGTGTGTACTCAGCCAGGTACATAGGAGGAAACCTGTTCACCTCGGCCTTCACCAGGCTGATTGTCCGGAGTAAGTGACTGAGAGGCCACTGTTCTATACTGATGTAGTTGTCAGGATTTGTAGTTTCAAGTTATGGCAACCTGCAATGCTATATAAGCAAGATGGAAGGATGGTGGGCAGGATACCAAAGACTCTTGAGAAATTGATAGTAAGGTCGACAAGCAAGTTGCAGATAAGATGTGTTCTAGGGAAGACGTGGGGTTCGGAAGTAGTGGGATTGGGCTAATGGCCTAAGCTTTTCATCTAGGAGGTTGTTGTTACCATGGCTAAGGTTCACAGTGCTTTACCTCCGTGTTTTATATTTCCAGTAGAAAGAATTAGCTTGATCTAACATACATAGATGGCAACCAGCCTAAACCAGGAAGGCATAAGCAAGAGTAGAGCTATAAAACAGAAGCCACAGTTTTACTGCAGGAGCATCCCCATTAGAAATTGGAATTGAAGTGAGGAGAATGGTCTCTCTGGGTACTGGGACGTGACTATTACAGGAGGATGAGTTGGGTCATCTGGGCTCCTAGATGAACATAATTTCCTTCAAGTCCCATACATTCTAGAACATTTGACTCTGTAGTGAGAAACTGCAAGAGCTAGAACTAGGGAAAATGTCCCATCCACTATAGGATAAGCATCAAGGTGGAAGGAGCCAGCATCAGTAATTTTTATGGAGCAATTGATTTATATAAAGCAAGAGACTTGCCTCAAATTCCCCTCAGCCATGTTTGATTTGTGCTATTAATCACTCAAGCCTTCAGGCCTAAATCTCTGTAATTCAGTGTTTTGAAAAACATTAACTGTATTGAATAGCATTGTGTTGGTGTTAAAGACAGAGTATAACACAATAAACCCATAGCCCTTGGGTAATTCCCAGTCAGAGCAGGTATGTATATAATTAGATAACTCAACATTACAGTATAATAGTAGAAATATGAAAAATGTGGTTAACTTAGTTTATTCCCCATGTCAAGACACTTCAAGAGATATAAAGTAAGGTGTGATATAGGCAGAATTATTTGAACTTGACTCCAGAGAAATCTGCCCCTGTTCCCAAAACTGGCTTTCTTGTGCAGTGTTCATTAGAACTCATCTTTAAAGGATATTAGTAAATCTATAGTATTCAGCTTTTGATATCTAGCTTTTCAGTTACTTTTCAAATTCTCCTTCAATTTCCCCTTTACACCACTACACAGGAGAGGCCAGAAGGTACAGGAGCCCTTTGCATTCATTTCTTAAGGTAGCTCTTGTCTGAGATAATGCTATATACCCAAGGACTCAGAATCTGGAATGAATGGGGTATGCTGTCTTGGAGCAGAACCATTAGACTAATGTGTATTTGTTTGAGACTGGGAAAAACAGAGGGTTTTCCTACTCTTACCACTCACTTGAACATATAATTTCTGACATTAGTGTGTAGGCTCCCTAACACCAAGCAAGTCTCCAGAAGATAGTACCTGGATATCTTCTTAATTATTAATTAACTGATACTAATTAATATTACAGCTTAACTCTGTTCTGCCTCCTCCTGGAGACAGTGTCAGATCCCACAGGTAAGGGCAGTTACATACAATTGTCCTTATTTTGCTTGCAAGTTGGGAACCGCAGGTCTTGTCGTGTGTATGCTCCTGACTGAATAGCTATAAACCAAGGTTTCTCACGCTTTCGTTCTCTGCTTTGGTGAATCGTTAGGCCATTTCCCAGAACTCAGAGAAGGAATTAAGTTTATTATAGAGAATACTAAAGAGGATCCAGCCACAGGGCAAAGGCGCACATGGCAAGGTTCAGGGATGAGGAGGTACTCCAGCCACTCTGCAGGAAACTTCTCATCCAAAAGCTCCCTTAATCTTCAATCATTAGCCAGCCTTTCAGCCCTTAGCCCTCCCTAGAGATTAAAGGTGGGACTAATGTCCCAAGTGTCCAAGTCTCCTTTGGTGTTTCTGGTGACCCTTATCATAAAGTTACTTAAGGGCCCCTTTACCACCATAATTAGCATAAGAAAGTATCCTCATTAGCATACAAGGGTGTTTATTACTTTGAGGGTTTTAGGAACAGTGTACGAGGAAACAAGTGTGGGAACCAGAAATTTACTTCTTAACATATCATATTGTCATCAGGAAAATGTTTTAAATCTTTAAACATTTAAACTAGTATCTTAGGAAAGTCTCCTAGTTTAGATTTCTAAGCGCCAGGCATACAGAGCCGAGCTGTCATGTCAAGTTTGCAGCTTTTGGTATGTGTCAAAAAAGAAATAGAGATTAGAATTTGGAGCTCATCTGGCCTTTTCCCCATAAAGCAAAAGGTCCCCTTCTCCCCCTCTGTATTGTTTTCTGGTTGGAGTATATGACTGTTGCCTGTGTTTGCATATTTAACAAAGCTATTTGAGAAGCACACTAGTATCTAAAGTCATTCAAAGGAAGTTTGAGTGGAGCTATGCTCACCCTGTTTAACAACAGCTCTTCAGTATGATATTACTTGTTTATTGAGGGAAGCTGGAGTCACAAGGCATGTCTTCTGTATTAACTAAAGCACAGAAACAGATAGTGCTTTAACATTTTGTCTTAGAAACCCCACCAGTACGTTTATAGATTGCTTTTCAGTATACATTTTTCTCATGACAAAAGATTTCTTACAACATTGGTTTTATTTTCTTTTGCATGCCATGAATAATATATGGCTTCTTAAAATATAGCACTGCAAAGCTTGAAAACTAACTCACGTAAGTGAATATTATTTGATTATCAGCAAACTCTAACTTCTCCATCCTAAGAGATCAGCCCTATTATCCTCGGGAGATTTATTCTTCTTCCTAGGATTGGGGGATGGGGCTAGGCTACATCAACAGGCAGACACTAGGCTAGAGAACAGTTTCACTTCAATTATCTGACTTTATGTTTATTGTGTGTAAGTGTCTAGTAGCCTGGCTCACACTAATTATGCAGTCTTTCTTCTATTATATGCCAAGGAAGATAACTATTAGCTTTCAGACATCTTGAAACTTTATCTATTGAGGCTGGTATATGTTGATAGTTTTCCTGATTGTTTTAGAGAAAATACTGATAGCCAGGGGTTCTTGCCAAGGAGAGTTGGAGATTACATCAGCTGCAGGCATGTATCCAAGCACCATGAGACTACTGCCTGGAGACAATAATACTAGTTCCCTACAGATGAAAAACGAAGCCAAAATTTGAGCCACAGAGAGCCATACCTGTACTCCTGAGTTTTCTGTATATTTGAAGTTATTCTTGAGTCTAATTAACAATCTAAAACCACTAAGTGTTAGAAGCAACAGGGAAAGATGAATCTAGGAAGCATTTTACTGCCTTGAGCTGAGTTTTGTGCATCTTGCCTTTTGTTTCACTTGTTTCTTATATACTTTGCAGTGGAAATAGTGCATCCAACTGGCTATCCCTCTCTTTAGCCTTAGCCCTCCTCTACCTACTCCAGGCTGAGTCGATGTGTTGACTGTGGCTTGTTGGCTGTGGGTCTGAGGTTTGTTTCTGTCAGGTGCCTTGGTGATGAATACACCATTGATAAGAGTATCCGTTTTAAAACTGCTTCAGTTCAAACCGTACCATGAACATTCCTAGTGTTCAGCCTAGAACACATGGTCTAGCCTTATCTTTCTTGCTGCTTATGGGGTCCTATACTCCCAGTTTACATCCTGCTCTCATGGAAAGCCTTCTTTATGTATTTTTCTGTTGGCAAGGCAGGATTTGGTACTTCTTGTCTCTGCTTCTATCATTATTTACTGTTTAACTATCTCATTCCACATTACACTATTAGCTTTTAGAGTGACAAGACTATATTTTTGTCTTCATTCCCCTTGCCCACTAAAATGACTGTCACATATTAGTTGCTCAATAACAGTTCGTTGAGTGAATATGCTTTCCACCTCCATGTTTTCTGTTTTGTTTTAACAATAGGGTGCGAAGCTCAGAAGTGGGGTCCCGACTGTAACCGTCCTTGTATTACTTGCAAGAATAATGGTGTCTGCCATGAAGATACTGGGGAATGCATTTGCCCTCCTGGGTTTATGGGGAGGACATGTGAGAAAGGTAAGTGAATATACGTGAAGACTAAACATAGGTTGAACATAGATAAGAAGGGAGCTAAATAGCTCTCCTTAGGTCCACGGTACCACCTTAGCGTAGATTAGGCACCTTTTAAAAGGTTATTTACCGCAATGTTACTGGGACGTTATAACAGAAACCCCGATTTGTGGGGCTACAGTTAATATGAAGGTTCATAACCAATGAAACCAAGAGACGGTCTCTTTGGGAGGCAGTTTTGTTTTCTTTAAAGTGGATTATAAAGGAAGGCGTGGCCCTCTCTCTGCCAGCCTTCAGATTAGAATTCCCCTGTCTAGAAGAAACTTTATAAAAGTAGAGTCCGGCCTTTCAAGGGATTACGATTTGATTGTGAATCAGCCTTTGTGTCGTTTCCTCCCGCAGCTTGCGAGCCACACACATTCGGCAGGACCTGTAAAGAAAGATGTAGTGGACCAGAGGGATGCAAGGCTTATGTGTTCTGTCTCCCAGACCCCTATGGGTGTTCCTGTGCCACAGGCTGGAGGGGGCTGCAGTGCAATGAAGGTATGCACCACTTACAGGGGGAGCAGGGGAAACTGCAGCTGGAATCCAGGGGCCAAGCTAGCTGACGTCAGCAGCAGGATGCAGTAGATCGCTTGGTCGCTTACCTGTTGTTGGATGCAGGGATTTAAGTCACAATTTTTTTTTTTTTTTAATGAAAAAGACATCATATTGGACAGTGAGATTGGATCTGGGAGTAGTTGTTTCTCCGGCATGTCACCCAGGGATCTTGTTAAAACACGGATTCTGACTTGCATGGTTCTGGACTGGACCTGAGATTCTGCATTTACATTGAATCTTTAGGCAGCTATGTTGCTGTTGAGTTTTAGATAATGCTTTAAATACTAAAAATTAAGAAAGATTTATTTTATTTTATTGCGTTATGCCATAAAAATCAGGCTTTAGGACAGATCCATATGAGATTTAAGGTTCAATAATAAAGTTTACTCCTGTTACTCAGGGACCTTACTCGAGAACTAAAAATTGTTATTGCCAAATTCATTAACAAATCCTTTATCTCAGACTTTTCTTTGTGTTATGGTGAGGACACTTGAGATCTACACTCACCAATTTTGAAGTCTATGATATTGTATGCCTGCCTGTACTTGCCGCAGTATATCTCTGAGAAGGTCCTTGAACACCACAACTGAAACTTTGTAACCTTAACTCACACATCCACCCTTGCCCCACCAGTCCCTGGAAACTACTGTCCCTGCTTCTGTTCCTCAGATTCCATCTACAGGAGAGAGCAAAAAATACCTGCCCTTCTCTGTCTAGTTTATTCAGCTTAGATAATTCAACTTAGACTCATCCATGTTGTTAAAAATAGTCACAGAATTTCCTTCCTCTATGAGGCTCTCCCTCCTTCCCTCCTTCCCTCCCTCTTTCCCTCCCTTTCTCCCCCTTCTCTCTCTCTGTCTCCATCTCTTTCTGTCTCTCTGTCTCTTTCTCTCTCCCTGTCTTTCTCTCTCGCCCCCACCTCCCCACATATAAAATTATTTTATTTCCAGGTGTGGAGTTTCTGTAGCCTACGGTAGTTGTGTGATTGTTTGCTCGTGTTTTTAGGGAACATCCACATTGTTTTGGGGTAGTTACATGCCCATAAACAGTGTGTGAGTGTTCCTTTCTTTATGGTCACTCATGTTTGCTATCTTTTGACATATTGATTCTAGCCATTTTAACAGATGCAAGGTGATGACGTCTCATTGAGTTTTTAATTTGTGTTTCCTTGAAGTGGTCTGACTGTGGGCTGCCAGTGATCACACCCAGGGCCATGTGCATGTTGGGCCACATCCGTTGTCCTTCTCTGATGACTAGTTCTATTAAATATGTTTTCGTGTACATATTGACTATCTATATATCATCTAAGAGATGTCAACACAGGTTCTTTGTCCGTTTTTTTTTTTTTACAATTATTTATTTATTTACATCCCAAATGTTGCCTCCTCTCCTGGTCCCCCTTGTAGAGTTCCTCCCCCATCCTCCTCCTCAGCTTCTGAGAAGACAGCTCCCCTGGTATCCCTCCTACCTCCCACCCCCCACCCCCCGCTCTCATACATCAAGTCTCTACATGATTAGGCACATCCTCTCCTACTGAGGCCAGATGTGGCAATCCTCTGATACGTGTGTCAGGGGCCTTGGACCAACCCATGTATGTTTTCTAGTTGGTGGCTCAGTTTCTGGGAGCTCTAGGGATCCAGGTTAGTTGATACTATTGGTCTTCCTGGGGAGTTACCATCTTCTTGAGGGCCACCAATCCTTCCCCTAACTCTTCCATAGGGGTCCCTGACTTAACTCCAGTGTTTGTCTGATGGTATATGCATCTGTCTCAGTCAGCTGCTGGGTATAGCCTCTCAGAGGGCTGCTATGCTAGGCTTCTGGCTGTAAGCACAAAATAGCACCATTAATAGTCTAAGGGACTGGTGCCTGTCCATGAGATGAGTGTCAAGTTGGACCAGTCACTGAATGACTTTTCCTTCCATCTCTGCTCCATCTTTGCCTATTTAAAAAACAAACAAACAAACAAACAAACAAACAGATTTTCTTGCTTGTTAGTTACTTAACCTTCTCTTATGTACTAGAAAGAAACTCTTACAGTATATATGGCCTATAGCTATTTCCTCCAGCCCACTGATGGTCCTCCACTCAGATATCTGCCTGCAGCCTTTTAATTTGGTGCAAATTTTCTTATTTGTCTCATTGGCTTGTTTTTTAGGATAATACCCAGCTCATTCCCAAATTGGCCTAATTTTTTTTCTTTTATGTTTTCTCCTAATAGATTTTACAATTTGAGGTCTTGGGTGTAAGTCATTTATCTATTTTCAGTTGATTTTTGTATGTACATTTTATTCTTCTATTTGTGGCTGCTTATGTTTCCTCCATATTATTTATTGACATGACTATCTTTTTTTTCCACTGTGTATTTTGGTTCCTTTACTGAATCAATTGACAATAAATATACAGATCCATTTCTGGATTTTCTGTCCATTGGTCTATGTGACTGTTTTTGATGCTAAAATGTGATTTTGAGTACTATAGCTTTATAGCATATTTTGAAATCATGAAGTAGTATGCTACCCCTGGTATTGTTATTTCTTGTTCAGTATCTTTGGTTATTCTGATTTTTTTTTTTATCTGAAAGTAACTTTTTTTTTTTTTGCTCCAATGAAAACATTTCATTGGAGCTTTAGTAGGGATTATACTGATTGATACTGAAAATGTAAGTTTTTTATTTAAGAAGTTGTCAAGTTGAGACTATCCATCAGAAAGCCAAGGGATGATATTGTTTTTAAACCAGATTTTAAGTAAAAATAATCCTCTAGTTGACCAAAGCAAGGACAGCTGGTAGACAGAATCCATTGTCGTCTAACAGATTGTTAGTATTGTTGTCCTAGGTGGTTCAGTAGCTCTCACAGGAATGGAGCAGTCCCTACTGCCCTCAAAGGAGCTTGCAAAATGTAGAAGTGCATGGAATGGCAGAAACACTGTTGTAAGGAGAAAGTCCAGGACAAGGAAAGAAAACTCATAGCATCATAAATTCTCTTATTTGTTGTTTGTAGTAGTTTGACAGATATTTTTCTCCATCTTTGCTCTGCTTGGCATTTACTTAATTGTCAGATGTGTAAATGTCAACAGATTTGGAAATCTAAAACACTATTTCTTTTTAAAAAATATTTTGTGTGTGCGTGCATGCGTGTGTGTGTGTGTGTGTGTGTGTGTGTGTGTGTGTGTGTGTGTGAACGTGGTAGAACTATTCCCAGTTTTCTGAGAAACCTACAGATTGATTTCCTTAGTGGCTGTTCCAGTTTGCACTCCCACCAGCAGTGGCGGAGTGTTCCTCTTACTCCACATCCTCCTCAGCATCTGCTGTCACCTGAGTTTTTGATCTTTGCCATTCTGATTGGTGTAAGGTGGCCTCTCAGAGTCATTTTAATTTACATTTCCCTGATGACTAAGAACATTTTTTAAAGTATTTCTCAGATATTTGAGATTCCTCGGTTGGGAATTCTCTATTTAGCTCTGTGCCTCATTTTTTAATTGGATTATTTGGTTTGTTGGTGTCTAAGTTCTTGAGTTCTTTATGTATTTTGGATATAAGCCCTCTGTCAGATGTAAGTTGGGGAAGGCTGGCATTTTGTCCTATTGACACTGTCTTTTGCCTTACAGAATGGTTTTTTTTTTTTCAGTTTTATGAAGCCCCATTTATCAATTGTTGATCTTCGAGCCTGAGCCATTGGTGTTCTGTGCAGGAAGTTGTCTCCTATACTAATATGTTCAAGGCTATTTCCCACTTTCTCTTCTATTGGATTTAGTGTATCTGGCTTCATGTTTATGTTTAGTGTATCTGGGTATGTTGAACATTATGTTGAGGTCCTCAATCCACTTGGACTTGAGCTTTGTGCAGGGTGATAGATATGGATATATTTGCATTCTTCTAGACGAAGAGTGCCAGTTAGAACAGCACCATTTGTTGAAGATGCTCTCTTTTCTCCATTGTACGGTTTCAGCGTCTTTATCAAAAACCAAGTTCTCATAGGTGTGAGGTTTTATTTCTGGGTCTTTGATTCTATTCCGTTGATCAACCTACTGTTTCTATACCAATAGCCAGGCGGGACTCCCACTGTAGGGATAACGATACCAACCCACCTAAAAAATTTGACCCAAAATTTGTCCTGTGTACCAGGGACAAAGATGGAGCACAGACTGAAGAAGTAGTTAACCAATGACTGACCCAAACTGAGACCCATCCCATGGGTAAGAACCAATCCCTGACACTATTCACTATTCTCTATTGTGTTTGCATAACATATGTTATGTTTGCATAGCATAACTATCCTCTGAAAGGTTCCACTCAGCAGCTGACCAAAACAGATACAGAGACGCACACCAAAACATTAGACAGAACTCAAGGTGTCTTATGGAAGAGTGGGGGACAGATTGAAGGACTCTTGGTGGCTACCAGAGATATAAACACCAACCAAAGAGTGAGCCTGGGCTGACTGGACCTAGGACTCCTGTACGTATGTAGCAGATGTGTAGCTTGGTGTTCGTGCGGGTTCCCCAACAACTGGAGTGGGGCCTTACCCTGATTTCATTGCCTGCCTGTGGATCTTGTTCCCCTAACCGGCTGCCTTGTTGGTCTCAGTGGGAGAAAATGTGCCTTGTCCTGTGGTGACTTGATGTGCCAGGGTGGGTTGGTACCTGGGAGGGGGGTATTCCCCTCTCACAGGAGAAGGGGAGAGGGAGGTACTGCATGAAGGGGACTGGGAGGAAAGGGGGCTGTGATCAGAATGTAAAGTGAATAAATAAATAAATAAACAAACAAATAAATAAAAACAGTACACTAAGAAGAGCAACTTAAAAAAAGAAGGGGTTTGTTTGGCTCGTAATTCAACAGTAAATTCCATTTGGTGGGGATATCAGGCAGAGGAAAAACCTGAATAGAGTTTTCTGAAGCAGCAGGTCACATGGCATCCACAGTCAGAAGGCAGAGAGTAATGATGCCTTTGTGCAGCTCACTTTCTTCTGTTTATGTAGCCCAGGACCCCGCTAAGGGGGTGAGGCCACCCACAACTGGTAGATCTTCCTTTCTCCATTAACCTTATCAACATCATCCCTCACAGGCACGGCCAGAGGCTCATTCCCCAGCTATTCTAGATCCTATGGTGTTGACAATTGAGATTAATCATCACTGTGGTTTTCCTATTACAGATTGAGGGAGTACTTTTGTATTTTCTGCTGAAATTCCTCATTGTTGTGAATGTACTTTCTTTGAACATAATTATAATTGATTTAAAAATCTTGCCTTCTTTTTTTGTAATATTAGGTCCTTGCAGTTAGTTGCTATTGAGTTTTTCTTTTTCTATTTTTTTCTTTCTTTTTTAAAATTGAACACATTTCTCTACCACTTCTTAAGTTGAGTAATTTGAAATTTTACTGTGAGTACCTATATTATATTGTAGAGATTCTGGAGCATGATATGTCCCTTAGGAGGAATGCTCACTTTGTTTTGTTTTAATTTAGTAGGCTACTCACTTGGTAGGGCTCACGCTATGAGCTATGACTCTCAGTCATCAGGCCAAACTCTATTCTTTATCAGGGTTTCTCTGAGTGTGTTGAGCATGCATGTGGTTCAAGGGTCAGCCAAAGATCTGGACTTTTTTACAACCCAGTATTTCTAATTTCCTTTTTTTCCCAGTGACTGGCTTTTCCCTCCAACTTGCCAGGCTAATGAGATGACAGATTTTCTTTTGAGTTTTATCTTCTCACATGGTGTTAATCATACCCAACACTTAAGCCAAAAACTGAAAACTGAGAAACACACCATTCCTATCTTCCAAATTTCACTTCCTTTTTAAAAGCTCCCTGGCTGCTTCTGCCCACATATATTCTTCCCTGATTTCAAGTAGTCTTTTTGGAATACTGTATTATGAAGTGTATTCTAGTAGAAAGTTACTGAATTCTTTGGAAACAAAATAGACTAAACTTTAAATCTCAGTAAATCTCACAATGGCACGCTACTCTGTACAGTTCAGCAAAGTTGATAGTATGGAAGTAAACTAAAATCAGCCATTGAGAGCCTTCCTCTATACTAACATAAGTTTATGACATCTTTGTTTCCAGCATGCCCATCTGGTTACTATGGACCAGACTGTAAGCTCAGGTGCCACTGTACCAATGAAGAGATGTGTGATCGGTTCCAAGGATGCCTCTGCTCTCAAGGATGGCAAGGGCTGCAGTGTGAGAAAGAAGGTAAAGCAAGGTAACACTGTGGTCAGGGTCATGTTCAGCATGTCTGAAGAGAGCCCTACTGGTGTAATTCTTACTCTGGCATGCTAACACCCTCTAGCTATTTCTTACACACACACACACACACACACACACACACACACACACACACACAAATAAAGCAACAAATACCCATTTTATTTCTTCCTAAGTATTTGTACTAGTTTCTTTTCTATTGCTATGATAAGACATCATGACCAAGACAACTTATAAAAGAAAAAGTTTAATTTAGCTTATGGTTCCAGAGGGTTAGAGGCTCTGATGGCAAAGGAAAGGCTTGGCTATAGATAGTTGGAGTAGCAGTTGAGAACTAATATCTTGATCCACAAACAGGAGGCAGAGACAGCAGGGTGGGGTGAACAGAAAGAGAAAAAAACACTGGAGATGTCCCAGAGGCTTTTAGAACCTCAAAGCCATCACCAGGGACAAATCTTCCCTGACATGTACTCACCCACAGCACAGTGACACCCCTCTCAGAGAGCTCAGCCTCTGATTTATCTCTTGACGCAGATGCCCTTCACCTTTTGAGTTGTTCCTGTTTTTTTTTTTTTTTAACTGAAAATGTTTAAGAGATACTCTAGGAAATGAAGGCTAGAACACTAACATCTAATCCTGACACTCCTAATCCTTCTTAAACAGTTCTGCCACTTGAGATTAAAGAGTCAAACATCTGAGCCTATGGGGGTCCTTTTTATTCACTCCTGCACAGATGCTTATAGTACCCTCATTTCTGAACAAGCCACATGCTTGCTGAGATCTTCATAGATATATGTGCTGGCAAAAACACCCACACACATAAAAGCATTGGGAAAAGAGCATGCAATACATTTTACAAGGGTAAATGTGATTTAGAAAGAAATACATTTCCAGTTTAGTCTAGGCAGCTGGTTTGACTTTCTGTCTCTGTGACAAAATGGCTGAGAAAGTCAGCAAGATCGCCTGCAGGAGAGATCATACAATGTGACAGGACACCAGAGGGATTGAAGGAAGAGACTTATTCTTTTTAGGCTAATCTACTTTTGAGTAAACTAACTGTGTTCCTGAAAGGACTACATCAATCTCTTCTGAGAGCATGGTCCAATGACCTGACTGTCTGGCTAGAGATCTCATCTATGAAAACCTCCACCACCTCAAACTGCCATGTAAAAGGTCAAATTACCAGGACAGGTACCTTTGGGGATACAGTTAACCCAAAATCCATCTCTGTATTTAATTAAGATAATCAGAATTTTCTTTTTTGGTAAAGACTTTGTACTTTAAAAGTCAATTAATTCTCAATGATACAGGTACCAGGCACATGGGTTTCTGACACCATCCATTGCTTTTATTAATACTGGGTAATTTTTTTCTTCATTCAATATGGCAGCACTATTTTTTATTTTACTGTTGGCTAGATGGCTTTGGGAAAGTTTATCTCATATCTGTGAGAAAATTGTGTATAATTTAAATCACTCCATTCTTATTATTTACACATTACTTACAGATTTCTCAACCAGTGAAAGACCTTTTATACTTCCATATTGAGGATCATTTTGTTGATGGGAAACACTGTGTGGCTGTTTCCTGAGTTGAGGAACTTTACTATTTATTTATTGATTGATTGATTTTATAAGTCACTTTCAAAAGCAAGATGGGACTGAAAGCTAGGTTTGGGGCAGTGTGTGGCTATGGTGATCATTTTATATTGCGTGCAGCACCGTGGCAGAAGACTCTGACCTTTGGGTTCAGGAAGACCTGAGCTTGAGTCTAGGTTTTGAGGTTCAGTCCCTTCTTCTGTAAAGTAGAGATATTAATAGTACCCTCAAATTTATTCAGCAATGATAAATTAAAATAGTTATAAAACTCTCACATAGAGTAGGTTTTAGTCTCTTTTTTCTGTTGCCATGATAAGATATTCTGACAAAGGCAGCTTAAGAGAGAAAGGTTTATTTTGCCTCAAAGCTCAAGGTACTTCCCCATCATGGTGGGGAACTCAAGGCAGCAGGAGCTGAAGAAGATGCTCACATGGCAGCCAGAGTCAAGACCCAGAGAACAATGAGTGATAAGCCCAGCTTGCTTGCCCCTGATCAGCATCTCTAACAGGGAAATGTACCAAGTCTGTCTTCTCACATCAGATAGCCTAATCAAGACAATCTCTTGCAGACATGCTCACAGACCCATCTTTCAGGTGATTGTAAATTTTGTAAAGTTAATGATTAATTTAACCACAGTGAGTGACTACTAGAGTAGCTATTGCTGTTATGCTGAAGATTAGACTGCATTGTTCTAATTTTTTTTTTTAAATCTAGGCAGGCCAAGGATGACTCCACAGATAGAGGATTTGCCAAGTCACATTGAAGTAAATAGTGGAAAATTTAGCCCCATCTGCAAAGCCTCTGGCTGGCCACTACCTACTAGTGAAGAAATGACCCTGGTGAAGCCGGATGGGACAGTGCTCCAAGTAAGAACCATTCTTCAGTACGCCTGCTTAGCACCATAAGATGGTTTCACTGCAGCAGTCTGTCTCTGAAATCTGGATTTTACTCTAGGGCTTAACCCCTTCCTGGCTGGTATCTTGTCATTTTTGATAAATGCCATGCTTATCAATTGCAGATACTGAATCACCAAAATCTCATCAAAGTCCTCTGTATGGGCAGTGCTGCAATGTCAGGTTGGGAATTTGCCATCACAATGGGGTTGTCATATCTGAGTGTCAAGGATAGTCCCTATCCTGCAGAACTGTCCGACTGTGTGTACTGAACTATATACAGGTCAAATGATGTAAGACCCTCACATTATCTCCTCTAAATCATATATTAAGAAGAGCAAGGTGGTCTAGGGGCCACACAGGGATCTTGAAACCTGTGAGTGAGTAACATACTGTGCTATCATGGCAAAGATTTTGTAATATATTGAGAATTATATGTTCCTTCCAGACCTTAGATTTTTTTTAATTGAAAATATTTTTTTCACACAGTATATTCTGATCATGGTTTTTCCCCCCTTGTCTCCTCCCAGATCTCATTTACTTCATCACCCATCCAACTCCATGCCTTCTTTCTTTCTCTCTTTAGAAAAAAAAACAGGCTCAAACAAACAAACAAACCAGAATAAAACAAAGCAAATACAATAAAAAGCAGAAAAAAACATGAAAAACACATACCCACTCAGAGATACACACACATCCACAAAACCCATAAATACACAAAATCAGAAACTGTAGTAGACAAGCAAAAGATAACAAATGTAAACAACAACAACAACCCCCCAAAACAATCAAAAAAATCTTAACAAATCATTATGAGCAAAATTTCAAGAAATCAAAAGTTTTGCTCATAATGCTTTGTTTAGGTAATTTTTGTCTTGGCTTAGTTAAGGTTTTATTGTTGTGACGAAACAACCAAGAACAAGGCAACTCTTGTGTTATGAAGGTAAACATTTAACTGGAGCTGGCTTACAGTTTCAGAGGTTCAGTCCATTATCATCATGGTAGGAAGTATGGCAGTCACAGTGCTGGAGGAGCCAAGAGTTCTACAACTTGATCCATAGGCAGCAGAAGGAGACTGTTCTCTGAAGGCAGCCAGGAAGAGGCTGGATCACACTGGCCAGATTTGAGCATACATCTGAGAGCTCAAGGTCCTGCCTCCACAGTAACACACTTTTATTTTTTAACATGGCTATACCTTCCCCAATAAGGCCACACCTTCTAATAGTGCCACTTTCCATGGGCCAAGCACATTTAAAGTACCACAGTCATCTTCCAGACATAGGAGTTCCTATTATGTGGTTTGTATACCCAGTGGGGCTCCATTAGAGAAAACTAATTTTTCCTTTGAAAGTGGTTGTCAGTTGTAGATAGATAGATTTAGGGATAGGAGATTGTGTCCACTTTCCCTCTCAGCACTGGGACACTATCTGAATGTTCCAAGGTTATATGGTTATATAAATCACAGCCTTTCTTTAACAGCTAATATCCACATATGAGAGAATACATACCACATTTGCCTTTTTGGGTCTGGGTTATTTCATGCAGGATGATTTTTTTCTAGCTCCATCTATTTACCTGAAAATCTCATAGCTGCATTTTTTAGAGGCAAGTAGTATTTACTGTGTAAATGTTCTGTATTTTCCTTATACATTCTTCTGTTGAGAGACATCTAAGCAGTTTCCAATTTCTGGCTATTGTGAAGACAGCAGCGGTGAACATGGATGAGCAAGTGTCTGTAGTAGGATGAAGTATTCTTTGGTTCTATGGCCAAGAGTGGTATAGCTGGGTCTTGAGGTAGATCTATCCCCAGCTAACTGAGGAATCCCCACCCTGGTTTTCATAGTGTTATATGAGTTTGCACTCCCAACCAGCAACAGACAAGTCTTTCCCTTACTCCACACTTTCACCATCATAAGCTGTCATTTGTTTGATAGAGAAGACACACCTTAACTGTGGATGGTCCTTATCTGAAACTTCCTTTTCCATACCCATGTGCTGAGTGTTTCCCCATAGTTCTCACTTGGGGTGTGGTGAGACTGGTCCAGTCCTAGACTGTGAGCACAGTTTCCTTGGTGTCACTCACTGAAAAGACTGTCTTTGTTCCATTGCATATTTTTAGCACTTCGTTGCAGATTAGTTTGCTGTAGATATGAGGTCTGCTTCTCAGCTCTCTATTTTGTTCCAGTAGTTTGTGCTTCTTAATCCCGTGTCAATGCCATGCTGTTTTAATCACTAGAGTTTTGCAGTATAGATGGAAATTGTAAGGACTCTTGCATTTAGTTTTTGTTCAGTTTTTCTTTTCTGTCAGGTAATTTATATATGTGTGATGAGCCTATGTGTGTATATGGGTATATGTGTACTGCACAGGTATAGAAGCCCACAGAAGCCAAAAGAGAGTATGAGATCTCCTGGGACTAGAATGACAAGTGGTTGTGACCTGCAATGTGAGTGCTAGGCTTGGAACCCACATCGTTTGAAGGAACAATAGATGCTTTAACCTCAGAGTCATCTCTACAGCTTCTTTGTGGTCTTATTGTTATTGTGAGTCTTTTCAAATATAAAGAGTTTCAGATGTTAGGAGTTTCACTGGTGGTTTTATGGAGATCGAATTGTTTGCTTCAGGTAGTATAAACCATTTTAACAGTGTTTGTTCTACTTAATCATGAAGACAAGATATCTTTTCACATCTTTTACCAATATTTTATACTGTTTTTATTATAACAAATTTTCACCCATGACTATATCTATATTGAATAAGAATAGTAATAATAGAATACACTTGTTTGTTACTAATTCTAACAGAAATAATTTGTGCTTTTCCCTTTAATATAATACCAACTATAGATTTGTTATGTATAACTTTTATTTTTTATATATGTTTCTTCTATTCTGAATGAAGAGACGTTGGATTTTGTCAAGGGCCTTTTCTATATCTAGAGACATAACTACATAATTACTCTCCTTTAGTGCCTATATTCTATAATTTTCTTATTTTGTTGTGTCTTTACATGGTCGAGGTATCAGAGTAATTCTAGTGTGGTAAAAAAGAGTCTGGTAATTGTTCTCTCTTGTCTTTTATGGCACTCTTTGAAAATCTCCAGTCTTAATTATTCTTTGAAGGTTTAGCAAAATTCACCAGTGATTCAATCTAGGCCTGGTCTTTTATAGATGAGAGATTATTATTATTATTACTGCTATATTAGACCTGCTTATTATAGATCTGTTTGAACTATCTCATCTTGGTTTAATTTTCATAAATTATATGCATCTAAATAGCCATGTATTTCTTTTAGATTTTCTAAGTTAGTTTGTTATATTGCTGTGAAGAGAAAATATGATGATAGCAACTGTCATGAAGAAAAAATATGTAATTGGAGCTGGCTTACTGCTTTAGAAGTTTAGACCATTCTCATTATGGCAGGAATCTTGGTGGCACACAGGAAGACATGGTGCTGAGAGCTCTACATTCCACTGGAGTCCAAAGGCAGTAGAGAGAGAGACTTTGGTTTGGCTTAGGCCTTTGAAAACTGCAAAGCCTAGCTCCGATAGTACACTTTCTCCAACAAGACTGCACATCTTAGTTCCTCTCAAGTAGGACACTCCCTGACTGCTAAGCATTAAAATATACAAGCCTATGGGGAGCATTCTTATTAAACCCCACAGTGAAATATATATTTTAAAGTAAGACCTAAAATTTTTCTTAATTTCTTTTGGTATCTTTTGTAATTGTTTTTTTTTTTTCATCTCTAATTTCATTTACTTGGGTTCTCTCTTTCAATTAATTTGATGCTCTATTTTGTTTATATTTGAAAGAGCCAATTCTTGTGTTTTTTATTCTCTGTATTTTGTTGTTGTTCTTAGTTTCTATTCATTAATTTCTCCTTTGATCTTAATGATTTCTCGTCATTGACTGACATAAGGTGTGGTTTGTTTTTCCAGAACTTTAAGATATATCAATAAGGTAGTGTCTGTCTTTTGTTGTGAGGTAGATTTCTTGTAGGCAAGAAAGAAGTGGTTCCTGCTTTCTTTTTTATAGTATCTACTTGTCTATGCCTTTAGAACGCGACCATTAATATTCAGAGTTGATATCAAAAGGTGTGTGTTGGTTCATGCCATTTCATTGAATATTTCAGGTTCTCTGTGCTTTTCAAGTTGAATAGCTGCTGTTATCCCAATAGATCCATTTTTATATGGGATATGATGTTTCTCTCTTGCTT
Organism: Rhabdomys pumilio; assembly: GCA_030674055.1. Classification (NCBI taxonomy): domain Eukaryota; kingdom Metazoa; phylum Chordata; class Mammalia; order Rodentia; family Muridae; genus Rhabdomys; species Rhabdomys pumilio. The sequence continues at coordinate 52,241,927 of JANHMN010000004.1, read as the reverse complement.
TCAATAATCTTTCTTTGTCCTGTGTATCTAGTGTTCCTAATTATAATTAGACAAGAAGTTTCTTTTATGGTCTGTCTCTGTGGTACCTAAATGACTCTTGTATCTGGACTGGCATATTTTTTTCTAGCTCTGGGAATTTTTTTCTGTTATAATGTTTTATATATTCTATTCCTTTATAATTCTTGTTCTATGCCTATAACCCATAGATTTGTCCTTTTCAGAGTGTTACATGTATTGAAATTCCCAATTTAGCCTCTTACTAATTTATTTTTGTCCTTGTTTGGTTATTCCAGTTCCTCCTCCTTGTGTCTAGTCTTAGATATTCTGTACCTGGAGGCTCTTTTCTTGAGCACTGGTCTCATGATATAGGTGTTTGGGATCCATCTAATGCTTAGTCTCACTGTTTGACACTGAGCTCCAAGGCAAGGTCCCATGCTCAGCTTCTTTCTTTGCTCCTTGGTTGATGGAATCTTGCTCCTTGCTATGGCCCAAATTTCTCATGATGGAGGCAGTTCTTAGCCAATGAAAGCCCAACAGTTTAGCTTACAGAGTACGTACTTGTGTAGTGGGCAAGGTTATGAAGCTCTGCCTGACACTGGGTTTCACTGTGACAAGCCTGATACTAGATAATGTCTAAGACTTGGAGTTAATGTCCTCATTCCCCAACAAAAGGGAGGCATCTCTTTTCGAATTATACTGCTTGGAGTTGGGGGAACTCCAAGTAAGTTTACTTTCTTCCTTCTTCAGTATACCTTTTCTTATTTTCATGTTAAAAGTCAGCCCTGGTTTCTCTCACCTGATTCCCTCAGCTCTCATGAAGACATTTTACTGAGTGAAAATAGCTCTTCGGCTTTATTGAAGAGACCATTGCTGGAACTTCTAATTCAGCTGTCAATCTTAGTCTTCTACCCATAACCTTTTTAGCATTGCCTGCCTCACGTTTGCACAAACGTGGATGGGTGAGGTTAAGTGTCTGAGGAAGTGGACAAAAGGAATAGAGATTCATGTGTCTTTAGATCCACGTGTCTTTCCCCTTTGCACCGTTCCTGACAGCCCCTCAAATATGCAGGAAGCTACTTTGTCCTTCCATCCTACCATATCCAAAAAGGAAAAATTGCTACCCAGGGCAGTTTTAAAAGAATTAAACTCCTTACTGGTAAGTGTTTATTCAACACTTTCAAACACAAATACAACAGCAGGATTTGGGAGGGCACCAGTCCAATACAAACTTTCAGGGCTGCTACAATAGCTTTGGAAATAAGCCAGTGATTATATTAGCATTGTACTTAGCTCCTCAGACTCTCCTAGAAAACTTCCTCCTAGACAATGAGCTGGAGTATGTGTTATGAGCCTTTGTGTGTAAGTACCCCAAGAAATTCTGATTTTTTGTATGTTTGACTGATTGTTCTAGCCAAATGACTTCAACCATACAGATCGTTTCTCAGTGGCCATATTCACTGTCAACCGAGTCTTACCTCCTGACTCAGGAGTTTGGGTCTGCAGTGTGAACACAGTGGCTGGGATGGTGGAAAAGCCTTTCAACATTTCTGTCAAAGGTAGGTTTCTTGCAGTATATAGCACAAAGATAGGTTTCTTGCACTTAAAGCAAGGGCATTTTCTTTAAAAAAAAAAAAAAAAAAAGACAATAAGAAAAAGCAATGACGGGCCAGCTGCAACGTGGCACAAATTTTAGATTTTAAGCCTTCATGTAATCAGTACCCACTGAAGGATTGTGGAAGACGGCTCTTTTAAGGGATCATTTAAAAAACAAAAAAAAAGCAGGGATAGCGGTGGGGAGACAGAGTTGAATCAGAACTCTCAGAGAGTTAGCTATGAGATTGAACGATAGCAAACCCCTAATACTCAAGAATGACTCTGACTGCTAAAATTGTATTTAGTTCTTCCAGAGCCCCTGCGTGCCCCAAATGTGATTGACACTGGACACAACTTTGCTATCATCAATATCAGCTCTGAGCCTTACTTTGGGGATGGACCGATCAAGTCCAAGAAGCTTCTCTATAAACCTGTCAATCAGGCCTGGAAACATATTCAAGGTAAAGTTTGGATGCAAAAGGCACCAACTGGAGGTCTAGTACCAGAAAAAAAGATGTCCTCTATATATCAAAATTCCCTACCCGTATCAGCTAATAGAAAAACAAGAATACTTTACCACATGCAGAAGCCATGAAAGTTCTAGGAATGACTTGCTTAATACCACTGAGCACTCTGGTACACAAATGTAGACATACATTGGGTAGTAGCCCATGTATATCAGGATTTCTTCTCAGGCCTCTGAACTGCCAGTCATGACTTTAGAACTCTACCATGCCTGGCCATGGTGGAAAGTATGATTATACTATAGGAACAGGAAGGTCTAGGGTCATAATAGAAAGGCAGAGGTACTTAATCTGCCTGAATCTTGAGAGCAATTATTTTTGCTGTGTTAGATGCACCCTACCCCACCTCTCATTTCTTACCTTGTCTCATCCTGAAGACACTGTCAAAAGCAGGTTTCTTGCAATATATAGCACAAAGGTAGGTTTCTTGTGCTAGACAATTAATGCAGAGAGTTTTATATAAAAAAAATTGACTCTGGAAAAATTTAGTCTGTGGAGACAGGATTGAATTTAGGTAGGGAAAAGAGGGGTGTTGTAATGAGAGCTGCCCGCCCCTCCCTGCTGCTGGGGAAAATGCTGTAAACTGAGACAAAAGATTGTGAATGTCATGAAAAAGGTAAATGTGTCTTAAAACATATTTTGGCTTTATTGGCTGTGTGATAATGTAAAACTATAATTTTTAAAAAGTAAATTAAAAACATAGCACTGTCAACTGCTCCTGCTCTTTTAACTGGGCCATCTTGCAGACAGTCCCACCGTTGCCCTGCTAGTGGGCAATGTGGATTCTGCCACTCGCTATTTCATCAAATTATGCCTAATTTCCCCTAAACTTTTTTGTTCTACTGTATGAAGACATGTGTGAATATAATAAAAGAAATAAGAAAAAGAGGGCTTTGCTCATGCAGCGGATCTGGGTTCAATCTCCAGCATCCCCAAGGTGGCTCAAATCTCTCCAAACTCTAATCCCAGGGGATCTGACTTCCTCTTCTGACCTCCACATGCACCGGGCACCCACATGGTATATTACATATGCAGGTAAAACACACCCTCATATACAAAAATCCAAAGAGGTCTAAAAATAATATAAGAAAAACAGGGGCCTGACTTCATAACGCAGCTGAAATTGATACACAGAGTAAAGTCACATTATTTATTACTGAACTCTTCACACTCCATGGTAGATACAGCTCAGATTTAGTATCTCAAGGATCTAAGGTTGATTTGTGGTTTTTTGTTTTAACATCAATAGCTGGGCCTTTTTTTTTTTGTAATATGGCTTTAATAAGGAAGAATAATCTTCTAAGAATTGTTAAACATAGTTCACTTTATTTTTTTACCAATTAACAACTTATGATAAGGTAAGTCAAAAGCGAAACTCTGTAATATCCATAGCTATAAAGACAGGGATAAAGAGACCAACAGAACAAAGGACTAAGAGGAAGGCACATGTTTTTAAGGGACTCTAGAGATCCTCACGGTAGGAGTCTGAATGTTAGAGATCCATTGTCTGGTAGTGTTAAACAAAAACCACTGGGCCTTTGTTCTCTAGACAGTTTGATTGAAATCAGTTTATGTCCTTGAAAACAGTGAAAATAATATTATTTCATATTGTGCTAATTGAACCACCCAAGTATAGCATCCTATGTGGTAGGTCGGTTGGGATTAATTTTGCAAATGAAAATTCACAAATACTAGAACAGAAATGTATACATGGCCTAAACACATAATGCTAATTTATATGCGTAAACCTAAAAATATAGATGCTAATGTGTATACCAAAACCTAAAATATACATGTTAAAGTATATATCAAAACCTAAAACTATAGATGCTAATATATATAGCAAAACATAGAAATACATATGCTAATGTATATACCAAAACCTAAAAGTTTACATGCTAATATGTATATCAAAACCAAAACCTAAAGATATACTTGCTAATATAATATATATATATGTGTGTGTGTATACACACACACACACACACACACACACATATATACCTAGAAATATACATGCTAATGTATATACCCAAAACCTGGAAACACTTGTTCCAAGGCCTAATTTCTCTTACACTAGAAACTTTATGCCCTTGAAGATGGAATTACCTCTTTATTTCACCGAACCACTGCTTTTTAAAACCTAATTTAGTTTGCACTGCAAAAGCAGCCACTCTGGTTTACAAAACAAAACAAGATGTAAGCTGAAGCTTTCTGGACTTTCTCTCTTTCCAGTGATGAATGAGATTGTCACGCTCAACTACTTGGAGCCTCGGACTGAGTACGAGCTCTGTGTGCAGCTGGCTCGTCCTGGAGAGGGTGGAGAAGGGCATCCTGGACCTGTGAGAAGATTCACTACAGCGTCTATCGGTCAGTTGAAGCCAACGGACATTTATTCCTGAGCTGGGTGGGAGGGGGAGGAAGGGGAAAGAGGAAGGAAGACCAGGAAGGGTGGTGTTGGCTGAGTGGGTGGGTGGGGATGGAGGTGGAAGGACTTTGCTGTGGAACGGGTGGGAAAGTGACAGGAAGACACGATACTTCAAGCCAAACAGTTCCTTTATTTGGGCTGGACTGCTGGTCTGTCTCCCTGGGGGAGGGGGACTATGGCCATTCAAGGGGACAGAGGAGGAAGCAGATGAACCTTCAGGAAGGCAAGGACATCCCTGAGATTTACTTAGCAGCCAGTGTGTTGAGCCTTGACTTCTGTATGTCACCCCCAGCTTCCTGTTTCCATCCCATGGGGCCACTCCAGGCGTCTGCCACAAATATGCTTCAGAAATTCAAGTTTATTTATTTTTTAAAAAATAATTTCTATTTTTCAAAGTAATTTGTGCCCATAGTTCAAACATCAAATAGAAGGAAAGGCTTTTGTCTGAAGAACAGACCTCCTCAGCTCTACCCCTCCTCCCCCAGCCCTGCTTCCTATCGGCAACTGTTTCTATGTAAAGCTATTTCTTACAGGCTTTACCTTCATGCCGCTAAGTCGGTGGTTTGAACATTCAGATCCTTCAGAACCACCAGAAGAGTTTATTAAAGCAAATTGTTAGACCTTATTCCTAGAATCTTTTAAAATTTTGTTTTATTATTTTGTGTGTATGTCACTCATCCCACCCCCTGCATGTATATATGTCTGTGCATTCATGCTGTGTCTGGGGAAGTCAGAGAGGGCATCAGATCCCCTGGGACTCGAATTATAGCCCATTGTAAACCATCATATGGGTCTGGAGATCAAGCCTGGGTGCTATAGAAGAGAAGCCAGTGCTCTTAACCCCTGAGCCATCTCTCCAGCCCCAACTACCCTGAACCTTTGATCCAATAGGTTTAAAGCAAGGCTATAGGCCAACAATTATGGTTTCTAATAAATTCCCCAGAGATGGTTAATGCTGCTCCTGGCCTTGGTCCACAGGGTCTAGATAATATATAGAGAAGCATCTTTCTCTCTCTTTGTTTCTTTCTTTCTATCCTTCCTTCTTTCCTTCTTTTCTTTCTTCCTTTCTTGTTTTGTTTTTTTTTTTTTGTGGTTTTGTGAGTTTATTTTTTACTTTTTTATTTTTATTTGTTGTTGTTATTGCTTTTAAAAAAATTATTTATTCTAAACTCCAGATTTTATTCTCCTCCTGGTCCACCCTCCAACTGTTCCATATCCCATACCTCCTCCCCACTCCCTTGTCTCCTTGAGGATGTCCCCCATCCCCCACCCTACCAGATCTCTAAACTCCCTGGGGCCTCCAGTCTCTTGAGGGTTAGGTGCATCTTCCCTGACTAAACCCAGACCCAGCAGTCCTCTGCTGTATGTGTGTTGGGGGCCTCATATCAGCTGGTGTATGATGCCTGGTTGGTGGTCCAGTGTTTGAGAGATCTCAGGGGTCCAGGTTAATTGAGACTGCTGGTCCTCCTACAGGGTCGCCCTCCTCCTAAGCTTCTTCCAGCCTAATTCAGCCACAGAGGTCAGCAATTTCTGTTCATTGGTTGGGTACAAATATCTGCATCTGACTTTTGTTGCTCTGTAAATATTTATTTATCTATTTGTTTGTTTATTTATTTATTTATTTATTTATTTATTAGATAGGGCTTCACTCTACAGTCCAGGCTGGCCCAGAATTCACAATATAGCTCACACTGGCCTCTATCTGTTATAATTCTTATGCTCTGGAGTACTGATTTACATGTGAAAGTCATGCCTCATAGAACATTTCTTGACTTATTGGGGGTATTTAGAGGCCTTGCACTGTGTGAATGGAGGAGCTTTCAACTTGTGCAGACTCGTCAATGCTGGATTGGCTTCTATCTTTCTGTCACTCGGTATGCTCCTTTGAAACAGTAGAGTGACCTTTATAACATTCTCCTCTTGTCCTTTGAGTTGTTTGGTGTGTTTTGTCACCCTGCTACTATCTCCTAATGAGTGTTTTATAGTTGCAAGTTCTTATGTGTTCCCTGTGTTATATAAGAAGTCATAACTGTTTAGGCATCCTGGTCACTTGGACCAATTCCCAGGACAACAACTTAGGGAGGAAAGGTGTGTTTTGACTCATGATTTCAGATGGTTCAATCCATGCTCATTCAGCTCTGTCTGTGTGGGCAGAACATACTGTCAGAGGGAGCCTGTAGCAAAGGAATCATCTTCTCCTTATGCTAGACATGAAGAGCTGGGTAGAGGAAAGGACCAGGTACTAAAACAATCACTAAGTACCCACATCCAGTAAGTTAATCTTCTAGTTACGTTTTACTTCCTCATTTTTCTAGAAAGTCTAAAAGATGAACCTCCCTCTAAGAGCCAAGTCTGAAGTACATGAGCTCTTCAGGGGACACTTTGTATCCACACGACAGTAGCTTCCAAACACAGAAGCCTTTAGCTCTAAATACCAACGCTCTTATTGCTCTAAGCCCTTAAGGGAGAAAAGTTCTTTGCCCAGGGCTTAGAGTACCAATGCCTGGCAGCTAAGTTACAGCTCTTGAGCTTTGGTTGTTTGGTCCCTAGATGCTTTATTTTAATGGCTCTCTTGGGCCTTTCTAATGATGGGATTTGTAATCCTTGCAAGTACAGCTCTCACCCTCTCTCCCTGCTCCCTATACCTTGCTTTGTTTGTACAGTCCCAGGATTCCCAAGGTTCCTGCCATCTCACACTTTCATAACACCGTCCACTGTCAACATTTCATGCAGACTCTGACTTCCATGTCTCTGTAAACTCTCTAATCGCTTCTAGGGTGACAGTAAGAAATGGCAACCCATCCCAATAAAAAATTAGCATAAACTCCACAGAGAGAATAAAAGTTTCCCTGATTTGAGAGCAAGTGGTACCTGCTATGTCATTACCCTGCACTCAGAGGCAAGTGGCAGTTAATTCTCCCGTAGGTCAGTATCAGATCAAAAGAGGAAGGTCAGAGTCTGACTCACATGGAAATTATTCATGGCCAGAACATAAAACACTCCACAGACCAGAAGCACTGCCATCAGTCCTCAGAATACATTCCAGCCAGGATGCAGTTAGAGGCCTTTTGGAATATTTCAAAGTCCTCCAGGGGTCGGTGGAAAGGGAATTCTTCAAGTCCTCCTTTCCCACCAATTGAATTTTGCTGATGTTTGCTTTTTTAATTCATCTGGCACTTGTACTGTTTATGTTTTCATTGAGGTGGGAAGGCCATGCAGGCCAGGAAAGGTAGGAAGAGAACATGTTTTGAGCTCATTTGCAGAGAAAAGAAAAGCCAAAGCTGGGTGAAGGGTCACTATACCCTGTAATTTTAATTTTTTGAAACTTTATTTTTAATGATGGTTCTTAAACACTTTAACCTCCCTTGTAGTCCACCACCCACCAGAGGTGGGTGGAAAAGAAAGGATACTGGGGAAGTGGACCTGTTTAGAAACATTCTTTGGAGCAATTCCTGTCTGTGTTGTCTGGAAATCAGCAGTTCAGTTCATAGGTGAGCAGGCAGCAGCAGCTTGATCCACTTGAAAACACCTCACGGATACACCAGCAGTCCAGTAGAGTCAGATTAGCAACAGTAGTGACAGCAGAGACAGCCAGGTCTCAACTTCAGCTTGAGTCAGCAGTAGGGACTAGAAGGAACATCAGAAGTCTTGGTTATGCCTCTCTCAGGCAAGTGAAGATCAGATCCACGGGTGTTGCACAGCTAGCTGTGCCAGCAAGCCAAGCTCGCTCTCCATCACTTCATGGAGTTCTGTTTATTTATTTATTTATTTATTTGTTTGTTTGTTTTGTTTATTTTATTTATTTACATTTCAAATGTTATCCTCCTTCCCAGTTTTGCTCTACCAACCCCCTATCCCATGCTCCCTCCTCGATGCTCCCATGAGAGTTCTACCCCACCCATGCACCCACCCACTCCTGGTTCACCGCCCTGTCATTCCCCTATGCTGGGGCATTAAGCCTTCACAGGACCAAGGGCCTCTCCTCCCATTGACACTAGATAAGGCCAACCTCTGCTACATATGCAGCTGGAGCCATGGGTCCCTCCCTCCATGTGTACCCTTTGGTTAGTGGTTAGTGGTGTAGTCATTGGGAGCTCTTGGGGTAGGTGGCTGGTTGGTTGATATTGTTCTTCCTATGGGGTTGCAAACCCCTTCAGTTCCTTCCCTAACTCCTCCATTGGGGTTCCAGTATTCAGTTGGATGGTTGGCTACAAGCATCTGCATCTGTATTGGTCAGGCTCTGTAGACCAGGTTGGCCTTGAACTCAGAAATCTCAAGCTGGTGCCTCCCAGGTGCTGAGATTAAAGGCATTGGTCCACCACACCTGACTTTCGGAGTCCTATTTATATCTTCCAAATATCACGTGTCCTCCACGTGCCTTGCCTCAGCATGGATCTTGCCTTAGCACATGCATCCCCATCAGCCCTTGGAAGTGGCAAGAAACTGCAGCATACCACTAGAACATTTTTGGTGCTCTTCTCTCTATGGAGTTCCGACAAATGCAGCTCAACTATGCAATGCAAGGTGGACCAATACATGTCTGTTGTTAGCAAAGAATCTTTCATTACATGTCCTTCCACGTGCTTGCCTTAGCAGAACATCCTTTCTCCTGTGTCTGCTTCAGTGAAGCACAAGTCTGTCTGCCTTAGCCTTGCACATCTGTGATCACTTTAACAAAACGTTCCTTCATGTGTTTACCCCAGCAAACCGCGATCCAATCGACTTTCTAAAGAACTGTTAAGTTTCCATTTTAATGTCCCAAAAGGGAAGCTAAAGTAAAGATGGCTGCATTTGAAGTTCCTCCAGCTACCCAGACCAAAGAGTGAGGAATGTTACAAGTGTCTTTTGATGCTCACCTGTGTTCTCTTTATAAGCTGTCTGCATATCTACCATGGATGGCTTATGCCGGGATTCAAACTCTAGAGGCTGGCAAAAGGAGTAGACCTCAGGTCACTGCATTTTCCTAGATTATAGCGACAGAGCCAAGAAGACCTTTAACACAACACCAAGCAAATGTTTGTCCAATTGCTTGTCCTCATTGCTTTATAATTAGAGGTGATTAGGTTTGTAGGACCCTTTCCCCCTTCAGTTAAGAATTTAAAGTGTTTTTCAATTTTTTTTATGTTATACTCTAAAGTATTGGAGGTTTTTTTTTCTTTACACATAGGTCCTATTAGACCCCATTGCACGTAAGAGTCTCATACCACACGTGCACTCTTTGTGGACTACAACCACCATTTGTAGAGCGTTGTCACGATCTAGAATGTTCTCACACTCTGCAAATCAGTTTCGCCTCTAGTGGCAATAATGCCACCATCCTGAGATCAGGAAAGAAGGCTGTTTTTCCATGCTTTGAAAGGCCTTTCTATCTGGAACCTATAAATCAATGACTGTCATTAATTGCAATTAATAAAATAGACATATTCTTCCTTTGTTCCTTGACACGGGCTGGGGAAGGAAAGGAGGAAGGGAACAAAAATTGTCAGAGTTCCTAAGACTTCCCAAGCCCTTTCAACCCATTATCTTGTTTGTTCTTCTGTGTCTGGAAGATGAGTCTGCTTGTGCCATTTTACAGGTGAACTTAGGTTATAAATTTGCCCAGATTACAAAGTAGGAGTGAGATGTTCCTGTCTCTCTAATTTTAAAAACCCATTTATTTCTTTTGGCAATTTCTCTGGCACTCCAGGTACCTGAGTAACCGTGGCCAGACAACAGGTGTTTCTAGCTGATACTGCAGTGTGGCCCAAATGGAGTTAGGGCTGGCCCCTTACCATAGCAGCTGTGATATCTGAAACTCTCCTTGCTGGCATTTAAAGCTTGAAAGTGTCTTTCTTATAATGGTATTGAAACGAAATCCACTGTGTTCCTTTCCATCAATCCCTCTGCTTTCCTTTTCCAATTGTAGGCTTGACTTTTAATAAGTTTCCATTATAGTTTTTACCCATAATATTATAAACATGTTTACTGAGCTCCTGCTCTTCTTATTTGTCATGGTAATCCTTGGGACGGCTCTATAATTTCACGAAAGAATGAAGACTTGCCCTCCTCTAGTCATTTACTATTGTAAATGGTGCTGTAAGGAATGTCTCCATGCACAGACATCTTCATCTTCCTTTGGAATATTTCTTTTCTCAGCATAAATTCTTTGTAGTCAGGTGTTAAGGCCAAAGAATATAGACATTTTTAAAGGCTCTTGAAAAAGTTACTCATGTTGCCTCAAGGAGGTTGTATTCCTATATTAAAACTCCCCAGGGCATACATAAAAATTACTTTGACAATTTACTGTTTTGTTATTAGGAGACATATCAGGGGAAGTATCATGGCTGTTTGCTTATGGTTTGTTGCTGTTGTTGTTTTAGCTTGTGAGTACTTTATGTTATTCTACAAGCCAAGTTCATTCTGTGCAGCTGCCGCCTGGAGCTGTCATCACTTCTGTCCAATATGACAATAACCATCTTCTGGTCATTCCTAGGACTCCCTCCTCCAAGAGGTCTCAGTCTTCTGCCAAAAAGTCAGACAGCTCTAAATTTGACTTGGCAACCGATATTTGCAAGCTCAGAAGATGAATTTTATGTGGAAGTTGAGAGGCGGTCCCTGCAAACAAAAAGTGATCAGCAGAACATCAAAGTGCCTGGGAACCTGACCTCGGTGTTACTGAACAACTTACTCCCCAGGGAGCAGTACACTGTCCGAGCTAGAGTCAACACCAAGGCCCAGGGGGAGTGGAGTGAAGAACTCAGGGCCTGGACTCTTAGTGACAGTAAGTAACTCATGCTGCCACAACCTCACCCACATTTGCCCACAACTTCCATTCACGTCCTTAGATGTCATAAGGACAGTTCACTATGTGACTGGAGGCTGATCAGTGTCCACATGACCATCTTAATGTCCTACAGTGTTGTATGGGAAGGCCCACTGGGCTTTGGGCAAGACCTTGCTAAAATCGTCCATTCTTGCTATGGACTTGTTTATAAATAACAAGAATATCAGTAGGAATAATAAAGTTTGTTAGGGCTTAACTTGTTATAGGATGGTTTTTAAGGATTATTGCTATTATATATCTACAATAGGTGCTGGTTGGTGATGGATAAGTCTTCCCCAATCTTATAAACAAAAAAAAAATCAGCTTTGGAAATTTTTCATATTCAGAGTTACTATTTATGAGAGCAATAAGAACCTCTTTTCTTTAAACATGTTCTGTAGTCTAAGCTTTTCTAGATTTAGATTGGTTAGTTGAAACTTCAGAGTTCACCGTAATACTGAAACTCCCCTGTCTTGGTCAGTGAGTCTAAGTTGCCTCACTGAATGAGGACTATGTCTTTGCAATCTGAAGCCATGGAATGATGAGCTAGAGATGTGTTTTTGGTACACACTACCTGCCACATGGTCCTCACCAACACCAAAGTCAAGGCTATCTGCTGCAGCTGCTTCTCTCTGCTCAGTACATGTAGGAGTCCTTCAGGAATAC